>VCII01000091.1:0-399390 GCA_006030095.1 Triplophysa siluroides
TCTAACAAATTGTCCAGGTGGGGGCAGAAGAATGGTTGACTTCATTGTAAGGATGTGGTTCGGAGTCAAAGGTTCAAGTCCAGATGGATCATTCAAATATTCAGCTGTGAGTGGTCTGCTGTTAACAATAGCCATAACCTCGTACAGGAATGTTCTTAGAGAGGTGCTGTCAAGCCTTCGCGATGACTGGTCAAGTATAGCAGTTAGAACACTCCTTACTGTTCTTATTTGTCTCTCCCAGACACCGCCCATGTGACTTGCTGCTGGAGGGTTCATAAAAAATTCGCATCCTAGAGCCTTTACTCTTTCTTGATCCATTTCTTTCAGGAGTTCTGCAAACTCTCGCCTTGCACCAACAAAGTTAGTTCCTTGGTCACATCTTAGTTGACGCACATTTCTCTTATGGGCAATGAACGCCCTTAAAGCATTAATAAATGCATCAGTTGTCATGTCATCAATCATTTCTATGTGTATGGCCCTTGAACATAGACAGGTAAGTAAGAGACCATATTTCTTGAGATCTTTTCTTCCTTCCTTTACATAGATTGGACCGAAACAGTCTATGCCTGCGTAAGTGAAGGGTGGAGTCATCTCCGTTCTGTCTTGTGGTAAGTCACCCATCCTTTGTTCTTCAGTACCTCTTCTGTACTTTCTGCACTTGACACATTTGGAGATGTGTGATGAGACAGCACTGCTGCATCCCAGGATCCACCATCCATTAGCGCAGTTCATTTATTGTCATTCCACGTCCTTGATGTTGTACTCTTTTGTGAAAGTGCTCAATGAGTAAGACTGATATGTGGCAGTTCTTTGGGAGTATTGCTGGATGTTTCACATGTGGATGTAACGTGGCTTGACTTAGGCGTCCTCCCACTCTTAAAATACCCTCTTCGTCCAAAAAAGGACTCAATTTATACAGCTTACTGTCTTTGGTCTTGGTAACTACCCGTTTTGCTTTCAAGCTTTTTATCTCCTCTGAGAATGCTTCTTCTTGAACTAGCTTGATGATAGTGAGTTCTGCTTTTTCTTTCTTCTAAGCTTGTAGCTGCGTTGGTTCTTTGCTTCACACCTTTGTATTCTTTGACTTGTCGTTTCAATCTGGCAACTGCTTTTACTGCTCTTGACCAATCAGAGAATTCTGTAGGCGATCCAGAAAAGATCTATCTTCTTTGGCTTTAGTATTACACACAAGCACCTTGCGAAGCTCGGGATCATCCGGTCTGATATCTCCCACCTTGGGTTCTTTTCAGGTAAGTCAGACTCAAGGACCTTTATAATGTCTGAGGGAGTGATATCTTTTACTTTGTTTCGGCTCACATAGTGTACTTCAGTTTTGAGATTGAGAGAAGGCTCCACACCTGGTGTCACTTGTCTCACTATGCGATGACTAATTCCGATGGCATCACCGTAGTCTACAGTGGGATGTCTATGGCCAACAATGCTCCATCCAAGGTCCGTACGCTGTGCATAAGGTTGATGATCTTCGCCAAACACAACTTCCTTTGGAAGTAGAGCTTGTGAGCAGTTATACCCAATAAGCAGACCTACTTCGCAGTCCTGCAGAGGTGCGATCTCTTCTTGGAGATGCTCTAGATGGGACCATGCTTTAGCAGTTTTCGTTTGTAGGTATGTGCGATTTGTTGGCTGGAATAAACTCGCGTGTAGACGGGTGGCAAGGAGATGTTCTTACCGGAGTAAAAGCCTCTGACTTGTAGGTTTTTACTCTTTGAGAGCTTACTACTGTGGTTCTTGAGGTCATAGTAGAGAGCTTGAGCTTCACTTGTTCTTTGTCTGCTTCCAAGACTTCAGCTACTTCGCTTAGAACGAAGGTTGTGTCGCTTTGAGAATCCAACAGAGCATATACAAGGACTTCTTTTTCTGGTTGAGTTAGGGATGAAAGCCAGACAGGAATTACTGCAGCTGTTTGTGCATTAACTTCACCAAGTATTACTCTATTGGAAGTAGCAGCTGTGGTTTCTTCATGCTGGGATGATTGAGGTGTTTCTCTGTATCTTTCTTGACTTGGATTTTGCTTGGCTTGTGGCGGTCTTTGTTTCTTTTTTGTCTCGCTCCTCATGCAGACAGGTAGGATGCCTCTGTTGCAAATGTCGCAGACACTTCTACTGTTGCAGCTCTTTGACTGGTGACCAGACCTGAGACACCCAAAGCATAGACTTTCAACTCGAATGAATTTGATTCTGTCTGAAACCGCTTTCTGCATGAACTTCCTGCATTTGTGCAAAGTATATGCCCAGTTTTCTTACAGAAAGTGCATGTAATAAAAGTCTGTTCGCTGGAACTTGTGGTCAGTGTCTTTGCTCTGAAGTTTTGATGGTTTTGGACTTTTGGGTTTTCAGCTTCACCTTGTTTTAGTGACTGCAATGATGTGACAGAATTGCAGGCTATTTTGGCCTCCCTTGTCAGAAATTTGACAAATTGGCTAAAGGAGGGAAATTGGTTTCTCTCTTCTTACTTCGATAACCTTCCGGTTCCATCTTGCCGTTAGCCAATCAGGTAGCTTGGAGAGAATTTTCCTGTTTTCATTACAGTCGTTCAAAATTTCCAATGCCTGATGTGTGAACCATGGCAGCCTCACAACTACGGAGAAAAATCACTGAACTCCCTGAGCTCAGGCTGTCCTTAGATCCTATTTTGGGCCACTCTTGAAGCTTGTCTCTGTATGCTTTTGCAATCGTAAATGGGTTTCCGTATCTCTCTTCCAAAATCTCCCATGCAGCAACATAGGCAGACTCAGTTCCGAGAAGAAAATAACCATCGAGGGCTTTCTTAGCTTTTCCACTCACATATCTTCGAAGGTAGTATATCTTTTCTTTGTCTTGAATGTTCTTCTGGTCGATCAGTGTTTCAAAGGAGAGTTTCCAATCGTTGTATTGCAATGGATCGCCACAGAAAACTGAAGGTTCAGGAACTGGAATTCTGTTGGCACTTAAAGCGCCTGCAAGCACCTTAATGAGCTCTGATGTACTTTCATTTGAGGTGGTCATAGCTTGTGGGATTGAGGTCATACGTAGAGCCTGAGGATTTGAAGGAGCCGGGAGTTTATTATCTGCTACCATCTCATGCTCCAGTATATATCTTCCGTTCTTCTTCTATGACTTTCATTTGATCATATACCTGCATTCGCTCGTGCTGCATTAAGACCTTTTACTGCCTCCAGATGCTGTATCTTTATCCGTTTTTCTTCCAGAGTTTTCTGTAGAGCTCCAAACTCTTCTCCATTTGAGCCTTAATTTTAGATTCGTCTTCCTCTTTCTGTTGTCTTCGTTTCACTTCCTCTGCTTCTCGTTCTAAACAACGCCTTACTGCCGCTGCTTCTTGATCAGCTATCTTCCTTTAGCTTCTGCTTCTAGGCGCTGTATTTCCAATTGTTCTCTCTCTTGTTCTTGTAACACTTTCAGAACAGCTTGGCTTGCAGCAGCTTCAGCAGCAGCTTCTTGTCGTTTAACAGAAGACCTACTTGAATGCATCGAGTTGCTTTTCAAGAAAGAAGTGATAGAACCTGATTTGTTTGTACTTGAGTCGAAGAGAGAGCCTGCTTCAGGCCAATCTTGTTTTTCCTTCTGGAATCTTTCCATCCAGTCGACTTGAGGCTTTGGATACAATGAACTTGGAAATCTCACACACAGATCCACTTTTCGACGCGTGTCTTGCTCTGGAATTGAGACGTCACGTAGTTCATCATAAAAACGCTGAACGTCTGCAGAAAGACCTGTGATGCAACGATGATGTCATTAAGCAGATCATCAGGTAAGGGCTCTGTTGACTGTGATAATGACTTCTTTGAAGATTTAACTTGGGTTCTCCATTTATCAAATGTAATGAACCTTTGATAAAGCGCTTTAGTTTTTTTATCTTGCAATTCTCTACCTTTTTCGGTTAGAGTTCTGACTCTTTGACTTTGTCTTGGCTGCTGCGCTTTCTCTTGCTGGACTTCAGCAACACCAACTTGATCTTCTTCTATGCTTTCCCTAACCTGAGTTGTAGGCTCACTAGACTCTGACATTGTCTAATCCTTTAAATTGACCCACTTTTCTAAATAAAGGCTGTAGTTAAACTGTTAAATTAAACTTATGTTTGCCTTTAACGCTTACTCAAATGTAAATGTCACTTACGTATTGTTACTTGTAAGCTTAAATGATTTTCAAATTTCAGTTTTCAATGAGGTTCAAATGTGATTAGAAAATGTGCACAAAAAAAGGAACCCCAGCTTAACTCAACTTTGGGTATTACCTTTCAAAATGTTCTTATTATGCATTAACTCTGTAGAGAATATAGACTTAGACACTTAAATATTAAATGACCAATAACCTTCACTTCTAAACACACTATTTAAACTTTAATATAATTTCCTTTTAACTCTGGCACTGTGTCTACAAAATGGCAAGCTTCAATGTATATTACATGGTCACAAAATCAAAAACATTACTACACACACAGATGCTATATTGACGTAAATCCTTTTGGCAAACCTTAACAGAAGCCCTCTTCTTAGATCACTTTTGACTTATTAGTGTTCCAGTTCTTTTATTAAGATCTGTGCGTCATCTTACTTCTGTCTGCGTGCGTGCATGTTTTCGGCTTCAGTCCTTTGAACTTGCGCGCTGTCGATTAATGTCCACTCGCGTTGATGAACAGTTCGAGTTTTCACTGTAATTCCCTCGAAGCACTGGCAGACACAAGTGGGCAGGCATTTGAATTTGAAGCTTATTTCCATATCACCGTGAAAACTAAACATACAGTATATAACGAGAAAATAAAGACTGCATTAGCTTAATATGCACATACAATGGCATGCGCAGCATGTAAAATAACGTTTCACCAAAGTAAAATACAGACACAAAACAGCATACCTCGTTGGCTGCATGCTGTACACAAGGGAATAAATGTTTCCTAGATCGCTGACATCCACTATATCAACCTTAACACTTTTATCAGAGCATTAAATTGTCCATGCTTCTCTTGCTGTTAGCTTGACGACTCTCTCACACGCGTACGTCCCCATAAGACCTTGCGCGGAAACTTCAAAATAAAAGCACTTCACTTTTACCAAGTAAAATCACTAAATAATACTAAATGCGATTATAATTCTAAATTATGACATTGGTGAAAACAAATTATACATTATTATATGTGTGACAATTACAAAAGCCTTATTCGCAAAAAGAGGGTTTACGCTCGCTGAGGTGGTTTTTCATTTTTGCGAAAAAGGGTTAATGTGAATAATGGGAGATGGAAACGCATTGCCGAATTATTTCCTCCAAAAAAGTCACAAAACTGCACTATGAGACGGCATAACCTGACTAAACAGAGTTTCTTGTTACACAGCATCAGAAATGTTGTTATGATCATTCTTAAATGCCTGAGCAAAGTCGTCAAAGTTTTTCTGTAACTGCCTCTTAGAACTGTCACGACTGTGTTTCACAAACAGCAGGCGTCCACAAAAGCACCGCATTTATTGTGTTTCGTAATGGTCTGCTTGTTTATTATTATTATTATATATGAAAATATTAGATTCGGTGGCTTCTCTTACTTTTCTTACTGATTTTAGGGCAGGTTAATCAGGAAGTGACGGTTGACTAGTTGAATGGAAACGGTGCTTATTCGCAAATGTTTTATGCGATATTCCAATTTTGCGCATAAGCTAAATTCGCAACTTTGGATGGAAACCCGGCTAATGTCCGATTCGCGACGTAATGACTCATTTGAATCGATTCATTTTGTTGAAACAACTCGCATGTCAAACACTGAACTCACGGGACTCATGACTGAACCTCTCAAAATCATCACTAAAAAAAAGTCTGCTTAGGCAACATTTAAAAAGATGTGGTTTATGTTAGGATAAGTTTTAAAGTTTACTTATGAAAATGGGGGGGGGTGGGGGGGGGGTTTTGGGTTTGTTTGTTTTCGTTTTTGGGGGGGGGGGGGGGGGGGGGGGGGTGGGGGGGGGGGGGGGGGGGGAGGGTGGTGGGGGGGCATGGTGGCGCTGGCAGGGGGAGTGGGGGGGGGGGGGCGAGGGGAGGGGGGGGGGGGCGGGTGGGGGGGGGGGTGGGGGGGGGTGGGTGGGGGGGGGGGGGGTGGGGTGGGTTCTGGGGGGGGGGGGGGGGGGGGGGGCGGGTGGGGGAGGCGTTGGGGAGGGGGGGGGGGGGGGGTGGGGGGGGAGCGGGGGGGTGTGGAGGGGGGGGGGGGGGAGGGGGGGGGGGGGGTGGGGGGCGGGGGGGGTGGGGGGCGGGGGGGGGAGCGGGGGAGGGGGGGGGTGGGGGGGGGGGGGGGGGGGGGTGGGTGGGGTGGGGGGGGGGGGGGGGGTGGGGGGGGGGGGGGAGGGGGGGGTGGTGGTGGGGAGGGGGGCGGGTGGGGGTGGGAGGGGGCGGAGGGGGGGGAGGGGGGGGGGGGGGGGTGGGTGGCGGGTGGGTTGGGCGGGGGCCCCTGTATTTATAGTGACCCCAAACACTATCAAAACAAAAACACACAAAAAAAAAAAAAACAAACACCAAAAACAAACAACAAAAAAAAAAACAAAAAAAAAACAAAACTAAAAACAAAAATAAAAAAAAAAAGGGGGGGGGGGGGGGGGGTGGGTGGGGGGGGGGGGGGTCGATGTGGTAATCAGATACTAACATTCGTTAAATAATATACCAATACAAACCAAAACATAATAAAGATAATAAAAATATACAAGAAAACAAACACAAAAAATTTTGGTGTCGTGTTGCGTAAGCTTATTTGATCTTGGTCTGCGAGTGGACAATGGTCCACAAAAAAAAAAAAAGACAAAAAAGAAAAAAAAAAAAAAAGGGGGGGGGGGGGGGGGGGGGGGGGGGGGGGGGGGGGGGGGGGGGTGGGGGGGGGGGGGGGGGGAGGTGGGGGGGGGGGTATCGGTGGGCGGGGGGGGGGTGGGGGGGGGGGAGGAAAAGTAAAAAAAAATAAAAAGAAAGAACCGTCAACTAAGAAATACGAATGCGCGTCTAATCACCCCAAAATCAAAAGAAACAGCGGCACTGACACAAATAGAACACGAAGATAAACTAGAGAAGAAATAAAAATTGTGAATCATACAGCATATTTAGAAGTAGGAACGACGCGAACACGATCGAGGAATCGCAAGAGAGTGTTAAATTGACAGGATAATGTGATAGACATAAAAAAAATCGCTGGGAACAAAAAAAAGGACTAAAGAGAACATCAAGAGATCAAAGAGAATTAAGCAACATGAAGAATCATAGAAAGAACGCCTCTTGGGCAAAGCGAGGAAAACATCAACCAGAACATAAATAAACAAAAAAATCAACCCAAAAACAGCAAAGAGAAGAACAACAACCCCGAGACACACACGAGAAAACCTAAAGACCTAAGAAGATATCCAACAGTATTAAAAGGGTTCGTTGGGTGTTTGATAAAAGATAACAATAAAACATTAAATTCTTGGTCACTCTCTTGGGGGATTGCCCCCATCTCCGGTGTGTGGTGCATGGGGGTTGGACAAATAAAGAACAAGCATAAAAGTTTGGGAAAACATCAAAAAAACACCAGATCAAAAAGAGAAATGAAAGGGGGGGGTGGGTTGGCGGGGAACAAAGACCCGACAACACGAAAACCCCACCCCACAACCCCCCCCCAACAAAACCCAAAAAAAAAAGAAAAACCAAGAAATAATTAAGAAATAGAAAACCAAAACCAAACCAAACTAGAAAAAGGGATTTGATGAGTTCGACCTTACTTTGAGTTTTGAGCAAGATCAGTTTGATTTTAATGTTATGTGGTAGTAATAAAGAAGGCCAGTGGCAAAATTACAGCTTTCTGCAAAGGAGGATTGTGAAGAGTGACAGGTTTAATTTGTGTCGGATCATTTCATAGCCAATATATAACTTGAATATACAACTTAAAATAACAACTGTATAAAATTACAAATACAAAGTTTCTTTGCAATTATTTTTTATTTATTGGCTTGCAAGTGTTAAATTGCAAATATGAAGCGGTCTATAGCCGACTATTTCAAAAGACGATTCATCGATTACTATAATAAAGTGTGCGACCAAATTATAAGTTGAATAAGTGGGTCGCACCAGTGCTCAGTGGAAAAAATGAGTCTAGAGCCCTGCAAAGCATCATTTTTTCAGAAACTACTGTCTGAGAAGCTTAAAAACAGCATGTTACTAGTTAGTTTCAAGGGAAATAATCTAATAATGTTCTTTTTTGTTGGACAAATAACCCTGCGTATGTGTCTAATCTCGCAACCCCGTAAAAAAAAATGTTTTTGCTTTAACCCCTGTGCACAGGTTTCACTTAAAGATGATGTGAAGGAGTGTGAGATGTAAGTTGTTTTTACCTTCACTGATGATGGAGGTCAATCTGATGGGACTCACAAATCATGTTCATGAATGATAACATTTTATAACTGTTACCTTATAACATATGCCAACAGAGTGGTGTGCTTGACTTTACCACTTCTACTTGCCATTTTTCATGAGACTCACTATTTTGTCACGGGTGAGTGTGACTTTTGATCATTTTAGTGTCTTTTGAGTGTGAAATAAACTGTTGTGCCACGCTGAAAGTTGGTGCAAAACTTTGAGAAATGTGTCCTAGCGATTGTAAACAACGTCTTTATTGAACCATTCAGCCAAAAAAGATTACAAAGTATCACAAGAGCAACTCAACATTACTATGTTTTGAATAACTCAGACTGACCTCTGCCGTGAACTAGAGATGCATGGATGCAAGTTTTGGAATTGGAGTAGAAATGCAAGTATCGTAAGATCCGATATCAATGTTATTACTTCTCTATTACGACATAGTCAAGATTTGAAAAGGTTGTTGTATTGTTGAAGCACTACTTCTACCTCTTAAAATGCTAGATTTGGAAATCATTGCTGATTTAAATTTTTTCATAAATCATTACTCTTGGTCAACCTCTAGTTTGTATGTGGGTTTGGCAAAGATTGAAGCAATAAATAGTATTTAAAAACGCTTGTAAACTTTGACAATAATGCAATGTTTTGGAGGTTTAAGTGCAACAGGGACGTGATATAATAATAATTTAAAATAAAATAATAACATGATTTGCTGTACTTCTGGATGCTGTATCAAGTATACAATACTTTTATATCTGGGAGATGTTTAACATGCTGAGGTAAATCAATAAATACTGTTGGTCATAAAGGCATCAGATTTTGATTGTTTACGCATCATTCATTTCTGACATAGATATCTAAGATAGTGTATTGTTAAAAGAAAAAAACTGTGACTAAAAACATCTCTTCAACTTTCTCTTCTCTTTAACGTCCAGCTTAAGAAGGAATCTGATGTAATGTAACAGATCTAAAAACACTGTTCTGTCTTTAGTTGTTATAGCAGGAATTCTTGTGTGATGTTAATTGAAGTGTTTCTCTCTGTCATTACAGAACGAGATCTATCTGCAGGACTGTTAGCAGGAATAATCTCTAGTGTCCTGCTGGTTATTGCTGCTGTTGTGATTGCGTATCGCCGCATTAAATATGAACAACAGAAACAAAAGTGTAAGTTTAATCTCCAGCTGAAACTGTAATAAGAAATCATATATATTCATTGTATTAATATAAAAGTGTTTTTCCTTTTTGTTTCCACATATTTGACTTGATCTGTCTTAAGTTTGGTCATATTGCTCCTTGTTTTTTTTTTCATACCACTTCATGACTTTTAATAGATTTGAACAGATCTGAAAACATTAGACATCGTACACAAGACTTTTTAATCTTTCTGAACATAAACTTACAGAAACACAGAATCGACAAACAAAGATATACAGGAGACATGAGATGGTGTCACAAACACACAAAATGAGTGCATGAGGATGTGATCTTGTGCGGGTTGATGCATCTTATGCTATGATATGATAATAAAATCAGTTTCAAACAGCACAGACACAAACCCAACTATTCTGACTCGTCCAGACTGCAGATCAGAACTAAGTCTGTGCCTGTTGTTTATATACTGTACTCATAGATTTTTACATTTGACATTTTTTATGTTTAAGTTTCTACTTTTAGTTTTCTTGTTTGCAGGAACTTTGCTTTTATATATCAAAGAAAAAGCTTGGTCGATTTAAAGCTAAGGGTTAATGTTTGATATACATTTTATTAGTTGTCCTGTGAAATCGACTACAACAGTAAACCCAGTGAAGTTGTGATTTACAGTGAATTCAGATCTACAAGAAGCTTGGTTTGTCATGACGCAAACAGAGTAAAACTCCCTGTTCTACATTCACTGTAACTCACGGCTTCACAGGGTTTAATGCTTTTATCAAACAGTTATTACATATACAAGGTTTTATTACATAAACACACAGCATGAAAAAAGATTACATTGATAAACAATGTTTTACAACGTAATATAATTCTTCAGAAGCAGAATGAAACCGTTGTGCAGTAATACTGATGTAATGTGATGATGATGTTTGTTTCTGGAATTATTAACAGCAGTCTCAGATACGCCTCGACCAACCTTCAATCAAGGACCAGAAGTATTCGTTTTATAAACCATAACTATTTCATATGAATCTTTTTTAGATTAGAAAACACATTTTGAAAATGAAAAAGATCATTCATTTTATAAATAAAACTGATAACAGACAATTTTATCTAAAGTCTCTTACAGTGCATTTGAGGCGCAGATTTCATCAGTTTGTTTTATTCCTTCATAACATCTGAGATTGTTGATCATCTTCACCTGAACACTGATGACTTATGATGTTTATGTTTCTCTCTCTTGTGTTTGTGTGACAGTTAAAGAGATGACGGTGGCTGAGGGAGATTCTGTAACTCTAGAGCCTGATGTCACTAAACCTCAGTCTGATGATGTGATCCAGTTGAGCTTTAGAGATGAAGTGATAGCCACATTCAATAAGACAAGATCTTGAGTGATGAAGAGAGATTAGATACAGACTGCAGGTGGATGGTCAGACTGGATCTCTCACCATCACAGACATCAGAACAGAAGACGCTGGACTGTATAAAGTGAAGATCAGCAGCAGCAGTCGAGTGAAATCATTCCTTCAGTTCATCACCGGTGGAGGACCATCATACCGTCAGTTCAATGTTATTGTCACAGGTAAGAACTCAAGTCAATGGATAATATTTATATGTTCTACATTCAGCTCATCAAGCTCAATGTACACCACTGAACAAGTGAACAGAGAACCTCTTCACTTCAAGCCAGCAGAAGACTTAAAGACACAAATACAGCACATGAGTAATAAACACAAATGTTATTTACTGTTATTACACGGCGCTCTGGAAAACTTGGTGCTGATTGGCCAGTTATAACATCCCAAGGTCTATTATTCTATTAAAGTGTTACAAAACCCTAAACAACATTATTTAGATGTTAACAGAATTGGTTTTGTTTCACATCATAGAAACAATGTTAGCAACTGTTTTACTGTAGTGAAAATGAGTTAATTTCGAACCTTTCACGCTATTTTTGCCATCCGGGTGTAGTGGAGTAGGCTGGGCGAGACCGTGGTCCGAGACTGGGAGACCCCCCCCGAGGGAGGGGGGGAGCGAGCACAGTCTCGGGGGTACCCCCGGCCTGTGTTGGGCGATGGGGTATGTAGTGGAGTAGGCGGGCGAGACCGTGGTTCGAGACTGGGAGACCCCCCCGAGGGAGGGGGGAGCAAGCACAGTCTCGGGGGTACCCCCGGCCTGTGTTGGGCGATGGGGGTATGTAGTGAGTAGGCGGGGCGAGACCGTGGTCCGAGACTGGGAGACCCCCCCCCGAGGGGGGGGGGAGCAAGCACAGTCTCGGGGGTACCCCCCGGCCTGTGTTGGGCGATGGGGGTATGTAGTGGAGTAGGCGGGGCGAGACGTGGTTCGAGACTGGTGAGTAATTGTGAATAAGCGCCAGCTGTGCGCACACCGGGCTCGAATCACGTAGGAGATTGGGAGCATATAAAAGGAACGAGCGACCGGACCGTCGATGAGAGAGGACCGGGCCCGAACATGTGTTAAGTTGTTTTATGTTTATGTATTGTTATTCGCCGGCAGTCTTCCGTGAGGGGCTGCCGGCTGTTTATTTACTTTGTTTATTATTAAAACTTTATTTAAATGTTTGCCGGTTCCCGCCTCCTTCCTTCCCTTTTATGGAGATTTGTTACAGTGGTGCCGAAACCCGGGAGGAAGGAGAGACATGCTGTCGGAGAGTCCTCGCCGCCGAGTGGCCTCGCGGTGCCGGAGAGTTCGGGCAGCGCGGACAGAGGCGTCCGCCAGTGGCTGCCCGAAGCGGTGGCTCTGGGGAAACGGAAGTGCACAGTGTGGCCACCGCCAAAGCTTCGGTGCGACGGCAACCTTTGCTGCCGCGCCCCTGGGTCGAGGTGGGGTGGCTTTCGTCCGAGCGGGAGCGGGGGAGTTGCCGCCGTCCGCCAGAGGCCGGAGCCTGCGTCCGTCCCCCGACGGGGAGGAGCAGGGGCGGGAGTGCCGAGTGCGGCCACCGCCTGCCAGAGGCCGGAGCCTGCGTCCGTCCGCCCAAGGGGGAGGAGCAGGGGACGGGGATCTCGCCCCGACTCCCCGATAAAGGAGGAGCCACCGCCGGCCGCCAGGGGGCGGACGGTCGAGCCGTCCACCGAAGCCCCAGGGCCACCGCAAGGCACCGCGAAGGAGAGAACCCCGGCTGGTTGAGGAACCAGCGGCAGCATGTCGGGGAACCGGACAATTTTTTTTTTCCTCTCTCCCCTCTCTCTTTCCGGTCGCTCCGAGGGCTCCCGTCTCCGTTGTCTCGTCTCGTCGCTACATGCCCCCAGGGGAAAGGTACTCCGAGACTGGGAGACCCCCCCGAGGGAGGGGGGGAGCAAGCACAGTCTCGGGGGTACCCCCCGGCCTGTGTTGGGCGATGGGGGTATGTAGTGGAGTAGGCGGGGCGAGACCGTGGTTCGAGACCGGTGAGTAATTGTGAATAAGCGCCAGCTGTGCGCACACCGGGCTCGAATCACGTAGGAGATTGGGAGCATATAAAAGGAACGAGCGACCAGACCGTCGATGAGAGAGGACCGGGCCCGAACATGTGTTAAGTTGTTTTATGTTTATGTATTGTGTTATTCGCCGGCAGTCGTCCGTGAGGGGCTGCCGGCTGTTTATTTACATGGTTTATTATTAAAACTTTATTTAAATGTTTGCCGGTTCCCGCCTCCTTCCTTCCCTTTTATGGAGATTTGTTACAGTGGTGCCGAAACCCGGGAGGAAGGAGAGACATGCTGTCGGAGAGTCCTCGCCGCCGAGTGGCCTCGCGGTGCCGGAGAGTTCGGGCAGCGCGGACAGAGGCGTCCGCCAGTGGCTGCCCGAAGCGGTGGCTCTGGGGAAACGGAAGTGCACAGTGTGGCCACCGCCAAAAAGCTCGGTGCGACGGCAACCTTTGCTGCCGCGCGGGTCGAGGTGGGGTGGCTTTCGTCCGAGCGGGAGCGGGGGAGTTGCCGCCGTCCGCCAGAGGCCGGAGCGTCCGTCCCCCGACGGGAGGAGCAGGGGGGGAGTGCCGAGTGCGGCCACCGCCTGCCAGAGGCCGGAGCCTGCGTCCGTCCGCCCAAGGGGGAGGAGCAGGGGACGGGGATCTCGCCCCGACTCCCCGATAAAGGAGGAGCCACCGCCGGCCGCCAGGGGGCGGACGGTCGAGCCGTCCACCGAAGCCCCAGGGCCACCGCAAGGCACCGCGAAGGAGAGAACCCCGGCTGGTTGAGGAACCAGCGGCAGCATGTCGGGGAACCGGACAATTTTTTTTTCCTCTCTCCCCTCTCTCTTTCCGGTCGCTCCGAGGGCTCCCGTCTCCGTTGTCTCGTCTCGTCGCTACATGCCCCCAGGGGAAAGGTACTCCGAGACTGGGAGACCCCCCCGAGGGAGGGGGGGAGCAAGCACAGTCTCGGGGGTACCCCCCGGCCTGTGTTGGGCGATGGGGGTATGTAGTGGAGTAGGCGGGGCGAGACCGTGGTTCGAGACCGGTGAGTAATTGTGAATAAGCGCCAGCTGTGCGCACACCGGGCTCGAATCACGTAGGAGATTGGGAGCATATAAAAGGAACGAGCGACCAGACCGTCGATGAGAGAGGACCGGGCCCGAACATGTGTTAAGTTGTTTTATGTTTATGTATTGTGTTATTCGCCGGCAGTCGTCCGTGAGGGGCTGCCGGCTGTTTATTTACTTTGTTTATTATTAAAACTTTTTTAAATGTTTGCCGGTTCCCGCCTCCTTCCTTCCCTTTTATGGAGATTGTTACACCGGGTTTAAAATCTTCATCTGGCCACCGTCAAAGGATGTGACGTGAAGCGTCGGTGTCTCATAATTATTAATGAGACTGTGTTTTCTTGACCAATGAGAAGACATTTCTCCTAATGAATTATGACAGCGCCTTGTGTGTTTCTATCTGACCCTTCAGAGAGAGGAGTTCATGGCACATGATAGTCATCTGATGGATAAATGAAGAAAAAGCACAATGCTTACCAAGAGTTGCAAAAATACATAGTACGATAATTATATATAAAAGTTTATTTTTATGTGAAAAATATAAGCGGTCTATATGTGGGGGAAGGGCTTCTCCACTGAAAGTTCAATTCAATTTATTTATATAGTGCAAATAAACAATGTCTAATAAATAATAAATAAATGCAGTCTCCCGGTGAGTAAGCCAACACTGCCCTGCTGAATATGAAGTGATAAATACATGAGTTGTTGAAATTGTGGCGCACCGAAACAGGTGCTGATGGCCATTTGGAGCTCTTGGTGGGCCAGAGCTCACGTGGACCAGTACAGCTCAATGTGTCGCGTTCAGAACTCAGAAACACGGACGGGACCTCCGACACTGTAGAAAGGGGGTTTCCCGGCCAGCGGAATGTGAGTCGCCTGGTTAGAGCGCCGTCTCCCATGCCGGAACCTTCGGGTTTTAAGCCGCTCGTCATGGATGCAAGTAAGGCCGGAACAGTAGCTAACTACAGTGACCTGAGGACTTTTCCATCTCTTTAAATGCAGGAACTTTCATATCTTAAATAGATCAATTATACTTCTATTTAATTAAAAATACATACTCATATTACATTTAGGGGTTTCTGTTGAACCGATGTGACCATCTTCCATTGCTCACGCTCGTAAGTTATATTTATGGAAGACTGAGAGCTGCGACTTCGGGAATGCGGCCAGTATAAATCACGCGCATCATCTGCACTCGCGGCGCTTGCTTGTGCATCCAGTTTCCAAGCACAAAAACGAGTAAACCACTGAACAAGTGACATTTTTAGTCATAGGAATAAACTGTTTTTAGGTGTAGTGCATTTATATATGATAAATATTCCCAACGAGTTATTACAGAACAATTAAAGATTGTTTTTGTCATCTGTGTCCCCACCACTTTTCAAAACAAAGTTACACCACTGAATTTTGGTGTCATACGTATTCTAATTAGAACACAAGATAACTTGATGGGTCACAAACAATAACAACTATTTTATTTTTTGTGGCCAGTGAAAATGTTGGCAGAGCAAAAAGTCAAAGTCAAAGTAAACTTTACTGTCAAAACCGACCATGTAACAGTAATTACACAGAAGGATCGAAATTTCGTTTCCCCAACTCCACAAGTGCAGTTCATTTAACACACAGCATATAGTATCAACACAAAGTGCACACAGGCATCAACATACAGACAACAGTGAGCAAATACAATTTCACAGTGGAGTAAACATTTCTACATCATAACTGCATATCTACATCCATTCTACAATTTTAAAGGCTGTCATTAGAGTGGAAGTGAATATCATTTATTGAAAATATTTTCCAAGACTGACAAATAAGTATTTCATGCAAAATTCTGTTCATGCAAACTCAACTGTCATATAACGTGCGATGAAAGGTACAGATGTTACCCACAGCAAATGGAGAAATTTGTAGGTAGTATATTGTTTCACATTTTGACACTCTCACTATTAAGTGAAATCTGTCCCCTACAGTCAGCTGACGTCAAGGTAACATGACAGGGCTCTCATGTGACAGAGGCGCCCGGTCCCGAAATTTATATGAAACTACATTAGTTTATTTTGGTGTGTTTTCTGCACTGCGCCTATCTATTGGCATTTGACATCAAAACACAGCGAGAATGATTCAAAAGCTTATGGAGCAGTTTGATCTTCAATCTCTCGCGCGTTGAATGCGATCGGCCTGTGCAACTCATCACATTTTCTGTTTACGGATGTTAGTGGTAAAGTTGTATAACACATTACTTTAAAAACATCCTCGCATTGCTCTGGGAAAATTAAGCCCTCCAAGATCCTACATGAAGTTGTCGAACTTGTCAGTTTGAGCACCCAGCAGAAACATAAATCGGCGCAGTGCTTGTACAAACACATATTACTAGCATCACATTTATACGCCTCTACCTGAATGTAGCCTATACAACTGCCTTCAGTAATAGAGAATGTCATTTGTGTTCTCACTCGCTGTAATCACTTTTGGGATTTCAGAACAGCTAATAGTTGCCTTTATTCATGTTCTACCCAAAAATTTATTCGACTCTCCAAGGCCTTTTAGTGGACTGTTTGAAGTGTTTTTTCACAGGCGATGTGACGAGGGCTCAGCTGTCGCTTTTTCTCATAACTGACCAAACGTTTTGTACTGTCAAGGTGGTGCTCGCATCTCGGGGGAATAAGAACTTGATATGTTTTTCAACATTTGGTTAAAGACAACACGGCTGTTGCAAAGAGCTTGTGTCCGGGGTGAAGAGGCAGGATTTTGGGTGCACGTCACGAGAACTGTGTGCACGTTTGTGGTTAAAACCTTCAAAGCTACATTAAAACCACAGTTTGCGCCCTAGCTGCTCCTGATGCAGATCATAATCTTTTGTTGGTAAATATTCCATCTTGTCTTGCCAGGATATTTTGTGTAAGCTTGCGAACGCTCCCAAAGAACACCTGAATGCCCCCCTTCAAAAATCTTGCTTCCATCGCCCCCCACAATGTTCTCTGAACGCCCACTAGGGGGCAGTACCACCCGCGTTGTGAAACACTGCATTACTGTAACCTTGATGGCTGTGCAAACATGCATGTATGCGTAGTACACGCTCTGTACTAGGGATGGGAACCGAGAACCGGTTCTTCTTTAGAACCGGTGCCAAGTGAATCGATTCCTTGGAACCGTTAGCGTACCTGCTTAACGATTCCGCTTATCGGTTCCGCTCGTTGCAAATGTGTCAACGCGCTGCGTTGTTTTGGTTACGCAGCAAACATGTAATCGAGGCAGAAGCGATCTAAAGTGTGGTTATATTTCACTAGAAAAGACGCCAATGCGGTCATTTGCAACAACTGTAAAAGTTTTATTTCGGCAAAGGGGGGAACTACCTCCAATATGCAGAAACATTTGGCCACACAGCACGCAATTCATTTGCAGGACTGTCGCGTGTTTGATACACTACTACTTATCGACACAGCAACAACAAGTGAGTCAAGCAGCAGCGGAGCTAACGAGACGTCATCTGCTATTAATGCCTGTAGCAAGGTTCATTAAAAGGAAGGAAGGAGGCGGGAACCGGCAGATATTTAAACATTTAATAAAAATAACAAAGTAAGTAAACAGCCGGCAGCCCCTCACGGACGACTGCCGGCAACACAAACATAAATCAACTTAACATATGTCCGGGCCCGGTCCGGTCGCTCGATCGTTCTCTTATGCTCCCGCTCCTTCGTGATACGAGACCGGTGGGTGCAAAGCTGACGCTCATTAACACTCACTCACCGGCCTCGACTCACGGTCTCGCCCCCGCCTACTCCACTACAATGCCGAAGGTAACTTCTCTATTTAGTTCATGTGAGCGCCATTTCATTGTGTAAACTTTTACTATATGAATAATAATCTCCATTGTCATTGTCAATCAAATTTAGATGATGATGACCTTGACTGTTTAGTCTGTGTTTTTAGTTTTTATGGCACTTAAATGGCAGTTTTATTTAATTTTTTTGTCTGGACCAATGATGATGTGAAAAATTCTATAGGTCCCTGGACTTTACTTTGTAGCCTACTTTTAGGTTTGTTCTGAGGTTGCTACACATCATTTGTGTATACTCTGAGTATGTGCTATGTTCTTATCAGATATTAAAGCGAGTTAATACAAACAAACACATTTGTACTTATTCCCTCACCCAATGAGAATCGATAAGAGAATCGATAAGGAATCGGATCGATAAGCAATATCGATAATGGAATCGGAATCGTTAAATTCTTATCAATTCCCATCCCTACTCTGTACTGTACAGTTTGGGTCCATTTGGCAAAACACATCTATTTTAAATTACCCCCGGACAGGGTCTGCAACCTTTGCGACCTAAAGAGCCATTTTGGCCCCACTCCCACTAAATAAAATTTGTCTGGAGCCGCAAAACATTTGTAACCTTTAGCATGCATGGTAATAGTTACCCAGTTGCACAACTATAAATTATTACTATGTTAAGTTATGTGTCAACATTAAATCTTGGTTCGTGTTCATTTACAAAAAAGAACACAGCATTTGATGAACAGCCTCAAGAGACTTCTCTACGCATACACACATCAGTGTTTCTCCTATAGGTTTACAGCTTTGGGGGATCCGACAATTTCTTTTTTCAATAAATAATATTTAATCAATTGACACCAGTTGAATATGTAAATAAAAAGTGAACATCCTATGTTTTACCAAGCCATTTATTTTATATTCTGAAACAGAAAGACCTGGTAACTGAGAAAATGTGTTATATGATCTGGTGCTAAAACGAAGTCTTAGCGGTCTATTTTTTTTTAACTACTGACATCAAAATGTAGCAACGAAAATAAATGTATCATGAGCAGAAGTATTTACAAAGTTACTAACAAGTGGCCTTTCCAAGCCATTCATACTAAAACTGATTCTAAATAATCTTTCTGATTAAAACATGCTCTTAACATGCTGATTATTAATGCTATTAATATTATGAATGCTAAATGTAGATACGAGACGTGATGGTTTATAATCTGTCACAAACCTATATAGCAAACAGAAAACTGCCTGACAGCAAAAATACTTTATTAGGCTACTGCTGCATTTTCGTTACAGTAAACGTGTCCATTTATTTACCTGCTCTTGGTGTTTGCAGGTCTTCGTTTGGCAGGAGAAGCAGCACTCACGGAGCAAAAAGGGATCAAATTAAGCCACTTTGGCACTAAATAAAGATATTGGAAGATATAGCTGCAAAATATAATTAAAGGAGTCAAATGACACGAGTAAAACTAATATTATGGTTTGTTTTAGATGTAATGTAATGTCTATACAGGATTTGAGGGTGAAAACGCTGTATTTTCTACATAGCGTGCATGATTGTATCTCCTCTTTGCTCCGCCTCTCTGAAACGCGCAGACTTTTTACGAAGCTCATTGCTCTGAAAAGTGAGGTGTGCTATGATTGGCCAGTTAACCAGTGCGTAGTGATTGGTCAAATACTGCAAGCGTGTGTTGAAAATGTAACGCCTCTGACCATATTTGGAACATTGGGTTCCAGAGCAGTTGAACTGACAGGTACACCCACCTTACTTGCGTATACAATTGGGCGGGTCTCAGTCAAATCATACAACCAACTGACGTAGATTTGTAGGGGTGTGGTTACACGAGGCGTTTCAGGCAGGTCTGGGTTAGTCCTGTCGCGATAGTCAGTTTATTAACTTATCGAGCGATTTATAAACTTGACGTCTGTTGTTTTTGGTGATCTAAAAGAACAAATGCAGCCACAAATCTTACACTGTAAACTGAAAAGGGCAAAAGGCATGTATAAAAACAGTGCAACAAATAAATCTAGGAATATAAAAAAATGGATAATATAAGAGAATAATCTCTTTAAAACTTCAAAGTCTGGGAACAATTTTGTTACATAAAATGCTTTTGAGTTTTTAAATACAAAAGTACAAAAAGTGCAACAGCAACTCTTACTCAATCTAAGTAGTCCTTTAAAGGTGCGATGAATTGAAATCACAATTCTAACCCGAGCTTTTCAGAACTGAAGTAAAACAAGTGGAGCGGAACCAGATAGCGCGAGCAAGCAATAAACAAACATGCCGTTAAAGATTGATAAATATTGTCCCATCCCTGGTTGTGGAAGAATACTGTCGCCTTCATATTCCGATATTAGGAATGCGGGGTTAAAGTTTATTTTTAAAGACGTTCCAGCTCACGTGGGAAAAACATGGAGCGTTTACTCGTTTCATTTCTCCGAGGATTCCTTCGTGAACAAGGAAGAGATCGACACGGGATTTGTGGAGAAACTTAAATAAAAAGCAGTGCTGTGCCGTCAATATTGGATCCGTTAGGAATGGCGCAGCATTCTTATGTGAGTAAAACATATTTGTACTATGCATCACTATTGCTTTGTTAGAGATCGCGTGATGTGCCCTGAGCCATATTCACACGAGATTAGTTTTACCTGGGGACCTCTAGTCATTTGTATACATTGCAGAGGTCTGTGATCTTAAGCCCGTACGAATCGGGATCTCTGTGATTTGGTGGGCTCATGTATAATTTTTCAAGGTTTTATACACCGTTTGTTAATAATGGAGGGTGTTTTGAAGTATTTTGGTATTATTTTGGGTGCTGGGTGATATCCGTTAGTTACCGGGAGTCTCCCGTTTGTTTACTTATCATGGAAACTCTCGTAACATTTGAGACCCGCGATCGCGGTGATCTTTTGTCCGGTTCGCGATCACGGGTCTCAAATGCTGACAGGTACGGTCATATATCATTTAACACCATACAACTATAGGCTATACAAATTATACGCAAAGCCTTGCCATCACATCCGGTAAATAAGTCTGAGTATAAATACATTTTGAGTAAAATCATCCCGTGCGAATGCATCACATGAAATACTGATGTGTGGAGGTCATTTATAAATCACAGGACGTCTCCAGATCATACTGATGCTGTGCGAAAACTGTGAATGGTGATGTGTAACCTTACGTTACGTCTCCAACCAAATTCACAGAAGGCTCCAACTACGCAAACTGCTATCCAATCAAGCAGTGGGCGTTTACTTATAGTCTTCAATGCGGCACGCCCATTAAACCCGAGCGCTTGTAGAGCCGGCCTCAAAACCTGGGTAGAAAATAGCCTATTACTTGTAGATTTTTATGTTTTTGGATGTAAACCACGCAAACGTCATAAGTAGACCTCGTATAACAGTATAAAACAATAAACAAGCGCAGTTCATGAGACCTTTAAGTGCAGCCAGAGACTTGAGAATTGGAGTACACAAATAAACCTCAACTGAACAAGTTAAGAATAAATCATCAATAGCTGTATCAAACCCAGAATGAAAATATACATATTTCAAGTAACTTAAACTAGGTTAAACATTGATGTAACAATTTGCTCACAAGTTCAATAACAACGGCATGTTCTTCTTCAGGAAAATGAGCAATTCTGCTCTCTCTCGTCCTAGCCTGTTTCTCCTTGCATCCACAATGTGAGATGCTGTGCTGAACAGTCCCTCACTTCTCACACTGGTAGCAGGGGCGCACAGAAACTTTGCAGCAGTGGGAGCCAGAGTGAGAAACCAAACTTTGTTGACTGCCCAGTACTGGAATGGGCTGTTCGAGCGTGAGATTGTTTGCTCCATCAAATATGTCTGAAGTTGAACCTGTGTGCTTGTAGAACCTGCACCATGTTCCTCGTCATGGTCCTGCAAAATGTCTTCAAACAGGCCCTTCATCTAACCTCTCTGCTGCTGCCGCCTACCATGACTTCCATTCGTGGAGTTTTCTTGGGGTTTTCTACTATTGTCTCTAATACAGTTGTGCTGGTCATTTTCAGTGACTTCTCAATCTTCTCCATCTCTACTGTCAGAGCATCCTTAGCATGCTTGATGTTGTCTGCACTTGAGAGGTATCTGAAAGAAATAAAAATGAAAAGCAATAAATAAATGTAACAAATAGATGGTCACAGACTTAATGCATAAGTGCAGGCCTAGCACAGCATTGTTACTTGACACAGACATTTTGCCTAGACACGTTTATTTTTCACATTGTGACTTGATTCTGGCTTATTTCGTTTCATTTTTTATTCCGTTTCATTATAAATGTATGTAAATGTTGGATTGTTTTTGGTGCATCAATGTTGCCCTGCACTTGCATGCGGTGCGCACGAACACACACACGTATGATTCGACTATCAGTCGACTAAAAGCAAGAGAATGCAATTCTGATTCGACTGTGTAAATCCTTAGTCGGGGACACCCCTAATCGCATCTTTTATGTACATGGAATCGGAGCAGGAGAGCGAATGTTGCCATCTTCACCAGCCTGGGCGCGTTTAAAGACGCAAGTATTTTATCTGCTTTTCAGGTTGTTGACGCAACATATATTCAGAAACATGCTCTCTGTCCGCTGCTGGGAGTGTGCTTACCTGTATATGTTCGCGCACATCGGGGTGGCACTCGACATGGAGAGCAGAGGAGAATTGTAAACGCCCGTATGTTGTAGACGTTGCTTGAGGCAGATTGCGCTCCAGTTTTGAGAATTTAATTTTTCTTTAATTCTAAGCAAAACAATCCAAAGAATAATAAAATCTCTAAACTGGAGCACAATCTGACTTAAGCAATGTTTTTGACGGCTTCTCTGTAAACCATTGCACCACTCTTAGTAGCCTCAATGAGAATCAGGTGCACTCCAATCACACCCCAGTCACCAATCAAACCTAAGGAAGAAAACGGAGAAAAACACAAACTCAATCCTAACACAGAAATGACATGTTGCCTTGTCATTTTTTTGGGTCTACGTGCGGCCGCCTCCAATTTTTCTATACAGGAAAAACCCTGTCAACATGCTGGATGTACATTGAATACCATACTTAAAAATTGTTAACATGAGATACATTAATGTGTTTATATCAGCATTTACTATACAATCAGCAGTTATGTCTGTGAGTGTTAAGTAAGGGATCATGTACAGGCAGCCGGTTGTTATCACAGAAATGAGCCCCGACAGTGTGATCAGGACCAGACAAGAAGCGGAGGGTCTTGTATCACGCTGAAGGGGCTTATTTCGCGATAACGGCCGGCTGCTTGTACATTATCCCACTTATTACACGGCTACTTACCTCATAAGTAAGTTATTGAATATGAAAAATGTATTAGAAATATTTTATTAGCTCATTTTCAACAAATGCAGACCTACGTGAGGAAAACGCATTTACTTTCGGTTTTAAGGTAAGACACAGCAGTCATGAACCCGCAATTTGGTTTAATCATTTGTAAATATAATGTCACAGATGTTATTAAAAATAATACATATTTATAAAGAATTTTTGTGTCATATTAAACTGCGGCTGCAAAATGATTTGCAGCATCTGGGTTACAGGGTGTTATTCGTTTTGAGCGGTTGTTATTTGAAACCCTTGGAATGTCGCCACTGGCCAATCAGAATCAAGTATCCAGAGTGCTGTGTAATAATATGAATTAGAACAAACTATTATATTGATATTAACTACGGATGCAACAATACAGCCCACGGTTCAATACTAACTGTTTTCGGTTCGGTTCTGGTGGCTTGGCACATTAAAGTGTTTTTTCATTGTGCTATGCTTTTGTGACAGTAACATACACATTTAAAAATATATATTTTAATGAAATTCTCTTTAATTTACTTGACTTATTGTATTATCTTTAAGCAAAAATTAACTTGTACAAATTCTTGGTTTATTGAATAAATGTAAAGATTAACACTGGCAGCTCACAGCAGTTTTTTGTTCACTGTTCATCAACATGCCAGTAAAATAAGCTTTTTGAAGAGGTTTTGGACGTCAGAGTATTTATAATAACGTAATTCAAAACTTGTAGTAAATGCTGCAAACTCTAGCGCTCAATGGGAAAGGCAAAAGATGATCTATATTAACAAGGTGCCATTCCAATAAATTGAAAGAAATGCAACGCTCAATACTGTAGCCGCTGGGGGCGCTCTTGCTATGATGTAATAGCGGTCCGAAAGGCTGCCGAGTGAGATGATTTTCATTAAACGGACTTTGGTGCTGTAGACGCTCTTTCTGCATGTGATGGGTGAGAGCAACATGAATGTGCTGCTTTCGTATGGCGTGTAAAAAATCATTCTTGATGTGACAAAATTTGGACAATCTCACAGTAATAATTTAAACGCAAAACCAGAAAACTGCAATTCACTTACACGTATTGAACGTATCGATATTATATTGAGAATTGTGGCATCCCGAATATAAACTAACAAATACATCTTGTATATGTACATTAATAGTGATGTATGTTGACATGTTAATGAAATGATTATTAATGTAATATTAATGTGTTATAATGTTTGTGTTTCTCTCTTCTGTGTGCTGCTGTGACTGATCCAGTGAGTAAATATGAGAATGATTCTGTCACTCTGAACACTGGTGTTACTGAACTACAGTCAGATGATGTGATCCAGTGGAGGTTTGGAGAAACTCTCATAGCTGAAATCAATAGAAAGAACAACAAGTTCAGTTCAGATGATGAGATGTTCAGAGACAGACTGAAGCTGAATGAACAGACTGGAGATCTCACCATCAGAGATCTCGACACTGAACACACTGGACACTATAAACTGAAGATCATCGACAGTAGAGGAACATCATACTCTCAGTTTAAGGTTTATGTCAGGGGTAAGTAAAGCTCAAGTTAATGTGATGAGAATGATGGTTTTTATATATGAAGTGCTGTATTGACATTACATGTGTTCTGATTTTATCTTCCGTTTAAACTTCTGAATTTTCTTCATGTTAAACTGCAGGACTCTTTATTCTTTCTGTAGATATTATCTGTAAAAAATAAGGATCTTATGATGTTATATTTCATGAGTTTCTGATGATGTTTGATGGTTTTCTCTTCAGTTTGTAAACTGAAACTGAGACAGTAATAGAAAGTTTCTCTCATGTGTGTTAGAAGTTTAAATAAACAGTGTTGTATATTTACAGATGAGTGAAATGATAAGCTGTATGTTCTCCTGTACATTTGATCTGATGGATGTTCTTCTGTGCTTCTCTCTTCTATGTGCTGCTGTTATAAATGAAGAGAGGATAAAAACAGTAGACTTGGGACGTTCTGTTACTCTTATGACTGATGTTACTGAAATACAGACTGATGATGTGATTCAGTGGAGATTTGGAGATGAAGAAACTGTCAAAGCTGAAATGACTGTAGGGACTAAACCCTCATATGACTCTGATGAGAGATTCAGAAACAGACTGAAGATGGACACAAAGACTGGAGATCTCACCATCACAAACATCAAAACTGAACTCTCTGGAGTTTATAGAGCAAAGATCAACAGCAGTAGAGGAACAGAATACAGAACATACAGGGTTGCCATCTGGGGTGAGTGGATTTATTTTAGTGATTTATATCTGACACAATGATGAGAGATGATGCAGTGAGCAGAAGAGTTTTACTCTAAACTCTGTTATATTTTAGGGGCTTTTACACCTTTATTGTGACAGGACAGTATAGAACGACAGGAAGGCATTGGGTATAGATGGTTGAGTAGGTTTGGCAAGGACTCAAACAGGGGTCGCCGTGAGCGCATTGGCATTATAGCACAGGGCTATTGGTGCCGACCTGTCTTAACATTTTTAATGTTTAATTTAATTTAAAGTCAGATTGTGTTTTCAGTCAATCTGAAATAATCCCATAGATTGATGAAAATTGTGTTACTGTAATTTTCCAAAAAATATTTTAATCCAAATAAAAATTCCCCAAAAGCCTTACTAAATAATGACCAAACCATAAGTATAGACTTTCTTAAAAGGTTCAATTCAATAATAAATAAAAAATGTAGTCATAATAATCAAGCTGTAAAAGGTGATCACTTTTGCTTTTTTGAGGGTTCATTTATACTAACCTGTGTTGACCAACAGTGATCTCATTACTATGTGTTGTGGATGTGACTTGTGCCATATCATCACCATTAATACCTATGAAACTAATGATTCAATTACTACTAGAGAACAACATTTTAGTAGAGTAGAAAATTCATCATAGATCTGGTCACTTTATTTTGCTCTCAAATGCCTCCCTCAATAAGACCAACATTTGAGTCTTATTTGTTTGTTTTCTATTCTGCAAAAGCACCACTAGTAATAAGTTTAAGTGAAACATCAGTATGTTGGCTTTCTACCTAAAGATACATTTTCACTTAAAACTTTTTTCATTTTTGGCTGAACTATCTCTTTAAACATCAATAGTTACCATTTAAAACTGTTTTTATAAGCAAACCTTGTCCATATTAAGATGTTTTCAGCCGCACTAAACATTTGATGATAGAATCTCTTTAAATCTGTTGTTTCTATTAATAACATGAACAATCTATATCCTGTTCACATGTTGAAGGAGGGAGCTAGTACATTACAAACATGTTTAAAATATACAGAATATTGTAATAAGATGATATTATTGGATAGTTTTCACACAGCCCTTAGTAGACGAGCACACTGTTGATGGAGCAGTAAAAGAACACCAGCAGCTTTATACTGCAGGTACAGACTGGTGTGAGTCAAACACTGGATTAGATGTGCTGTGAGACCAGTGTCAAACACCTTCATGATTACTGGTGTTACTGGTGTTACTGGTGGGATGATGGCTGATGTCATTGAGAGGGTTTTACATACACAGAGTAAATACACAAGAGTGAATGAGGAGAGACCACATGATCATTGTTGAGTGAACCGTCTCTTAAAGGACAGAAAATAACTTTCATAAGCTCTTTAAACACAAGATCTCACATCACAGCTGAGTGTTTCTGACATATATTATCACATTGACTCTTGATTTCTGTGTGTTTCAGTGATCGCATACAGGGAAGAATCTGTCACTCTAAACACTGACAGTAAAATACAGAGCGGCAGTGAGATCAAGTGGATCTTAGATGATAAAACCATTCTGGTCACTGGAAAGAATGGAGACGACAGGGAGACCAAATGTACAGATGAGAGATTCAGAGACAGACTGAAGATGAATCATCAGACTGGAGATCTCAACATCAGAGACATCAGACAGAGAGATGATGGAGTTTATAAACTACAGCAGATCAGCAGTGGTGGAAAGATCTCACACAGGATATTCAGGGTTCGGATCAGGGGTGAGTAACTCAAGATATCTGATAAATTATGAGTTGCAACCTACACAAAATCAATTTAAACTGGTATTGTTTGCTTTTCAGCACTTTCTTAAGTGTTTTTGTCTATGAAGTGCTGTGTTGACATTACATGTGTTCTGTTTTTATCTTCCGTTTAAACTTCTGAATTTTCTTCATGTTAAACTGCAGGAATCTTTATTCTTTCTGTAGATATTATCTGTAAAAAATAAGGATCTTATGATGTTATATTTCATGAGTTTCTGATGATGTTTGATGGTTTTCTCTTCAGTTTGTAAACTGAAACTGAGACAGTAATAGAAAGTTTCTCTCATGTGTGTTAGAAGTTTAAATAAACAGTGTTGTATATTTACAGATGAGTGAAATGATAAGCTGTATGTTCTCCAGCACATTTGATCTGATGGATGTTCTTCTGTGTTTCTCTCTTCTATGTGCTGCTGTTATAAATGAAGAGAGGATGAGATCAGTACGGTTGGGAGGTTCTGTTACTCTTATGACTGATGTTACTGAAATACAGACTGATGATGTGATTCAGTGGACATTTGGAGATGAAGAAACTCTCAAAGCTCAAATGACTGTAGGGACTGAACCCTCATATGACTCTGATAAGAGATTCAGAGACAGACTGAAGATGAACACAAAGACTGGAGATCTCACCATCACAAACATCACAGCTGAACTCACTGGAGTTTATAGAGCAAAGATCAGCAGCAGTAGAGGAACAGAATACAGAAAGAACACGGTTGTCATCTCTGGTGAGTGGATTTATTTTAGTGATTTATATCTGACATGATGATGAGAGATGATGCAGTGAGCAGAAGAGTTTTACTCTAAACTCTGTTATATTTTAGGGGCTTTTACACCTTTATTGTGACAGGACAGTATAGAACGACAGGAAGGCATTGGGTATAGATGGTTGAGCAGGTTTGGCAAGGACTCAAACAGGGGTCGCCGTGAGCGCATTGGCATTATAGCACAGGGCTATTGGTGCCGACCTGTCTTAACATTTTTAATCAAGACTGTTATTTTTGTCAAGACTGTTATTTTGAAGTAATTTTCTTGATGCTTTATTGCTAAGTGGGTGTTCACCATTCTTGTTTAGTACAAGCAGGAAGCAGGCTTGAGCACATGGTGGTTATGTGGTGCAACTCATTTTCTTATATATGTTTGCCTGAGACACTATTCATCTTAAAAGTAACATATTTAAGTATCATAATTAGCTTATTTTCATATTTTGAACATGGTTATGTACTAAAGCATGTAAATTGTTCATGTAAAGTATTATTTTGAAAATAGAAATATCTAGCGGTTTACTTAAAAATGACATAGCATTCATGGTTACTTATGAGCACTTATGGGCACTGCTCAACTGCGCAGGAGTCTGATGTTTTGAGTCGTGGCCTGTGACAGTGCAGCGGTGAGAATCTTCACTGTACATCAGTAGCGCATAATAAACACAGATAACATGGCAGATGATATAACAGGAAACAAATAAGAACATAAATAGACACTAATGGCACAAATGGAGGCTGTGTTGAAGTGTTTTGATATTATTTCGGGTGCTGGGTTATTTCCATACCTGCTGTTTTGGCCGGAGTCTCCAGTTCTGTTATCTCTCATGGAAACTCCCGTAATGTGAACTGAGCAGAAGATCCCCAAACACAGGTCTTAAATGCTGACAAGTGCGATAAATCATTGTAGATCATACAACCATATATACTAAATGCGAAGCCTTGCCATCATATCCGGGATATAGTCCGTAAATTTGAGTAAAATCACAGGCTTCACTTGTTCGTGCTAATTCGCGCCACATGAAATACAGAAGTGGGGAGGTCATTCTACATCACACGAGGTCCCCAGATAATACTAATACCGTGTGAATAAGTCTTAAGTTACATTTATCATAATGAACATAAAGAGAGAAAGAACAACCGATGAAACTGTACCTGTCTGTATTAACACAACAAGGGAGCTGCGGTTTTTGTGTTATCTATTGAAATATTGAAAAGTCTTACCGGTTCAGGAGAAATAAAGCGATGTCTGCATCCGTTTACAATCCTTTCAGATCACAGAGTCCACGCCACCTTTGAAATGCCTTGCCAATATTCATTCTTGTTTGCACGAGTCCGATCACATTCCCTGTTTCTTTGTAAACTGTCATCAGTTCTTTCTTGTTTTTCACAACTGATGAATCCCCAGATGTCAACACTGCTTGCCGTTTAAAAGTAAAAGTAGTAAACGCCGACATAAATAACACTAAACGTTGTATAAAATCCTACCCAACAGTTGAGAGTACACGCTACAAACCGCCTTTAAAACAATTTTATAAGCAAACCTTGGCTTTTTCCATTGTCCCTATTAATGTGTTTTCAGTTGCACTAAACATTTGATGGTAGAACCTGACGAGACACTTATCCCACGAGAACCAGACGACATTTTTAGGCTTTTTTAAAGAAATCCTCAATGATGAAATATATTAGGGGGCTCTGATCAGGATTTTTGGGGCCGATCCTCAATCACTGAAAGCTGTATCGACCGATACCGATCACAGATTACAGGAGCTATTTGAAGCTTTCTCAGTACCATTATTTATTCAACTATATTTAACAACAGTTTATATCAAGTATTAAAATTAAGAGAAGAGAAGAGAAAGTCTAATGAATTAACAAATGAATAATAATAAGTAAAATATTTACATAAAACATCGCAGCCTGTGACATGAGTCCCAGAAACCCTTTGTCTTCCACAATATATAGTGGCCGTGATCAAAGCAAATTTATTACATTATTTTATCTGATATTTCTTTATGCTTCTTACTGTCCTTGCAGTAGGGTTGATGCTTTTGAAACGTCTCTGTACTGACAGCTGAGGAGATGTTGCGCTAGACTTTTATTTTAGACTTTTCATTTATTTATTCAGTGTTGCTGTTGTCAGACATAAAATAATAATCTATTACAAGCAAATGTTTATGTTCATATGTCCAATCAGTATGACAGGTGTCTGTAAAAGGTGTTTTGAACTCACAAGTAAGCTGTGGTTTGGTCAGTAACTGCTTTGGTCAAAATTGTGACCTTCCCAAAGCCGGTCCGACAATCAGAGATTAAAAGCTGACACTATGAGCATCTGATCGGCTTTTCTGGATCGGCCTTTATTGAGACCACCGATGTCATTATCGGCCAATTATGATGGGCTCAATCGGTGACAGCTAAAAATGTAGGCATTATGAAATCAACCGTCAACTTCGATTGAAATGAATTATATTATGCAGTAATAAACAATATGTTAACACTGCAAAATGTTTTGTCTTGAACTCAACTGACAGGCAGTAACTGCACAAAAATGATGCTTTGTTTTTAAACGGGCAAAGCTTTAGTAAAGATCTGTGGCTGTTTTCTCTGTACGCTTTTGCAAAGTGCTCGACTGCTGGTGTTAGCAGAGGTGGCATCATATCACAATGTCAATCCTCCTCCACTGACTGAACCCTCATAGCCTTCAGAGAAACGGTTAAAACAACATCAACACATCATGTTTTATGCTCACATGTAAGAGACCGATTATCTGTTTTAGAAGAAGTTTGCCTGTGAATGTATTAAAATAATGTAATGTGAACTTGCAATTGCTATACTCAACTTGTGGTTCAGTCCGCTGCTGTTCAACAGCATGCTGCGCGCTCTTAAAGTGCTGCTGGCAGCGCAGACCGTTGTAAACACTAGTGAGCGAGGCGCTGTGGACGTGAACGACGCGTGCGGATGTTCAAACCAAATGTTGTGTTGATGTTCTTAAGGAAAAAGCAACCCAGTTATAGTGTGAACACAAACTAGACATATTTAAAGCAAATGTTTACACTTTTATTGTTGTTTAATTGAACAGAGTAGTAAATGCTGTATTTTCTCTATTAGTTTATATAGTGTATAAGTGAGTTTATTAATAAAAGTCATTAGTTCATGAAATCGTGTATAGTTTTATAATTTCACATTTAACAGCTTCATTTCAAAGCAGCTTTACAAGCTTATGTGTGATGTTATTCTACAGCTGACTGAAGATACGACTCTGTGTTCACACAAACATGTGCAGAAAACACTTATAAATGTTTAATTGTGTGTGTGTGTGTGTGTGTGTTCTTAACAGGAAGACCTGCTCCAAAGCAGAAATCAGGTGAGATTCTGTACAGCTGTCAATTTGTGTCTTACTCACAAAATCTATTTGAATTGGGTTTGTTTTCTTTCCAGCACTTCTCTTAGAAATGAGATTTGACATCTGATCTACATTATAACTGTTTCTGTGCAAAATTTGACATTTTTGTGGAAGCTAAATTTCTAATGAACTGAATGTTTGTTTAAACAGAAAGTGTTGATGGAGCAGAACCCAACAAACAGAGATCAGGTAACAAATGTATATCAAATATAACTTTGTGTGTTTTTGAAGCGCTTACAGTGAGATGTGTAATTTAACAATGTATCGCGGTGTCTTTTAGTACAAAACTAAATTTTTGTGACCTTAACTCTGCAAAATCGAAACATGATTATTTAATATAATAATCTCTCATTTTCATTAATAAACATTGCCATTATGTAATTGAGTGGACAGATAAAGCTGACTTCTGACTGATATCACAGGGTATCTGCAGGTTTCTGAGAGTTAGATTTAAGACTTTTTAAGACCTTTTTAATACCATGCAGAATGAAATTTAAGACCAATTTCATACTGAGGTCGAGGGACATGAGAGAACGGCGCGAGACCAGTTCAGCTCACAGAGGAGCGGAAGCATAAAAGGTGGAGCGACGACGCTGTTTCTGTTTTGTGTGGTCAGCAGTCGTCCGCGAGGGGCTGCTGGCTTATACTTTTCATTTGTATTGGTTTGTTTATTTTTTTTTAATTGTTGAATGTTCGCCGGTTCCCGCCTCCTTCCCATAACATCTTACCTGATTACACATACCAACAAATTTGCAAACAGCAAACAATACCACCAATTACGATCATTAACACACATTGTTTATTGACATATTGAAAGCGTGAAAGAACAATAAATTGCAAAACATAGTGCAAAGACTGACTAATCGTTAGGCAGAACATTGACAGCCAAAAAAAACAAAAAACTGCACAGCAGTAACATGAGGAATGGTACACTGCATGACAATAACCTGAACATTGGGTTTTTACTGTACAGATCTCAGTTCCTTGCCCTTTGTATCCAACTCTGTCTCAATTTGCTGTAATTCATTTGTTTTTTCTTTATATCGCTTCCTCAGTGTGTTGGATTTTGTAATGAGCTGTGCCATTAAGGTGCCCGCTTTTCCCTCAGCATCTTCTGCAAGCTGGTCAGCATCCTTCTGCAGGCTCACAGATACCTGGACCAGAATTCTCTTCTTTTTCTTCAGGTCCTCAATGTCGTCTTCCAAAGCTTTGCGCTTCTGTGCCTGGACATCAGAGATTTTCATTTTTTTCTGCTGATCAAGGTGCATTCTGTATCTTGATCTAGCAGATGCAGCAGAGGCCAGTAACTCTTTTGAGATAGGGACATTGAGGAGCCCCCCACAGATGCTGACATAATCGCATATTAGTCGATGACTGACCATTGTCTCCTCCTGCATATTGCAGGTCTCCACTTGTTTATTAATGGAGAATCCTCTTTCCACTGTTGCCTCACGGTGCCTCACGGCTCACGGTGCTCTTGTTGGAGCAGCTCTAAGAACTTCCAATTAACATTTGGTCCATCCATAGAAATAGATAAAAGCTTTTGGAAGTCTAGCTGCAGTGCACATTCCTAAAAACAAAAGTTTAAAAAAAGAATGAGAGGAAAGTTTGGCATATTGGTATGCCAATATTCCAAGGCAGCATGATAAAAAATAGAAAAAAACCCCAGTAATATTATGAAATATTATTACAATTTAAAACAATGTTTTTCTATTTTATTATACTTTAAAATATAATTTATTTATGTGATGGCAAAGCTGAATTTTCAGCATCATTACTCCAGTCTATCATGATCCTTCAGAAATCATTCTAATATGCTGATTTGATAATATGTTATAATGTTGGAAACAGTTGTGCTGCTTAATATTTTCTGGAACCTGTGATACTTTTTCATGATTCATTGATAAATAAAAAGAACAGCATTTTTTTTTTCAAAATAGAAATCTTTTCAAACAATATAAATTAGTACTATCCCCTTTTAAAAATATATCAATTTAACACATCCTTGCTAAATAAGGAATTAATTTCTCTTTAAAAAATATTAATACGGACTATTACTAAGTAGTGAATATTGTTACAAAATATTTTTATTTTAAATAAACACTGTTCCTTTTTTGCTTTTTATGACTGGAGTAATGATGCTGAAATTGCAGCTTTGATCACAGGAATAAATTACTACTATATAATAATTTAATCGTTTTTTTTTTGCCTTGATGAGCCTTGATGAGCATTAGAAACTTATTTTAAAAACATTACAAATATTAATGCGTCTAAACTTTTCACCGGCGGTACAAGCTACATACACATACACACACTTCATATCAGAAAATAATAATTACTGCAAGCTAGAATGCATAAATGGTTAGTGATGGGTTGGTACTTACTTTGAAATGGTGAAGCAAATCTTGAGCTGTCCCATGTCCCATGAATTGCGAACCAAGGTATCTTGACTGGACGCGATCTTGTCCCCAATCGGACGTGCAAGTCCAATTGCTTATTTTTGGACGTTTCATTAAGGCTCTCGTCAAACATTAAAACAAACATTTCCTTGTTAACATCTGCAACGAGGAGCTTGGTTATGTAAGGAGCCAGTCCAAATCTGGCAATGTATGCAGTTTTGTCTTTACCGCACGCAAATGTACAAGCGATTTCAGAATCGGGAAACATAGTTCGAAAAATGTCCCCGACAGCATCGTTAGCGTTATAGGACTGGTGCTTTGTTACAGTATGCAGAGACCACAGTACCTCGGCTCTGAGTGTTGCGGTGGCGCCAAACGTTGTTCGGATGTCTGTTGGCGTAGAAACCGCGGTGCTTGAAGCTGATGCAGATGCCGGAGTAAGGCATGGAGCAGTGCTCAGTGGTACTGAGGAGGGCGCAACGGAACAAAACTGAGAAATATCTGGTGTTCTCCGACAGGTTTCCGCAGCCGCTTTGTGTTTTTCGCACTGCATGTGCGTTTCCAAAGCTTTGATCCCCATTGTTCCGAGTTTTAAAAACTTTCTTGCAGAATATACACCTGACTTCGAAAGCATTGCCACAAACTGGTCTTAACCACGGCGCAAAATTAGGGTTATGTAACCAGTTTTCATTATATTTACACTTCCCCATGGTTAAAGCGAGAAATTGCTAATATCCAGTCCACGCGCCTAGCAAATAACCCCGCGAACTAATGTGTTAGTTGCGGTTCCGCCTATTTTTTTTTTTATAAAAAAATATATTTTTTAATAAAAAATATATAGTCGGCAATCACAGACATTCGCATTCGGACGGGATTAGATTTCTCAGAGGACCGACGAGTTGGTACATTGCTCTGGAGTTTTTACAGAGATCGTGTGAGAAAAAAACAGACTTGGATGATTCGGACGGGATTAAAATCGCAAAGAACGTCTGAGAAACACAAATGTCTCCAATGACCCCCTGGAAAACTAGTCCCGTCCAATCGGGCTAATGTATAACTCTATTGCTGAAACGTTGTTTAAATTATTCTGTAAATGTTGTTTCTATGGAAAATTGTTGACATTTCATCTCTTTTCTGAATGATTCAGCAGGAACTGAAGAAAATGAGTCGACAACAGTTGAGATGCCTTTACTGAATGAAGCAGAAGATAGATTATAATCAGCTGATAGACGCTCAACATCACATCTGTCACATCATCAACATCTACAGTAATAAAACAGTTTTACTGTGTTCATGATCCGTCCTCTTTAAAAGATCATCTCCTGTGTGCTGTTGAGCTCGAGTGATAAAAGCTTTTAAAGCTAAAGTTACACGTTTGTTGATAAACATTTAAACAAACTTTCATTTATTTGCCGTTGAAACTGATCAATATTCAGGATCCCTTTATATTTTATATTTCATATGTTACTCACTGCATAGCATGTTATCAGTTTGACTCTCGTGTGTTTGATGTTGTGTGATTGTAGACAGTATTGATTTAATATCTGATGATGAAGATGACATTATATATAAATAAAGAACATCTTCAGGTTTTAATCTGATTGTATAGACATTTATATAACAACTAACACCAAAAACAAGTTCATGATGAAGTCAACATGAGATCACATGACAATCTGTGTTTATCATTGTGAAGAAGATTCTAGAAACACACGTGAGAAACATCTTGAGCATCAGTGTTAGATTGTGATGTCTGTTTTTATTGTTGAAGATTATTTTAGTGTTTCATTTACAGTTATATTTCCTACATTATGTGCCTATATATTACGTTTTTGTAACGTAAATTTTTTGCTTAAGAAAATCTGTTCTCTGATCAGATCGGAACGTGACATTATAAATGTAACTTCAGACTGTCAGTACAGATATAAAAACTTCATAAAGCACTTGACTGAATAACTCTTGCCTTATCGCTCTTATTAGAAACAAAGAGAAAAATATGCGCTGGCTTTAATAGAAATGTGATGTGACACAGTAATACTTGTATTTTGTTCTGCTAAAGTGTTTAAAAAGTGTTTGTGCCTGATCATTTCTGTCCTTTAATGGATAAAGTGATTATTTTGTAATGGCTGTTTAACAGTTAACACAAGCTAGTGCTTTGTTTGACTTGCTTCAATGTGTTATACTGAATATACAATGTATGTCAAAACTAATAAACAAAAAAAAAAGTCAATTAAAATGTGTGGTTCTTTGTGTTCATAAATGTTCTGTGAAAATCTCATGAGAGAGAAGAAAAAAACCTGTTTTAACAGACATCACAGATGAATCCTTCTGACATGCATCAGGTTGATGGAGAATGCAGCTTAACAATAACTGAAGATTTTATCAATGACATGAACAACAATTTCACCCCTTATGAATATTCTTTATATTTTGTGAAGATAATTCACTGATAAATACAAGAGTTTAACAATCATGGGAACCCAGCAATAAAAACCATACAAATACTGTAAACTCTCTTGACATTGTTTTATTCAATGTTCAAACATTTTGGATGAAAGTGTCTGTTAAATGAATACAAGTAAAAATTTACTATAAACCTTTTCTCAACCATATGTCTTCAACATCCATTTGACCATTAAAGTAGGAGTTCACCCCAACTTTCTCTACTCATGATATGATGTATTTTTCTTCATCCCACCACAATGGGAATCACAATCTGAGAATCTGAACTTTATTTAGTTGTTGTGGGTTCAGGAGCTCTGAAGCATCTTAATACATTCAGTAAATACATAAAAACAAGAAATGAAAACTTAAGTTATATATATATTTCATTCTTTACTAATTTTATATTTTAGTCGTATCCTTAGTTGTATCTCCCAGTAGTTTCAATAAAATCATACATTGCAGCATTATGAATAACAATTGAGTATTGTATTCTGAAATCTATCATTTACAGTGATAAACACATTTTTCATTGTTATGGTCGTGACTACTTCAACGCTTCAATGCAAAGTAACGTGACATTAAAATATGTGTTCTGAGTTTGTCACACAACAGAAAAGTGTGTTAATAACCACCCAGACAAATTTTGAATGGAGAAAAAAACATCCAAATAAATAAAATAAATTATCAAAATCTTGGAAGAATAAGCTGGACAATCTCCTCTCAAACGCTGGGGGCGTGTCTGCTGTTGGTGCTGAAGCCACGCCCACTCGCGTGGCTCAAGCTGAGTCCCCAGTAGTATGTGAAGAGTTAAGAAATGTAGAAATGTAAGAGTGTGAGAATTGTTAAGAAACTATTCTCTGAATTCTCTTCACCCGGACTTTAATATCATAATTACATTATACGACAGATATTCTTGGTATTTTGAAAACTCTGTCTTTAGTTTTTTCCCCAAAAAGGTTTCCTATACCCCATTGTTATTTTGTGTCGTATTTTAGACTGTGTTCAACAATAACATGTTCAGTGTATTATTCATCAATGCTCATGCAAGAAATAAAACCAGTCTGACAGTATGTTGTGTTTCTGGATCTCATTAGTTTAAATATATGTTACGTCACTAGGGGGCGCTCTAGAAAACAAGTCCCCAGAAGAAGGTTACTGTCATGATTTGTTTCTTCAGTGAATTTGTTTCAAACCATGATGTGTTAACTTTTTTTGCTAAATGAAAATATGCTTTTTAAATGCATGATCAGTCTAAACAGGTTGGCTTTTGAAAAAGTATTCTGTATCGGGGTGGCGCAGCGCAGGCTAGTACTCGACTTAATAAATGTTAGATCTGTCTAAACTAAAAAGAACTTGGATTGACATATAGCTTACAATACATCACTACCATTGTGTTGTTTCAAAATGCACACAAGGAAAGTTTTGTAGTATAAGACCTTTTTGTAAAAATGACTTAAATGTCGTAATTTAACTAAGGCCTAGTCCATAAACCCACCGATAAAGTTTGATAGTTAAACGCTGGTGACTAGTGTTTGTAAGGTTAGTGAACAGAAATACAATTTACATTCCTGCATTTAGCTGACAGTTTTATCCAAATGTATTTACAATGCATTTCATGTTGACTGGAACTCAAACTCATTGTGGTGTTTTGGTGAAATGCTCTACCAGCTGAACTTTAGATTGAGAAAATCACAGAGACTTGAATGTGGTCTTATTTCACCAGATGACAGAGTTTGATCATCATCTTGTGACACCTCATCCTTCACTGTAGCTCTCTCAATGACAAATATTATACTGAAAAAAATGGATTTAAAATGAATTCAAGCTGGACAAATCAACATTTAAAATACAAAAGAAACTTTCTGTACACATATAATCAATAATGTGTGATGAGAGGTTTTGTGTGAGGTTTGTGGATGCTAAGTTGACTGCAGAACATCTTATTGAATGCAGAAAACGAGACTTTTATTATTAAACATCACAATCAGTGAGTACAGCAGAATATAAACTTGAACACACACACAACGTGTCAAGGTTTCCCTCCGTCTCTCCCGGTCTGGACGACGATCATCGTCGGGGGGGTTCGCTTCGACTCACCCCAAGTCCGTACCTCACAATTTTACACAGACAGATAATAATGTTGTTGATTCTCACCGTTCTTACAGGACTTTGACATTGTGTGATCGTTTTTAACTTTGTGATCTTTATTGTACAATTTTAAAGTCATTTTTCAGATGGTCTGCTGTTTCTCACCCTCACACATGAACACATTCATATAAGCAGAAAAGATCTGTCCGTGTCTCTTGTCACTTTGAGATGCTGGAGGCTTCAGTTTTCCACAAGATCATTTCTCAGCAAACAGATGCAAAAAAAAACATATTTACCGCAAATAATGATGTAGTTCCTCTTCATCTCACTTTCATTTGTTATTTATTTAATAACAGTGTTTAGATTACTTGTGTGTGTTGAACGTATGACAAGAGAAAATAAGAGAAAATTGAATTCTGATTTTTTAAGGTTGTCACTAACCAAACAGATCTCATCCACCATTGACTCCCATAGTATTTATTTTACCTACAATGGCAGTAGATGGGGTTGAGATCTGTTTGGATACTGACATTCTTTCAAATATCTTCCCATATTTGTTGAATGAACTCAACATTTTAAGTTATCCACATTTTTTATTATTAATTAACTATATAAATTATAGATGCGGGAAAATTCCCCTCATGCCCAGTCCGCCCCTGGTAATTTCTTTTTGCACATGTCACTGACGTTACCAGTTTTGACCATTTTTACCTTTAAAAAAATACCATAAGGGAACGTTATTTTCAGGTTGCAAAAAAATAACCAATGAAGAACGTTACTTTCAGGTTATTTTCTTGTTATAAAAAAAAACAGCCTGCAACGTTCTGGGAACGTTATTTTGTGGTTGTAACCAAAAGCCCTGGATAGAACGTTCTCAGAACTTTATTTTTTGGTTCTCAAAAAATACCAAAAACTAACGTTAGGGGAACGTTCTGTGTTTACTGGGTTCTTGTAGACTGTTTTTCTCTGTATCATAAGAAACATATCCTCATTGATGTGCAGGCCAGTTAAAGAACAGGACAATCAGTGTAGGAGCCATTTAATGTTTGTTTTGTCCAATGGGAGGCGTTGTGACACTTTATATGAAGAGCACCTGGCTGATTTGGGGTAGGTTTGGTGACAGGAAGTCATGCAGGAAGAATATGGATTGTGGACAATGTTTGCTCTGTCTGCATGGTGCAAGCTACAGTGTTGTATGTCATGAATATAAAGATGGAGAGCTCAAAAGTGCAGCGAAAGAACTGTTGTATTGAATCACAAATAATGAATAAAGACGCTGTTAGCATTTTACATCAGTGTGCATGGATTTTAATTAGCACCCTTCAGTTAGCCTACTCGCTCACTTCTGTCACATAACATCGGCAGCTTGGGGCAAGGCCGTAATAATCAGTCACAGGGTTTGTGTTTGTGAATATTTTTAAAGAATTTTAGAACAGGTTTGTTCTCTGTTCTGCATTAAAGTGCACAAGACGTGCGCTCATCTCATGATTACGGCTGAATAACCTTCACATTTCTGTAAGTGTTGTCTTGTGTATGAAGACGCTGCAGGCAGTCGTGTAACTTAAACTTCAGCTGATTTCCTGTGTGTAGGGAGTAGACAGCAGTGATCACTGTCTAGGGACCATGTCAAGCGAAGCACAGTTCGTTCATATTGCACTCACAACTGTATATAAAAATCCCTAAAAAAGGATATTTATATTAATAATATTATATAGCCTAATTTAAGACAACATTTTTACTCTAAGAAGATGTATACATACAGCCCCAGATGTCAGGATGTGTAATTTCCCTCTTTCAGTGATGATCTTATGTGTTGTGTATCATTGTGCTGTTCACTTTACTGCCGGCAGGTGGCGGTGTGTTCACTGAAGGAGTTCATTCACTACAGAGCAGAACTTCCCTCTTCAGCTCATCAGAGTTTCAAGAGTGTCTGGACCAGAGTTTGGCAGAACTGTGGACTGTTTGTCTGAAACATCTGGAGAAAATGTTCTTTGGGATTTTCATCTGTTTGTGGAGTCTGGAGGGTAAGATGTGGGATTTTATCACTTCATTGAAACATTTTAAGGGTCACAGAATACTAAAATCTACTTTGCATCCTTGTGCCTCGTTCCTTTTCGTTGTTCTGCATTTACCAATAAAAAATATATATATAAAAAGGTATTTTTTTAATTTACGTCTTTGTCATTTGCAAAAGTCAACAATATATGCTACAGAATAACAACCAAAAGAGGCCTATTTGGCACTGAAAAAGGAAGGCAGTAATAATAACGAATTGCGCTATTTAGCCACCTAAAAACACCACAGGGAAATATCTTTTACTGTGAAGTGAAACACTGTAAAGTGTAAAAGTATCTCCTACGAGCTTTATTCCTATAATAACTATAATTAAACATTTATTTATTTAAAGTGATCATTTACACATCAGAACAGTTTTGACTCCAGATAAAGAACTCAAGTCTTTATTGACAGATGAATAGAAGCTGTTCTGAGTGTGAATGAATTTAAAGTGATGTTTATATCATTTCTCTGTGTATGTTTCAGGTGTGTTTGGTTCTGAGTTCGTCTCTGTGTCTGTTATGGAGGGAGATTCTGTCCTACTGTCTGTGAATATCACTGAAACACAGAGACGTGATGTCATGTGGACATACGGACCTAATACAATTCCAATTGTTAGACTCAAGCCTGACAGTAAATATATATATAATAATGGCACAAAACAATCCAAACATTTCTGACCCTATGTGAAAAAGTAATTGCCTCCTAAACCTAATACCTAGCTGTTCCACCCTTGGCAGCAACAACTGAATTCAAGCGTTTGCGCATCGCTGTGGAAGAATTTTGGCCCACTCTTCTTTGCAGAATTGTTTTAATTCAGCCACATTGGACAGATGTCCTACCTCCACCATGTGTGACAGATGGTGTGATGTTCTTTTTATGAATACTGAGCTAGTTTTACGCCAGATGTAACGGGACACACACCTTCCAAAAAGTTCAACCTTTGTCTCATCAGTCCACAGAATATTTGCCCAAACGTTTTGGGGATCATCAAGATGTTTTTTTTAGCAAATGTGAGACGAGCCTTTGTGGTTGTTCTTTTTGGTCAGCAGTGGTTCTCTTCTTGGAACTCTCCCATGGATGCCATTTTTGCACAGTCTCTTTCTTATTGTAGAATCATGAACACTGATCTTAACTGAAGCAAGAGAGGCCAGCAGTTCTTTAAATGTTGTCCTGGGATCTTTTAAGACCTTCTGGACGAGTCGTCGTTGTGCTCTTGGAGTCATTTTGGTAGGTTGACCACTCCTGGGACGGTTTACCACTGTTCCATGGTTTCTCCATTTGTGGATAATGGCTCTCACTGTGGTTCTCTGGAGTCCCAAAGCCTTAGAAATGGCTTTGTATCCCGTCTGATTCATTTCAATTACTCTGTTTCTCATCTGTTCTTGAATTTCTTTAGATCGCGGCGTGATGTGTTGCTATTTGAGATCTTTTAGACAACTTCAGTTTGTCAGACAGGTTCTACTTCAGTGATTTCTTGATTCAACAGGTCTGGCAGTATTTAGGCTTGAGTGTGGCTAGTGAAATTTCAGTTCATCACAGTTAATTCATGATTTACTAAGGGGGGCAATTACTTTTTCACATCGGGTCAGAAATGTTTGGATTGTTTTTTCCCTTAATGAATAAAACCATCATTTAAAAACTGCATTTTGCATTTACTCTGGTTTTCTTTGAGTAATATAAAAATTAGTTTGATGATCTGAATCATTTAAGCATGACAAACATGTCAGGATCCTGTCCTTCCTATTCTGTTTTCGTGCCTTGTGGACAGGGTCGTGACAGTACCATGTGTTGTGTGTATATTTCGCCTTGTATGGAGACACGTGGCGGTATGTTTTGACATTTCATTATTTTTTGTGTGGATTTTCATAAAGAAAAGGAAACCCATTCCTTACAGTGAACACAAACTCGACATATTTAATGAACACTAATTTATTGTTCATTTTGATAATAAAAAATGATCTCTTATAGTGTGATATAAACTGATCTACAGCTGACTGAAGATGTTACTCTGTGTTCATACTAACACATGTTCATATGTTTCATTTGTGTGTGCGATTATTAACAGACGGTCATTCTCCAAATCAGATCAAGCAGAACTCAGATGAGATTCTGGACAGCTGTGAGAGTTTGTGTCTGACTTTCCAAATCTTATTTTTACCGGGTTTGTTTGATTTTCAACACTTCTCTTAAAAGTGACATTTGACAGCTGATCTACATTATAACGGTTCCCTTTTACTTTTCTTAAAACAGATGCCGATGATTTAAAAGAACTGAACAAACAGAGATCAGGTAACAAATCACAATTTATATAAAATGTCAAAATGTCTTCTTCCCCCAGGCAATCTCGCTCCTAAACAGATAACTTTTCCTTTTTTCTTTTCTGACATATCCAACAGGGACCGAAGAAAATGAATCAACAACAGTTATGATGCCTTTGTTGAATAAAGCAGAAGATGTAATTTGATCAACTGATAGATTTTCAGCATCACATCTGTCACATCATCAACATCTACAGTAATAAATCTGTTTAACTTCCTCATGATCCGTTCTGTTTAAAAGATCATCTCATGTGTGCTGTTGATCTCAAGTGATAAAAGCGTGCTCAAGCTCACAAGATCAAGATGTCGGTTACAATCATCAGTTTTCATCCTCCATCGTAAAACACATTGAAGCATGAGATCAGTGTTTATACTAGGTATGTCAGTGTTATACTGTGATGTCTCTTTTATTGTTGAAGATTATTTTAGTGTTTCATTTACAGTATCATTAGCTACATTATGTGCCTATATATAACTGATTATTTTGTAACTCAAATGTTTGTAAGATCTGAATGTAAATGTCAATTCAGACTCTCAGTGCGGATATAAAAACTTCATAAAGCACTTAACTGAATAACTCTTGCCTATTGAACTTGTAAAAAAATGCACTAGCTTTGTACAACCGGTAATCCGGAAAAGTTGGGACGTTTTTAAATTTGAATAAAATGAAAACTAAAAGACTTTCAAATCACATGAGCCAGTATTTTATTCACAATAGAACATAGATAACATAGCAAATGTTTAACTGAGAAATGTTACAATTTTATGCACAAAATGAGCTTTTGCAATTTGACGTGGAGGACTATTGTTTTTAAGTATTCCACAATCTTTTCACACAGTCCATCACAGATTGGAGAGCCTGTGCCCATCTTTACTTCTGAGAGACTCTTCTTCTCTAAGACATCCCTTTATAGCTTATCATGTTACACAACTGATATCAATTAACTTCATTAGTCACTAGATGTTCTCCCAGCTGATCTTTTCAAAACTGCTTGCTTTTTTAGCCATTTGTTTCAACTTTTTTGAGACCTGTAGCAGGCATTACATTTTAAAGGAGCTAATTTAGTGAATAAAAGTGTAAAATTTCTCAGTTTAAACATTTGCCATGTTATCTATGTTCTATTGTGAATCAAATACTGGCTCATGTGTTTTTAAAGTCTTTTAGTCTTCATTTTATTCAAATTTAAAAAACGTCCAAACTTTTCCGCAATTCGGGTTGAAATAGAAAAAGTGATACAGTTGTGTTGTGTTGTGCTTTGAATGAATCTCATTTTATTTCACTTTAAATATGAACTAAATGAAAGCAGTATTGATAAGTGTTTGCGTGTGATCATTTCTGTCCTTTAATGGATAAACTGATTATTTAGTCATGGATATATTAACAGAAAACACATGCTAGTTTTGTGCTCAACATGCTTCAATGTGTTAAACTACATACACAATGTATGACATTATTAATAAACAAATAAAACGTCACTTAAAATGTGTGGATTTTTTTTTTTAAAGATCATTCCCTTATGAATACAACAGTCTAACAATTATGGAAACCCAGGAATAAAACCATAACTATACTGTAAACTCTGAATAAAAGAGAGTCAAGTGTTCAAACAGGTAACACTTTACACTAGGGGTCCATGAACAAATGTACTAATATCTGAAATAAAACTTACTTCCACATGAACTAATGATGAATGAAGAAATGGATTAACCAAGAATCAGTGTACACATGTTATTAACAAGTAAGTAAATACTAAACCATGCAGCCCTCCAAGAATACAATACTCAGCAGCACTAGATGAAATAAACGGGTTCATAAATTTGTGACATTAACAGCATATGTAACATTTTTGCAGTTTTATTCTGTGCTGAAGAAGAAGTGAAACTTACAGACTCCAAAAGAACAAACACAATAAAATGACATCAGACATTTTAATCGACCGCTCACAGACCAGAACAGAAATGTTATAAATGGATCCTGACTCTCATGGTCTCTGATAAGTGAATTTGTTCCTTCACCCGGCTAGTGGACATCACATCTTGCTGTTGTAATCTCTCATTTCCTATACTTTTGGTGGGTGGGACGCATCATAATGCCCCATAAATGAATCAAATACTCCTAAAATAAAATAAATACATGTTATATATTAGCTTGAACAAAACATTAATATGAACAGTCAATTTCTAGACACAATATACTTATTTAATGTACAACATTAATCTCATAATATTATTTACATGTTTGTAATAGCATTAATTCCCACTTATTAAACAGACTTTAAATACATTTAAATATCTCTTCAGCTTCTGTGTCATGTCTGCAGTGCAAGAATGGATTTTTAAAGTGTAAATAAAACATACATGTAAGTCCTTAGATATGGTATGTAACTTTATTTAGTCATAATATGAGAACCCATCAGGAAATCCCGTGTGAGCGCCCCCTGCTGTTCATGGTAAATCACTTACAGCTGAGATCTCAGTGGAAATCCAGAGCTGCTGGACATTTAAGAGCTAAACGTGACGTGTTATTGTATTCGATTAGTTGAATTATTATATCGAACTTTGTATTACTTGCTCTTAACTGAAATGACGCCTAAATAAAAAACTTTGGGTTCAGACATTCTAATCGTGACCAGCAGGTGGCGGTAATGCAGCTGAACCCGACCGGAAGGTCAACATTCCTGGTAGAAGGTTTTCCGTCACTACAGTCTTGTATTTAATAGCACATAAATTACGTAAATGTATTATAATATCATATTCGGTGTAATTCTTTCAACAAACAAGTCTCTTTGTTTGTCTGCACTAGCTGCTAGTTAGTGATTATTAGTCGCTGTCAGTCCGTGCGACTTGTGTTTGTGTCTCAGTGGCCTTTATAATACTTCAGTAGTTCGGACACGGATGTGGGAGTCTGATATTTCAAAAGCGAAATCTTTCCAGTGCACCTTCACTCACAGATTATTATTATTATTAGAAATGATTTGATGAGAAATGTAGAAAGTTTTGAGTGTGTTTTCTTGTTTAACCACCAGATGGCGCTAAAGTCATCTGAATGACGAGAACCAGTTCACTGCTGTGTTTCCGGGAGATTAACCTGCTGAGAAGATGACTACAAATACTACGTGATCTTACACACTATAAAAATGCTAAGCTTAGAATGTATAAATATGTTGTTGATTTTGTGAAATAATTATTTCCCCAGCCGTTTGTTTGTTTGTTTAAAAGCATCCCCCTACTGGCGGAAACAGGTACTGACAGACTTCTTTCCGGATAAGAAACAAGTTAAAAGTCATCATAATAAAATATATTGTATTAGGCTACTTTGCTTATTAATAAGTAGGATAAGCCTACAGTTTAAATAGCTGTTTACTTGATTTACAACAATACTGTTTAGACAACACGGAGTTGACATCACACATATATGTGTGGTATATGATATACATATGGTATACAAGAGCTGTAGCTGATGAGGTGAAAGGTCAGGATGAACACACACAACATTTTCTACATGTTGTCTATAAAAGAGTTTCAGATCATCATACAGAGACAAGCTCCAGATATTCCTGTAACCACATCATGTTTATTTTAGTCTACTGGGTTTATTTGACAGGGACTGTACACCAAAGTATAAAAATGTATACTTTCAGTATCTTTCTTCTCAGCTACTACTCGGTTTATTTGATTTATTTATTTAACTTAAGAACTGTATTTAAATCATTTATATTTCTGTGTTTTGAGTTTTTGATGCAGCTCTAAGCTTTTTACTTTGACCAAACACTAAACTTAGTTCATAATGAGAATATCAGAGACTTGTGGTCTTATTTCACACGGGCCAGAAAACAGCCACCCAATAATAACCTAAACATTGCAACACTTTAGGTTAAGTTGGTACCATTTGAGTATGTATAAATACATGTTTGACACCTTCAACATTTCTCAAATTATTCACTGCCGTTTAGAAAATTGTGATAAATTATGACAGGTTTACAAGAAGATCAAAAGATTACATGTATGCTTCTTTGCTTTAAAATGCTTTATATATTGAAGTTTGCTTTTATACGAATATGGTTATATAGATTTAAATGCTATGTTTAATATGAATTAATTAATATGAATGATCAACTCATATAATAATTATTGATGAATGTGTTTTGAATTAAAATCAATAAATGTAAATATACAAGACAAATAAACACTTAGCAGCAAACATCTTTTCACTTTAAACTTTATTTAATTTGGAGCGAGAGATACGAGGGGAGTGGCTTCACTGCGTCAGATTTTTCTCACAGCTGATTGGTCCAGTTTTGGTTTGCGATCTCTAACCCAGAATAAAACCATGCTCAAACTAATCGTGATCTTACCTGGGTAAAAACCCAGACCGGCTTCTAATACAGGACACTGGTGTACATGGTATTTTGTGTACGTTTGTTGTGCGCACATGTATATAAACCTAACAGTCTGTATATTATTATATAAAACATAACAGATACTATTTAATCAAATAGTGCAATTATTCCAAGCGTTCCGAGGCCAAAGAACAGTGGTCCTGTCTTGTGACTGGTTGCATCATTACGTTCGCTTAATTTCTGAAACGACATTGGTTGTCCTGCTCCCTACTGTCACACGCTGAACGCTAAATTCGCTTTGTTAACTAATCTTTTTAAGTTGAATTAATTCAAAATTCTAAAGCAGCCAGTTGCCTTATTTTAAAAAAAGTTGAACCAAAATGCTATTTCATGTATTCTGACTTCTTTTCACTGATAAACGTGCTGGCTCTCAAGCTTAAGGTCATCTTGTCAAAAAACGAGAATTTCTGTGCTCGATTCACTCCGGCCAGGTTTCGGAAAGTTTTTTCTAACATGGATTCCCGTTTCGTAACAAGGGTTCTTAATCCCTTATTGGACAGTTCACCCGGAAAGCAGGCCCACGCGTCATCCCATCAATGCCGCTTCACTTGGCTGACAGAAGTTCAGCTGTGTTTGTTTGCTCACTGCATTTCGGTGATGAAGGTTAAATGGTGGATATAACGCTGGAATGATGTCGGACATGAACCGCACGCGGTAAGTCAAACTAAGTCATATGTCTGTGTTTTGTTGGCATTTAGCATGTACGTGCAACAACACAAACGTATCGCCAAGGTGGTTAATCCGGTGGCCGTACGGCTCAAGCTTTCCCCTTCTCTTGGTCGAATTCATCCCGTGTTCCACGTATCCAGGGTTAAACCAGTGGTCACATCTCCTCTCAACCCCGCCAGTTCTCGGCCCACCCCCCCTCCACCGCGTCTCGTGGACGGAGCTCCGGCTTACACGGTCAGGAAGCTTCTTGACGTCCGCCGCCGCGGCAGGGCCTTTCAATATCTAGTGGACTGGAAGGGCTATGGCGCAGAAGAGAGGTCTTGGGTTCCTTCTCGTGACGTGCTGGATCGATCTTTGGTCGTGGACCGGAGACGAGGTGAGCCCCCTCCCTAAGCGCCTAGGGACGCTGGTGGGGGGGGGGGGGGGTACTGTCATGATCCCGTTCGCGTCTTTGTGTTTATCTGGCTTGGGAGGTGTATGTTTGTTTTGTCGAGCACGTGCGATCCGTGTTTAGCGGCTAGCACGCGCTCGGTGTCTACGTCATTTACCACGCCCTCGTGTTTTCCTTGTCAGGGCTTTCCCCTCACCGGTGACTTGTTTGTAATTATCACGTTCACCTGCCTTCTATTACCTCCCCTTAGAATTACCCTTATAACCCCTCTGTTTTCCCTCGTTCCTTGTCTGACCGTGGCGTGTTTTTGCCAGCTCAGACAGTCTACGTTCTAGCGTGTTCTAGACGTTCTAGCCTTAGCCTTAGCCTTAGCCTTAGCCTTAGCCTTAGCCTTAGCCTTAGCCTTAGCCTTAGCCTTAGCCTTAGCCTTAGCCTTAGCCTTAGCTTTAACTTTAACTCTTGTCTTACAGTCTTAGCCTTAGCCTTGTCACGCCCTAGCCTTAGCTCAGCAAGCCTCTACCCTTCTTCTCCGTTTTCCGCTGCCCTGCCTTGTAACCTCTCCCGCTGCACTTACCACAGATCCCGTTGGCGCTCCGGACTGCGATCTCCTGCTTCACCAGGCTCCACCATTTCTTCTGGATTCCACCTGTTACCAGGTACTACAGATTCTCTCGCCTGGCAAGCTCCGGGTCGGAATTCCTCCCCGGACCCAGTTCTCTACAGATTCTCTCGCCGAGCGAGTTCCGGGTCGAGTCGCCTCCCCGGACCAAGTTCTCTACAGATTCTTCCCCGTGGCCCGCAGGGGGTCATCTGTGGTGTGTTATTTACCGGACTGTGGTGGAGTTATTTGCCTGTCAATAAAACATTGTTTTTGCCCCGCACTTGAGTCTCCCTTTGTCCGCCATGACATATACTGGTACATGAAATATGTTGGAGCTCCAGCTACAGATGCAAACCAATGGAAACCTACAAGTGGTAAAATCCAGACCAAAACAAGACATCACATCAAGACACCACACGCGCACATGACTCCAAGAAAACAGTCAATAGGGCCATGAGGTCAGAAGAAAACAATAAAACACAAATCCCAGAGCATGAATTCAGATCCTGACACACAGGAAAAAACTCAATACAACTGAGTCTAAACATTCAAATATCCCGCTCTGTTAAAGGAGTAGTTAATTTACAAAATAAATGTTCATGATAATTTACTCACCCCTGTTGTCATCCAAAATGTTCATGTATTTTTTTCTTTAGTCGAAAATAAATGAAGGTTTTTGATGAAAACATTCCAGGATTATTCTCAACTGCTTTTAGATCTTTGTTTCAGTTGTTTCTGTGATATACTGAAATATAAATACAAACACTTCATACGTTTCAAAGGCTTTTATCGACAATTACATGACATTTATGCAAAGAGTCAGTAGTTGACTCCTTTTTCAGGACCTCTGCAATTCGACTGGGCATGCTCTCAATTAACTTCTGGGCCAAATCCTGACTGATAGCAACCCATTCTTTCATAATAACTTCTTGGAGTTTGTCAGAATTAGTGGGTTTTTGTTTGTCCACCCACCTCTTGAGGATTGACCACAAGTTCTCAATGGGATTAAGATCTGGGGAGTTTCCAGGCCATGGACCCAAAATTTCAACATTCTGGTCCCCGAGTGCTCCATCGTGCTGGAAAATGCATTGTTCTTCACCAAACTGTTGTTGGAAGAAGTTGCTGTTGGAGGGTGTTTTGGTACCATTCTTTATTCATGGCTGTGTTTTTGGGCAGAATTGTGAGTGAGCCCACTCCCTTGGATGAGAAGCAACCCCACACATGAATGGTGTTAGGATGCTTTACTGTTGGCATGACACAGGACTGATGGTAGCGCTCACCTTTTCTTCTCCGGACAAGCCTTTTCCAGATGCCCCAAACAATCGGAAAGGGGCTTGATCGGAGAATATGACTTTGCCCCAGTCCTCAGCAGTCCATTCACTATACTTTCTGCAGAAGATCAATCTGTCCCTGATGTTTTTTTTGGAGAGAAGTGGCTTTGCTTTGCTGCCCTTCTTGACACCAGGCCATCTTCCAAAAGTCTTCGCCTCACTGTGCGTGCAGATGCGCTCACACCTGCCTGCTGCCATTCCTGAGCAAGCTCTGCACTGGTGGCACTCCGATCCCGCAGCTGAATCCTCTTTAGGAGACGATCCTGGCGCTTGCTGGACTTTCTTGGACGCCCTGAAGCCTTCTTTACAAGAATTGAACCTCTATCCTTGAAGTTCTTGATGAACCTATAAATTGTTGATTTAGGTGCAATCTTAGTAGCCACAATATCCTTGCCTGTGAAGCCATTTTTATGCAACGCAATGATGGCTTCACGCGTTTCTTTGCAGGTCACCATGGTTAACAATGGAAGAACAATGATTTCAAGCATCACCCTCCTTTTAACATGTCAAGTCTGCCATTCTAACCCAATCAGCCTGACATAATGATCTCCAGCCTTGTGCTTGTCAACATTCTCACCTGAGTTAAGAAGATAATTACTGAAATGATCTCAGCAGGTCCTTTAATGACAGCAATGAAATGCAGTGGAAAGGTTTTTTTGGGATTAAGTTAATTTTCATGGCAAAGAAGGACTATGCAATTCATCTGATCACTCTTCATAACATTCTGGAGTATATGCAAATTGCTATTATAAAAACTTAAGCAGCAACTTTTCCAATTTCCGATATTTATGTAATTCTCAAAACTTTTGGCCACGACTGTATGTTTTCACACAATACACAACGGAAACATACACAGTATAAGAAAGAAGTGAATACTAAAATGAATCACACTAACACAAACACTATAGTGGTCCTACAGGACTGTAAATCGCGCTTTAGGCAGTGTCTCAGCAATTCCCCCTATACATATTCAAGGAAGTACTTGAACACAAATTAGTATATATAATAAATAAATAAGAATGGTGAGAGAGCACAACACTGCGTCGATCCTGACAAAGTTATCTTTATATCGAAAGCACTTTCTTAACCTGCTAGGTTCTGGAGCTGAGGAAATCAATAACCAAGTCTTTCATGTGAAAAATCTTAAATCAAGTTTATATTTTTAGCAGTAGATGGGCAAAGCGACAAACCAAAGGGAGGAAGTTCTTGGCATAAGGCAAATCTTTTGAAATGACTCATTACCATAAAAAAACCTAAAACACTCTGCCAAGCATTGATTAAACTTGTTTTATTTAAACTTGTGGATTTAATGAACATACACATCCAGAATGAAAACATGGTTGTCAAAGTGTGTTTCCATGTTTAACCACTAGGTAACACCACAGGTTCTGCAGTGGTGGAAGAAGCTTTATGTACACGTCTAGGATAAATATACACTTAAAAATGAGGGTGCAAGACCACTCCATCGAAATAACTTTTAGCCCTATAAGGCCTTTAAAAAATATATATTGATGTAGGCCTCCACTGCCCACCCATATCACATACTGTATCATATATAAATACAGATGCCCACATCACATGCAACGTATGAGGGATTCCTCACAAAATAACACAAATAGATTCAGATAAAGGATTTTACATTAAATCACTCTTCAATGAATGTTGAAATGACTGTTTAATATCACATTACTTTTTATTTACATGTCACGAAAGTTGTTGCAAAACCCCTGTTTTATAAATATTACATCAAAACAATATCAACAGGCCACATGAAGCATTGTTAGTCTATATGCAATGATTCAAGACAAAGTAATAAAATAGTAACAAAAGATAAAACATATTAAATAATCCAATGCAGGAGCATGCAGTCAAATGTAAAACTGTCTTTGTCAAGACAGTATGCAACTGCAACAGCTGTTTCTAAATAAAGTTTATATTTATTCATCCGAGAGAAGCGTTTTAATTTCCCGACTGAAATCAAGAACATCAGGAACACGTGTCCGGACCAGACATGCGCACATCATCAAATGCGTTTACATGCAGTCTTACTCCGATTATACCTTATAAAATGATATCAAGTAAGGTCACGTAAACGCGTTTCTTTTATCGGGAAAGCTCATAAATGGCGTAAGCAAACTTTTTGCCCATTACTCCGATTTCGCGCTGCATGTAAACTCTATTACTGGCAATCTCTCAGTTAGTTTATGTGCGCATGTGTGACAGCGCTATAATAAAGGTCCCACACGGAAGTAACAGTAAAATAGCACATAAAAGTCCGCCCTCGAACCATGCAGTTGAGACTAAATGAAAAACTATTGTTGCATATGCCTGTTTATTAATATGCATGTAAACACGTGAAAACAGGTTTCTTTGATAATATGATTTTTTCATGAAAAATGAAATCCGTCATTTTTTTTGCGCTAAAAAAAGCATATTGCCTGTATACTTATACGACAATCTGATAGGATATTTACGCTGTTAACTCATTCTGTGTGTTGATTTTTAAACTAGTAGGACAGTCTGACGGCGTATTTTTTATTGAAAAATCCCCCTTTCTTACCTGTTTATTTTGTGATTTAGATTATATTCAGTTTTGCGCTGCGACAGAAACACTGGAGAGTTTGGACATGCGCAGTGTCCATTTTTCCATCTCTAATAGCGCAAAAGACGAAGTCTTCAGTCGGTCAGTATCAGCCGCTTGTGATCTTATTCCCATGCCAGTATAGTTTCCTTTACGGAAGTGTTTTATCGACTAAACCTGACGCACGTGTAAAATCTTCTCTCCCTGCACATCGTCACATCTTCCCCAATAGTATCAAACTGCAGAACCGCAGCCACTCGTTTTAAGACATACGATCCAGACCACCAGTGTCAGGCCGAATGAAGAGCCTCTTTTCCTCGCGATGGACGAGGAGGACAAGGAAATGGTCTCATGGAAAACCTGGAAGTTTCCAGGTAGCCCCTTGCATTTGGTTTTATTTTTCAGGAAGACATGGAGTGTTTTTGTGTGAAACACATGAAAAAATGGTACTAAGAGTAAACCCTTCTTTTAAAAAGTCTTCATTTTCTAAGACATGTTCGTTCATATAAGACATGCAGGACCTTATATTACATTTATTTTTAATTTAAAGTAGTATATTTTACATTAAAAGTCTATACTTCGTCCCTAAGTTTTTGTTACAAGCTGAACAGATATTTATTATGTAAATATTTTGAACAGTAAATATTATATCAAGTAAAATAGAAAGCACTGGATGCAAATAATCACTACATAAAAATGCAGGTTATGTATTTTCAGACACTGAACATAAGTCACCAAAATCTATGCGAAAATAAGAACATAAGCTACAAAAAACTATTGGTAGCGCGACCCGCACTAAACTATATTGGTTAGCCTTCATTTACGGCCTGAGATTGGTGGTCTGGATCATGTGTCCTGAAACGTGTGGGCCTGCAGCTGACTTTATCACATCTTCAAATCCCAGCTAACACCTAAGTCTGTAATACATCTGCTAGAGATCAAATATACATCTTCCAGATCCAGCGTTTCAGCTCTGTCGCATTAGCATGCGTATGAATGGAAGTCAATGGAGCAAGAGTATAGAATACAGAGAGTACGTCAGAGTACTGCAGAATAATAGCCAAAGCCACTCGAGAGAAAGCCTGCAACCTTTAGTCAAAACTGCGGATTGGATGGAATGCAGGAAAGAAGACCAGAGGCTGTTATGTGATTGGCTGAGGTGTCTCACGTGCTCCAATTGTAAGTATTACATGCACGTATATCTTCTTAAGACGATGTCTGGCATATACAGTACTCTCAAATCACCCTCACACCCCAAGGAAATATCAATTTTTTTATCATAGTTTAAAGTTTTTGTTAAAATGATGAGATGCATACACAATAAAACCAAAACGAAAAAAATAAAGCTTGATAAAAATTAAATATTAATTTATTAAAATAGCTTTTTGTATTGTTTTTGGGATTGTTTTTTAATTTAATTGACTATTGGTTCTCATCTGCCATATAACATCCCACCAATAGAATCATACCAGTAGACACCATTAAAACCAATAAAAATCCCATTATAACCATTAAATGTATCAACTTACAAGTCCTATATAGACCTGGGTGAGGGGACAATGGTTGAGTCCATCCTTGGTTAGCAGCCTGATGACATAACACAACTGCTGGGTTTTGGCCTATAGGTCAGATCTGATCAAACACGCCAGCAGCCACTGTTCAAAGTGTTCTGCCCGTAATACATTCAATCTGATATTCAGGAATATTGGTGTGAAATCATTTGGTGAAATGAACAATATTGTATATATTTGTTTCACTGTTCATACAGACTTGTCTTATATTAATAGCATTGTGAATATAGTAGGCCTCGGTTTTACTGTCAATTCCACTTATACATGACATAAAAGAAAGTTTAACTTTCATTGTACAAATTGTAAAGTTGATTTTCAGATGGTGTGCTGTTTCTCACCTCTGCTCTCAGACACATGATCAACACATTCATATCAGTAGAACTGGTCTGTCAGTGTCATGTGTCTCTTTGAGATGCTGAAGGCCTCAGATTTCCATGAGCTCATTCACCACAAATAATGATGTAGTTGCTCTTTCTTTTCTGCTCCCACTGCCTGTTAATAGTTTTATGTTAAGAACTGCATTTAAGTCTGTTGCGTGCATTGAACATATGATTTCAGATAAAATCACTGTGTTTCGAGTTTTTAATGTGGTTTAGTTAGTTAGTTGAGAATATATTGTACATTTATGGCAAATGCACAAATGTAAATGAATCATATTGCAGATGACCAAACAATTAAACATGTCTTGCAGATGTAAATTCAGACATCAAATAGACGTCTCCCAGATGTACTTGATGTGTGCTATCAGGGAATTGGAACAATCTCATGATCCACTGCTCTGAGATAAAGATCAACAGAAGATGTGTGTGGAAAATAAACTGAAGAACTGACACGTCTCAAGTTCTCGTATGTATTTTGGTCTTCGGGGGTTTGTGGTCATGGTCAGTTTAGTCTTCACAGCTCTGCTGCCGTCTTCTTCTTTCACACCTAATGTGTTTATCACGCTGCTTATAGGTCCTGCATGTTTTCTGTCAAACTGTGAATTTAACACCACAAACACTTTGTGCCATGATGTATTTTATGCTTTTTAAAGTTGAGAAGATTTATAATATACATTTGTAATAAACAGACAGTTTTAAAATAATGTACTTGTAAATTTAGTTTTAATTTGCCTTCATTAAAAATGACAAACAAAAATTAAAAGCACTTTATCAAGTATAGTGCTATAATACCAACCACAAGGATCTTATGACTGCGTGTAACAAATACTGAATTATACACAAAATATTTAAAAAAATATCAAGATCCATCCTCCAAAGATGGCAAAATGTTAGATCACAGATCCATGGTTTAAATATCACTCTCTAGTCTCAACAGATCTCTCTCTGTATTGAGAAACTAATGTGTTTGTTATGATAGTCTCAAGCACAAACAGAACATAAATGAAGTGATGAGTTTAGTTAATAATGTGTTTAAGATTAAAACTTTACAGTCGGATGTTGTCTTAACATTAACTATTATTATTTGCCACATTTACGTTCAGGATCACAATAAACAAAGATCATTTAGACAAAGATCGTGTACGTGAAACACAAATCACACAATAAACTTTTTTTTTTTGTTGGGCTATTTGCAACCCGGCTGTGACGGCCCCTGCTTTATCGTTGCTCTATAACTGATGGTTCCCGGATGGGTTTATTGAAGACACCTGCAGCTGATTTCCGGTCATGCCTTTAAAAAGGGCAATTTGCCATTGACCGGGAGCGCGGCCCTTTTGGACTTGGTTTTCTTTGTTTTGCTTGATTTGACTTTGGTTACGTTATACATTTAACATTTAGCCTCATTACACCTTCAGCCTCATTACACCTTCAGCCTCATTACATTCAGCGACTTCGACTCCTGACTATTTCAGGCGTTATTGTTTTTCTTACGTATAATTTCATTTCGTTAATAAATTCTATACATTATTTGCACTTTCTTGTGTGTCCCCGTTTTTGTTGCGTCCTTTCGAGCCATAGGGCGTAACAAATGGGGGCTCGTCCTTCTTAGTCGTAGAATTATTTGATAGTGAAATTTCTTTGTTTCGTTGTATTTTGTTTGAAATATTGGTTTGGTCGTAACATTGGATAGAAAATTTTGTTTGAATAATTCGTTGCGTTACATTCTGTTTGCGGGGGCACCTGAATGTATTTGATCGCAGTTTGGAGTCACGGACAGGTAAGTCACTCTTGTGCAAATTTGTTTAATTTTACTTGGAATTTTTTCCCGGTTAGGCTTAGCGGCCTGTTTCCTTCTGAGACATGTCGGTTTGTTGTTTTCATAGTGTTGTGGTGAAAGCGGGTAGTAGCGGTTGTCTCGGGAGCACTTCCATGGTGTTGTGAATTGTCGCTGGTTTTACCAGTTGCAGTTCCACCCACTGGGTTTATGTGCTTAAATTCCCCCCGCCAGTAACTGCATGAAGATCAGGGTCTACTAAGTTAGAAAGATTATTTCTCTGAAAAGGTAGATAGCGGGAAGGTTCCGAGTGTTTGTTTGCACGGGAGTTACTTGCAGTTTGTGAAGTGTTTATGGCTGATGTTCAAAAATTGTTACTTCACCTTCACATGTATTATTGACGAAATATACAAAGGAGCAACTTATTAGAGTTGCAGAGTTTTATCATATTAAAATCAATGATAAGAGATTTAATGCGAGTTCTATACAAATTGAGTTAAAAAATAAGTTGGTAGAAAAGGGAATTTTACCAGCTGAAATGGAACAATCTCAGGATGTACGGGCAAAAAGCGTATCTGCTTCACAGTCGGTTTTTTACTTTTGACCAACAAAAAGAGTTGCTGTTATTGCAGATGGATCACGAAAGAATGAAACAACAATCGGAACGAGAAAAGTTTGAGCTAGAGAAGGCAAGAGTGGAGTTGGAAAATGTAAAACTCAAACTACTGCAAGAAAGTAAGATGAATATCGAGAGTTCAGTAGAATCTGGTGTTGGTGGAGGTTTTAAACTTCATCAAAGTTTGAAACTTGTACCTAAATTTAATGAACAAGACCCAGATGTTTTTTTTACTCTGTTTGAACGTGTTGCTGAAATACAAGGTTGGTCTAAGATAAATTGTGTGTCATTGTTACAGTGCGTTTTAATCGTAAAGCACAACTTGCATTCGCTGCTCTAACTATTGACGAGTGTAAAGATTATGACACCGTTAAATCGGCAATATTGAAAGTGTATGAGTGCGTGCCTGAAACCTATCGACAACTATTTAGGTCGTGCCGGATGGTTCCGGGTGAGACCCATTTGGAGTTTGTGCGAGATTTACGACGACATGTTACACGTTGGTGTGCTTCTCTTAATGTGGAAACATTTGATGATTTCCTTGAGTTGATTATAATAGAACAGTTTAAAATCTCTGTTCCGGAACAGATTGCAACATTCGTTAACGAACACAAAATTCAGTCTCCGGAGGAGGCTGCGTCGTTGGCTGATGACTTTGTGCTCACTCATAGGAGTACTGTTTCTATGTTTAAGACGCGCGAGGGAGCCAATGTAGCTCAGTTTGTAAGTTCCACACCACAATTTGGTCGTACATCTTCAAGCAAATTTGATTCGGTGAGCACTTGTAACTATTGTCGCGAAAAAGGACACTGGAAAGCAGATTGTTTGGTACTTAAGAGTAAGAATAAATACGCTGATGTAAATAAATTTAAACCTGTGGCTATGGCCAATTCTGTTCCCTTGTGTGACGCTGAGACTGAGATTGAAATTTCTAACGAATGTTTATCTAGTTATGCTCCTTTCATTACAGAAGGTCGAGTGTCGTTATTGGATGGAACTGTAGAAGTTCCTATAAAAATTTTGCGTGACACTGGAGCTGTGGACTCGTTTATCCTAGAATCCATTTTGCCATTTTCCTCGAAATCTGACATTGGGGAGAGTATGTTAGTTCGGGGAATGGGTTTGAATACATTATCAGTCCCTTTACATGCAGTGAAGCTTACTTCCGATTTAGTGACTGGGGAGGTAGTGGTAGGACTTCGTCCTGTATTACCAATTGAAGGTGTTCATCTTATTTTGGGTAACAAATTAGCTGGAGGCAGAGTTTGGCCTAATGTACCCTCATCACCTGTAGTTTTGTCTGAGGGGGAAGTTATTCTGGAAAAGGCAACACTGTGGCTGTTGCCACTCGGGCTATGATTAAAAAGGTTGAGCATCTGTTGACCGAGGGAACAGGGGGGAGTGTCAAAGGCAGATGTTTCTGTTTTTGTACCTGATTTGTCTGATCTATCTTTTCCAGTTTCCACAAACGAATTAGGTAGGGAACAACTTGTAGATTCTTCATTGGCTGAATTGTTTACTCTTGCTTTGTCTGATAGGGAGGCACCTAATGTTGCCAGAGGATACTTTGTTCAGGAAGGGCTCTTGCTGAGGAAATGGAGTCCTCATGGAGAGGATTTTGTTGGTGATCCTATTGTTCAAATTGTGGTCCCTACAAAGTTTCGTTCTACGGTTTTTGGAAGTTGCCCACGAAAAATCTGGTCATTCTGGAGTTAGAAAAACGTATGATCGGGTGTTGCGTCATTTTTTTTGGCCACGATTGAAGCGTGATATTTCAGCTTTCATTAAAACTTGTCATACTTGTCAAATTACTAGTAAGCCAAATCAAAAATTGAAACCAGTTCCATTAAATCCAATTTTGGCAAACGGGGAACCTTTTGAACATGTGGTGGTAGATTGTGTAGGTCCTCTACCATGTTCCAAGTCGGGAAGCAAATATTTGCTTACAGTTTTGTGTCTATCTACACGTTTCCCTTCGGCCTATCCTTTACGTACAATAACGTCTCGGTCAATTGTGAAAGCTTTGTCACAATTTATGTCAATTTTTGGAATTCCAAAGGTTATTCAAAGTGATTTGGGTACAAACCTTACATCTCATCTTTTCAAACAAGTCTTGACACAGTTAAGAATTAAGCAAAACCTTGCTAGTGCATATCATCCACAAAGCCAAGGGGCATTGGAGAGGTTTCATCAAACTTTGAAATCTCTCCTTCGTGCTTACTGTGTACAGTTGGATAAAGATTGGGAGGAAGGATTACCGTGGTTATTATTGGCTGCACGTGAAGTTGTGCAAGAAAGCACTGGGTTTAGTCCTAATGACTTAGTTTTTGGTCATAAAGTTTGTGGGCTTTTGGCAGTGCTTCAAAATTCAGTTAAGAGTTCAGATTCACCAAGAAACTTGCTTTCATATGTCGATGGATTCCGTCAAAGGCTGATACAAGCAAGACAGTTGGCTAGTGGGATGCTTGAAAAGCAGCAGAAGAACATGAAGCGGTTATATGATCGTAAAACTGAACGTCGTGTTTTTGAGCCGGGAGATCAGGTTCTTGTGTCATGCCTTTTGCATTCTTCTCCTTTTGAAGCAAAGTTTGAGGGGCCATATGTAGTGAAAGAGAGACTGAGTGATGAAAATTATAGTGGCCACTCCACATCGGAGGAGGTCTACTCAGTTATACCATGCAAATTTGTTGAAACCGTACTATAAGTCCACATCAAACATTGAAAGCTCCCTTCGTCCAGTGCTCCTTGCAAGTTCTGACATTGAGAATGTGGGTGTAGTAGAAAAGGGGTTGGAGAAAGGGGATTATGAACTTGATGACTGTGTTCTACGTGGACGGTTAATAACACAGAGTCTTTGGAAAACCTGACTGGTAATTTGATGCATTTATTACCTTTTCAGTCTGTTCAATTGATTTCTTTGTTACAGAGTTTTCCAGAATTGTTTGGGGACACTCCAACGCGAACCGAATGGGCTGAACATGATATTGATGTGGTAATGCATCTCCTATCAACCAACGATATTATCGAGTGTCACCAGGAAAATTAAAATTGATGGAAACAGAAATTAGCTATATGTTAGAAAATGAGATTGCAATTACTTCAAATTCAAATTGGGCATCCCCTTGCCTGATGGTTCCAAAATCTGATGGGTCGGTAAGATTTTGCACTGATTTTCGTAAACTTAATGATGTGACCAAGCCTGATTGTTTCCCACTTCCGCGAGTAGATGACTGCATTGATCAGGTTGGTTCTGCCAAGTTTGTAACCAAACTGGATTTGTTGAGGGGATATTGGCAGGTGCCGTTGAGTCCAAGAGCTCAGGAAATTTCTTCATTTGTTATTCCCTCAGGATTATATTCATACAAAGTTATGAGTTTTGGGTTACGAAATGCACCTGCCACCTTCCAGCGATTAATGAAGAGTAGTTTCAGGTCTTGAGGGTGTGCGGTGTATTTGGATGACTTGGTGGTTTTCAGCGATAATTGGGATTTACACTTAAAGCGCTTGTGTGCTGTCCTGAGGAGGTTGTCAGAGGCCAAATTAACGATAAACTTGGCAAAATGTAGTTTTGCTCAGGCAACTATAACCTATTTGGGCAAAGTGGTGGGAAATGGAGAGGTTCGTCCCTTAGGTGCCAAAGTTCAGGCTATTTGCGAGTATCCTGTTCCTACGACAAAAAAGGAGCTTATGCGTTTTTTGGGGTTAGTAGGATACTACCGTTCTTTCTGCCAAAATTTTTCTTCAGTGGTTGCACCACTTACGGATCTTCTAAAGGCCAAGGCAAAATTTGTTTGGTCGTCAACTTGTGTAGTCGCTTTTAGCAATGTTAAGGCATTGTTATGCTCTTCGGCGGTTCTCGCTGCCCCTTGTTTTGAGAGACCTTTTTCTTTGCAGGTGGATGCAAGTCAAGTGGGAGCAGGGGCTGTCCTTCAACAGGATGACGAGGAAGGCAGAGTCCGTCCTGTTAGTTTTTTCTCCCGCAAGTTCAATTCATACCAATTGAACTATTCCGTGGTAGAAAAGGAAACTTTGGCCTTGATTTTGGCGTTACAACATTTTGAGGTTTATGTTGGTGTGGGTCAACCCGTTGTGGTTTATACAGACCACAACCCGTTGACATTTTTGAATTCTTTTCGTTGTCCTAATCAAAGGCTCATTCGTTGGTCTTTGTTTTTACAGGCCTACTCCCTTGATATTCAACATATCCGAGGATCTGAGAATATTGTTGCTGATGCACTGTCTCGTGCTCCTTTGTAAACTAAATAATTACAAGTTTTGTGAAAATTCTGTTCTATGCTTGCAGGGTTTCTTGACAGACCCCTGTCTTAAGGGGTGGGGTGTGACGGCCCCTGCTTTATCGTTGCTCTATAACTGATGGTTCCCGGATGGGTTTATTGAAGACACCTGCAGCTGATTTCCGGTCATGCCTTTAAAAAGGGCAATTTGCCATTGACCGGGAGCGCGGCCCTTTTGGACTTGGTTTTCTTTGTTTTGCTTGATTTGACTTTGGTTACGTTATACATTTAACATTTAGCCTCATTACACCTTCAGCCTCATTACACCTTCAGCCTCATTACACCTTCATTCATACACTTCCCCACTGACTCCTGACTATTTCAGGCGTTATTGTTTTTCTTACGTATAATTTCATTTCGTTAATAAATTCTATACATTATTTGCACTTTCTTGTGTGTCCCTGTTTTTGTTGCGTCCTTTCGAGCCATAGGGCGTTTTTTGAACCAAAAAGTGACAAACCCAGAATTGCTGTTGTTAAATGAATCCATGGTAGGTTGTTGAGACCCAAAGTGCTGGGTTAACCCATTGTTGGCTCACACATAAAACATTTTCTGGGTTCATTTACCTTAGCATTTGTAAGAGTGTATATTTAAAGAAAAGAAAAACAAAGTTAATCCTACCTAATACACAAGCACAATACAATCACAACGGTCATCAGAGTTTGATCATCTTCTCATGACTCCTGCATACACCACATCTTCCACTGCAGCTCTCTGACAAATACAAACACACACATATACTTACATTTGATTATATTTATATTATATATAATCCTATAACATTATGTAATATTGATACATTGTATAATATTGAGCATTTAATAACAACAATCCGATCATCTGTTTTCTACTGTCATAAGGCATTTATGTATAATATTGATAATATAATGAAATATTTGATTATAATCAAAATCAAAAGCTTTGATTGTCTTTAATTATTACAAAGCTTGAACGTCCTCACAGCCTGCTGACAGAAGTGAATCTTATCTCTCACATCTGCATACTAACACACTGAAGCCAGCAGAAATACAGTATGCATAAGCAAATAATGATCCTTTGTTGACACTTCAAAAAAAATTCAACATTAATTGCGCTTGCAAATGTCATGTTGATTTAAAGCTGAGAATGGGAAAACTTTCCATTGGCAGCCCAGAATGTGTTGTTACCCACAATAAAAACATTAAAAATCTGAAGTTGCACTTCAATTTTACATGACTTTGGGGGAATTGCTTTACCTAAAGTAAATAAAATGAGCTAATTTGATCTGCTTTTTGATCATTACAAATAAAGTAAGCGGTCTTGAAGAGGATCCTTTTTCTATCTATGTCTTGACCGTCTCATTTGGACTCAGTCTTGACTTGGACTCAAACTTCTTTGGACTCGGTCTTGACTCAGACTCGACTAGTCCTGGCCTTGGACTTGTCTTGGAATCAACAAAGGTGGACTTGACTACAGCCCTGACACAGAGGGTCCCCTTGACTATAAGACCCCATTTTCTTCCAGCCGGTGTATTGTTTTGAATTAGAGAGGGAGGGGTGCAGTTGGAGTTTGCTAATATTTGTTGTATACAGCTGTGAATAAGGCAGGGAGCAGAATATAAGGAAACTAGTGCAAGAATGGAGGAGGGTGACGCACGCCCTGAGGAGAGGAAGGTCACGCTGTGACAAATCCATATGGTTGCACGTCTTCATGTGATGTGAATTTGCAGATGTTGTGTTAATCTGTAAAGATTCTAATAGAAAAAACCTACCATAAATATTCATTAAACTATTGATATTAAAACAAATGCCAAGAAGTAAAGGCATAAAGTGAACAACCTAAAGCAATACAATAGCCTAAACGGCAATACACGTAACAGTAGATCGTAATAAACTGCTGATGCTAGAGGGCGCTCATCATAAAGACGTAACTGTTGGCTGTACTAAGGCTCTTGTACAAACAACCTATAGGTCTTTTTTGGAGGACAAGCTCAACACAAGTGTATGAACACATTCGTGGCATAATCTGCTGAAAATCTAGTTTCAGACACGACTACAAAATGTCAGACACCCAATATAGTGCACTAAACAGAAGATAGGGAGCGGTTTAGGATACAGCAGTAGTGTAGAGCTTTTAACTGCATTCTGGGTAGTATTTGTTTTTAGAAAATAGCAATATAGCATGAATTCACAGCACTCAGAGACTGTCTGAAATCACACCCTATCCAGTGAACAAAAATCTAAAGGATCATAGGGAAATTATATTAACCACAATGGTATAGACGCACATAAGCTTATTCCTCAAATCTGATTGGTTGATTGAAATGTTGTCCTATGGTCAACAATGATGTTAACACAATAACATCTCACTCGACAAAATCTGCGCAGCCTTATTTTTTTCCACCTGATTGAATGTTGTCATAAATGAAGTGATTGTGTTGTTATTTGATACAACATTATAATACCCATCAGTATTTTGGCCACCTGATGTTCTGAAGGACTTTTAAAAGCATTATGCTCATAAAAATTTGACTACACACTTAGACATCGAGAATTAGCATACGCATCTTGACAATGATGAAAATCAACCACAACATCACAAAACAATTCACTAAATCTAAAAAACAATGAAAATAAAGGCAAATAAAGGGAAAGATGTGACCCAGCATGAATTGCAGCATGAAGCTTTTCATTTCATTGTCACCATCATTGAGAATCTAAAGCAGAGTTGTCAAGAACACAAACTAAATGCAAACGTCATCTAACCACAACGTAACAGCCAAATGTGCGATAGTTTTATGAATATTTATGTATATGTGTACGTACATACTGTACATGGCTCTCCTGATTTTGCCAAGTGGTTGATGTCCTTAGGGTATCCTCTCATTTAAAAATGAGTGTAGTATATATGTAGTGATCTCTTCACGAGCTTGACCTGTTTTAACAATAATGACAGAAAACCTGTTACCACACCAAGAGATGTTTCAGAATTATTGTTGCCTTTGTTCAACAACATTGTTTCTTCATAGAATCACAGAGTAGTTCACTTACCATCTTGGGTTGTGTTTGTGTGTTTTCTACAGATGCAGAAGATCAGAAGTGCAGTTACAATGATCAGAGATCCAGCAGCACAACAGATGATGACTACATGATTGGAGGTGAAAGGTGAAGGTTCTGTAATGGATAAAAAGAGTCTTTACTGGAACTGAATCTGATTCTAGATCACATCAGAACAATAATCACATGTGACTCACCTGAACACTTGTGACAGACATCAGTGTTGAGATGTTGAGTCTGGTTTGTGATGGGATTGTTCACTACACATGTGTAAGAATCATTCAGACACTCCAGATGAAGAGAGATGTTGATGTTACTGTGTTCAGACACACTGATGCTGGACAATAAACTCTTTCCTTTGTACCAGGAGAGACTCACATGTGAGACATTCATCACTGAACACAACACAGAACAATTTGAGCTTGATAATAAAGAGTCTCTGGTGATGACAGGATCAGGCAGACGAGCTGAAAAACACAACAGGAGCTCATCAAGATGCCAAGTGAATGTTTATTATAAAACAACATACATTGCATAAATCAAACAGCGTGAGACAGAACACAAATCTTGATTTCACTATACGAAAAATCTTTCTCTACTTTAATAATATTTCTAATAATGACAGAATATTATGGAAGATATTAAGCAGTTATTGTCCACTCACCATAGACGGTAATGTTGAATATATTGAGTTGTGTCTCTGTCTTAGCGGTGATGACTTTATAAAGTCCAGAGTGATCAGTTCTGATGTTGTTGATGGTGAGAGATCCAGTTTGATCCAGCTTCAGTCTGTCTCTGAATCTCCCGTCAGCTCTATCTTTATGTAAATGTGTGTGTGTACTTGCCATTTTTTTCTGTTTCAGCTATTGTAATGTCTGTAGGTCCAAACTTCCAGAAGATGTCCTCCATCGGTATTTCAGCAAAATGTACAGACAGAGTAACAGAATCTCCTTCAGTCACTGACACAAACTCACAAAACACTCCTGAAAAATAAACAAAAAGAATTAGAAACGTTCTTGATTATGTAAATACAAATTCATTACATTTACACAATTACAAAGTAACCATTGTTAATGTTAACCATTACATTTACAAAGTAATGGGTACTGGTTTTTGTTCCCGCCATCTCGTTTCCTCGTTAGCTTTCACAGTGTTTAATCCCTGTCACCTGATCCCTGTAAATTATCCTTTGTCTGTCACCCTTTAAATAATCCTCATGTTTCATTGTCCTGTGCCCGGTCATTGTGTGCATGGGCGTAAATCTCATTTAACAGAATGGGGGACAATATATATACAATTTCTCAAGAGCAATTTTTGAAGGGGACACAAATAATACAGTCAAAATTCTACGACACTAAACGACAGTATGCATTGGTTTATAGGTTTATCATGCAGACTTGGAGTCATATTGTAACTGAACTGAACTTTCACATAATAAAAGTGAACGTAAAAGCTTTTTCTATTTACATATTTTTTGTCTTTGTTTTGAAGACCGGAAACAAATATAAGAACACAACCCATGATACTACATGTTGAAACTGAGTCACTTTTTTAACACTTAAACACTATTAAAATGTTATCCTGATTTATATACTGCAACATCGTCTGACAAAGTCACCGTACATCAAGCGCAGGTGAGATGAACGTGGAGAGGAGGCAGTGGGCCAAACCACTGTGAGAGGCAGGGGAGGGGGAACTCATAACGCATTTTTTGCGTTTGTATTTTCTTCAAATTACACAATTAGTTTAGGTAAACATAAATATATTTAAGACAATAGCGAATGCGAGGTTACTTGATCGAGGGGGGACAACACTCGGATAGAGGGGGACATGTTCCCTCCGTATCCCCTGGGATTTACGCCCATGGTTGTATGTGTTTCCAGTGTGCCACTATTGTGCTTCCCATTGATGTTTGCCGTGATTGCTGTTCCCTGTTGTTACTGTTGTTGTGTTTAAATAAATTTCTTTGTTTATTCCACCGTCTGCCTGCATTTGGGTTCTCCCTTGCTGTTTCATGACAATAGAAATAAATCTCAAAGATCAAGAGATATAATAAACATGCGTAACTTACCAGACAGACTCCACAAACAGAAGAAAATTACAGCAGACATTTTCTTCAACAGCTCACAGAACACATTCAAATAATATCAGCACTGATGTGTTTATACCAAACAGATGTGTGACTGCAGTTATGAACCTCTTTTCAATGGTCCGCCCAGCAGACGCAAGCCATTTTAAAATGGTTTCGTTTTTAAAATGTTCTTAAAACCAAACTTAACCTAATTAACATTGTTGTGGGTTTATAGACATTATGATGACTTGTATGTGTAAAATATTATGTATTTTATTAAATTATTATATATTTATTAAATTATTTATTACATATTTATACTGTATATATATTTTTTTATTTTTTATTTCGAATTTGGAGTTTGAACATTTAAACAATATTTTCGTCCGGTATTACATGCACTGTTTTTGTTCATTGTAATCTGTCTTGCCGACTGCCTCTTGATTTTAATCTTTGTTTGTTCATTAAACACACATATATTCTGAATGAGTTACTCAACAGAATTACTCCACTGTTTGAATGCCTTTATTGTGAACTTATATACATTTTAAGTATGACGGTTCTGTACCACAAAACAGAGTTACATTAAATTGAATATAAATTACAACAAAAATCACAGCTGATGTACCTGAACACTTGTGACAGTGTTGATTGATGTGTAGATGTTGTGTGAGGTTTGTGATGGGACACAATGCTCACTTGTGTTGAAAACGATCATCCTATAATCGCATGTAGCGTCCCATCATTATCTCAGAAGACTGATCTAAGTTTTTGGCTGATCTAATAAAAAACTTTGGTAAAGCGCAATAATAGTACCCCCACTGCAACACCTTTAAAGCAGTGCAGTTCTTCACTTGTGAGATTTTTTGTATCTAGTGATTTTCTAGATAGAAAGCGATATGAAAATGTTGAGTTTACACTTTTCACCATCCTACCATTGTATTGTGTCGAATTTTTAACTGGAACCCTGTGTTGGAAAAACTACATCCAGCAATATATTTGCTGTTTCATCTTCTGTGCAATTTCGTAATGGAAACGCCTCCAAACATCTGGAAAATAAATCATCAACTGTCATGTAAGTGGATCCCCATTTGGAGCCAATACTATGAAATTGATTTGCAAAAACAAGTTAAACTGTCCCTATCGGTGTCCTTAACCAAATGATGTGGTGATATGATGTGTTAACACAAATATCTTTTGTGTATGTAAAGCAAGGTCACGTGTTTCTGTTATCCATGCTGGCTCTCATTCAATCTACCATTTTGCTATTGCCTTAATATGAGGAGATTGTTTCGATGACAATCAAGTCCTGTTTTTTGGGATGAACATCCTAGGCACATCTTGGAGTGCATTCTGCTTGGAGGCAGTCTGTAATTTTTATACTCCTCATTGATACTCTTGGCCCAAAAGAAGCATCACACCCCTTCAGATTAAACCTCCCTTATTGGGCAGGTGCCAGTGGCGGTGAAGCCCTGCCTTAGGTTGTCCTCCTCTGGCCACTGGAGAATCTTATCCGTCAATGGGTCATCACCTCATGCACACTGGTTTTCGCTCCCCCAGACAAAAATCATAATCTCTCTCTCTCACTACAATAAATCTATGGGTTTGGCAGACAGAAATTTGAGGAATCATAGTCAAAGAAAACACCCATAATATAATTGAGACAATTGAAGAATAACAAAAACTATTTGAACAGTATACTTAAATTAATACATCTTAAATGCTTAAATTTGGTGAGATGAGCATAGAACTGCAATCCCCTGTTTATGTAACTCTTACAGTAAATAAAGCTCTCTTTTTTCATATATGTATCAAAGTTTGGCAACATGCATGGGTCCTGGAATGCTAAGTGGCTAATTTTTGCAACTCATCAATCAATTTGTCTTTTGCCCATACAACAGGTAATTTAGGGATAATGAATTTCCATTCAGAATGTGTCTCCATCTCTGCCACTCCATCCGATTTCATGGTGGCGGCCTGCTTGAGATGAAAGAACACTTTTGTTACAGCCAAGCACAATCTTATCTCTTCAGAGTAGACCATCGGCTTCTAGGTTTATCTAAACATCAACATGAGTTATGGTGATTACTATGTTTTTACCAACACATAATTCTGGCCGTAAGAAATTTTAGTCGATTTAGAGGATTAAAACGGAATAATTTTTACTTCTTTGCTATTTAAACTCCCTATATGCAAAGAATCAGATGTGGTTTCACTTCCCATATCCATCCATCAAGTAGTGTTTGCCCACTCCGTATAACACAGAGTGGTGATGCACAGCCTTACGGTATAACCACCTGCTGTACACAGGTACCATAGCGGCTTGCAATTGACTACAACCCTGGAGACCCCTCCACAACAGCCTTACGGAATCCACCTGCTGTGTAGTACCCAATCCTAGCGGTTTGTACAACCCTGGGGTCCCCTTAACTCACGTCTGAAGGAAGCGTGATCACTCCCGGTTGCACCAGAGTTCTTCCACCAGACAGCCCTAACCGAATAAAACAAAACAAAATCTTTTTGCCTTATTTGTTTGGTCGATCAGGGATGTCACCATAGAATGATTGCCCGCCGGATTCTCCACCATTAACTGTAGGGGATGTACAGTAAAAGACCCGTAGACCAGTTATGACGAAAGAAGACTCAGAGTCAGGATTAGCATTAATAGAATACAATTTAGTGAAGAAAAATACTTAGTAGTTTTGCCAGCAGAGGTCAGCTTCAGCAGTCTCAAGTTCCACAGGCCGACCTGCAATACATCCAAAATGCAGTAGTATATAAGCTAACAGAATCAACTAACTACGTCATTACTTGGATAAATCAAGCTCATATGATTGGTTATCAATAGATAAACAAGAACACAAAGATCTCAAAAACTTCTGTAATCATGAGACAGGACATATAGTCCTATACAGTGTTGTGCAAGTTACTTCCAAACTGTAATACATTAGAGAGTACTTGTTACTGTTATTTTAAAGTGATCCCTTACAGTACGTCTCATTTAAAGTCCAGTGTTGTTGTACACTATACTAATATGACACCCAATCAGGAAATCCCGTGTGAGCGCCCCCTGCTGTTCACAATAAATCACTTACAGCTGAGATCTCAGTTAAACTGGTTTCAGTGGAAATCCAGAGCTGCTGGAGATTTAAGAGATACACGTGACGTGTTATTGTATTCTAATAATTTAACTATTAAATCGAACTTTGTATTTTATTATTAATCATAAAAACTTTGGGTTAAGATGCAGCTGAACCAGATCAGAGGGCCAACCTTCCCGATAGATGGTTTTCCGTCAGTTCAGTCTTGTATTTAATATAACATAAATGAAGTTAATGTATTATAATATCATAGTCGGTGTAATTTTGTCTCTTTGTTTGTCTGCACTAGCTGCTAGTTAGTGATTATTAATCGCTCTCAGTCCGTGTGACTTGTGTTTGTGTCTCAGTGGCCTTTATAATACTTCAGTAGACACGGATATGGGAGTCTGATATTTCAATAGTGAAACACTGTCACTCACAGATTATTATTATTATAAGAAATGATTTGACAAGTAGCCCTAATGTAGAAAGTTTTGAGTTTGTTTTTTGTTTAACCACCAGATGGCGCTGTAGACATCTGACGAGACAAGTTGTTCACTTTTTTTTCGGCTGCAGAAAATGATTACAACATACAACGTATCTTCCTGTGCACTGTCACTCACAGATTATTATTATAAGAAATTATTTGATGATTAATGTAGATTAGTTTCTAGGCGCGCCAGGGGCCGGAGGGCGTCGGGTTTGGGGATTCTCTTCTCTTTTTTTGCTGTTGGCCCAGACAGGAGCAAGAGGGAAGAGAGCACCTCCACGGGGAGGGAGACGCTGGAGGGGGGGAAAGAGGCCGGAACGCCCGGAGGAAGCTGTCTGGGCCTGCTTACTCCCCCGCGACCCGGCCCCGGATAAGTTGGATGGATGGATGGATTAATGTAGAAAGTTTTGAGTGTGTTTTCTTGTTTAACCACCAGATGGCGCTGTAGTAATGACGTTAGTTGTTCACTTGTGTTCCGGGAGATTAACCTGCAGAGAAGATGACTACAAATACTACGTGATCTTATACACTATAAAATGCTAAACTAATGTATAAATATGTTGTTAATTTGGTGAAATAAGTATTTCCCCAACCGTTTGTTTGATTGTTTGTTTGTTTAAAACCTTCCCCTGCTGGCGGAAACAGGCACTGACAGACTTCTTTCCGGAAAAGAAACAAATTAAAAGTCATCATAATAAAATAAATAGTATAAGGCTAATTTGCTTATGAATAATTAAGATATGCCTACAGTTTAAATTGCTGTTTACTTAATTTACAACAATAGTGTTTAGACAAAACAGAGTTGACACCACACATGTCATACAAGAGCTGTAGCTGATGAGGTGAAAGGTCATGATGATTCTGAACACACAACATTTTCTACATGTTGTCTATAAAAGAGTTTCAGATCATCATACAGACACGAGCTCCAGATATTCCTGTAACCACATCATGTCTATTTTAGTATTGTATTTAATATCACATAAATGAAGTTAATGTATTATAATATCATAGTCTGTGTAATTCTGTCTCTTTGTCCGCTGATATTTCAATAGCGAAGTATTTCCTGTGCACTGTCACTCACAGATTATTATTATTATAAGAAATTATTTGACAAGTAATGTAGAAAGTTTTGAGTGTGTTTTCTTGTTTAACCACCAGATGGCGCTGTAGACATCTGAATGACGAGACCAGTTGTTCACTGCTGTGTTTCCAAGAGATTAACCTGCAGAGAATATGACTACAAACATACAACGTGACTTTATACACTATAAATGCTAAACTAATGTATAAATATGTTGTTAATTTGGTGAAATAATTATTACTCCAGCCGTTTGTTTGTTTGTTTCCCCTGCTGGCGGAAACAGGTACTGACAGACTCCTTTCCGGAAAAGAAACAAATGAAAAGTCATCATAATAAAATATATTGTATTAGGCTCATTTGCATATTAATAAGTAGTATATGCCTACAGTTTAAATTGCTGTTTACTTCATTTACAACAATATTGTTTAGACAACACGGAGTTGACATCACACATATATGTGTGGTATATGATATACATATGGTATACAAGAGCTGTCGCTGATGAGGTGAAAGGTCAGGATGATTCTGAACACACAACATTTTCTACATGTTGTCTATAAAAGAGTTTCAGATCATCATACAGACACGAGCTCCAGATATTCCTGTAACCACATCATGTTTATTTTAGTATTGTATTTAATATCACATAAATGAAGTTAATGTATTATAATATCATAGTCTGTGTAATTCTGTCTCTTTGTTCGTCTGATATTTCAATAGCGAAGTATTTCCAGTGTACTGTCACTCAAAGATTATTATTATTATAAGAAATGATTTGACAAGTAATGTAGAAAGTTTTGAGTGTGTTTTCTTGTTTAACCACCAGATGGCGCTGTAGACATCTGAATGACGAGACCAGTTGTTCACTGCAGTGTTTCCGGGAGATTAACCTGCTGAGTAGATGATTACAAACATACAACGTAATTTTATACACTATAAAATGCTAAACTAATGTATAAATATGTTGTTAATTTGGTCAAATAATTATTTCCCCAGCCGTTTGTTTGTTTGTTTGTTTGTTTCTCCTGCTGGCGAAAACAGGCACTGACAGACTCCTTTCCGGAAAAGAAACAAGTTAAAAGTCATCATAATAAAATATATTGTATTAGGCTTATTTGCATATTAATAAGTAGGATAAGCCTACAGTTTAAATGGCTGTTTACTTGATTTACAACAATACTGTTTAGACAACACGGAGTTGACATCACACATATATGTGTGGTATATGATATACATATGGTATACAAGAGCTGTAGCTGATGAGGTGAAAGGTCAGGATGATTCTGAACACACAACATTTTCTACATGTTGTCTATAAAAGAGTTTCAGATCATCATACAGACACGAGCTCCAGATATTCCTGTAACCACATCATGTTTATTTGAGTGTACTGGATTTATTTGACTAAAAAAAGTATTAAAAAAATATTTTCAACTGTAGTTCCTAATGGCCTAACTAACATATTTGATATTGCTGGAAAGCCTATGATCTACAAAAAAGAAAAATGCAAACAATTAAAGATTCAGTAAGGTGGTCAGTTTATTCCCGGATGGTTGAACTTGCCCACTGACCTGACGCACACTAAGCCGCAGAGTATATTTTATACGCACTGTTTGTTTCTCACCTCTGATCTCTCACACATTAACACATTTATATCACTAGACGCGATCTGTTTATTTGTCACTTTAAGATGCTAAAGTTGTTCGTTTTCCATGAGCTCATTTCTCAGTAAATGGACTCTCAACATATTTACCACAAATATAGTTCCTCTTTCTTCTCTGCTACTGCTCGGTTTATTTGATTTATTTCACTTAAGAACTGCATTTAAATCATTTAGATATAATGTGAATTATATATTATATACTGTATATATTTATATTTCAGTGTTTTGAGTTTTTGATGCAGTTTTGTTAGTTCAGGCTAGGCCCCATTGCTTTTTCCATGACGCATTCAGAATCGTGGCAATAACACGTCGGGGGGAGGACACAATGTATGTCAGATCACCCTCTCACGGGCCAGGCCCAGAGAGCCCCCCTGTTTGGGTGGGGGATGTAGATTTCACATTTGCCTGAGACAGGGGTCCGTGCGTAATGGGAGGGGCCACGGCTGAGCATACAGCAGAGGAGTGAACTCTGGCAACCATGGTGTTTTGGGCCACCCGGGTGCTATTAGAATCAGAGTCATGTTCTGATCTCTTACTCTGGCCGGGGTTGGCGTTATCAGGCAGAGAGGAGGGAACGCATAGAGCAGCACTTTAGGCCATGGTTGGCGGGGCAAAACATGTCTCAGAGCCTTTCACACAGTGAGGAGCTCCAAATAATTATATGGGCTGAAGGAAGTGTGCTCGGCCAAACACCATTCACTGCTTTGCCTTCCTCTATGGCTCACCATCCTGTTGAGGATGCGTCTGTCATCACCACTTTACGCTACATACTCGCCCTAGAGGGGAACCATGAGCGTAAAACTCCTCCAGCAGCTATATACCCTGACTGATATAGCCAGAGTGAGAGCTCTCCGACCACGAGAGAGCCATAGAAAGCCCACTAACTTGGACTGCTTGGCGAGCATTCCGGAGGTCCCTCTCCTGGTCAGAAGCACTAAGTAAAGCCGTCCATTTGAGGTTTAAATCTCATAAAGGATGGACTGTGACAAGGCAGCGAAAGCAGTAACCTGATAGGTTACGGACGACCGGATGGAGTCCTGGTAATCCAAACCGAGGAGGCCTGCACCACTCGTCCCCAGATCCGGTACAGTCGGCCCACCTGAGGAAGGTCACACCGGACACGCATCAGCATCGCCATTTTCCCCATCAGAGTCGGACAACCCCAATTGCTCTGGGTCACTTGAGTCTGTGGCGCCGGAGTTTAGCAGGAAGCATCAGGCAATGGCTACAATTTACGGGGAGATCGATAGCTTCCTGAGCCCGTTAGAGACCCGTGCGAGCCACACAGAAGGCTGCAATGTGGACACCACACGCGGCCGGACAGGCACGTGGCTGGTTATCCTGGGAGTGGCCAGCTCCGATCTAGACAGCGACATAACAGAAAAAAGTGGAAAAGACGAAGGGAGGCGGGCAGCCTAACGAAAAATGTGTGGTCAAGCGCTGTGTCGCAAAATGTTTCACAATGGACCAACGCATTAATTTTAGAATCAATAATGAATCAATAAATGAGTGAATGAATTCTGGGTAGATCCAGTATATTAAGTTCATGAAAACTATCTGTTTTGCATCGGCCTAATAACTCAAAACAATAAACATAACATTTTGTATTTTGTATGTGGACATTTTTCCTGTTTGTAAACAAGTCAAAATCATGAATAGAGGAAGTAAATAAATGCAGGTGCATGCACACCTAAAATACACCTGCACTTTAATACTATTATAGTAAATCTGATGCAGTAACCCATGAGCGCGTGGCCGAGTCCTGATTTTTTAAACCTTTGAATAGGGTTGTTCGACTTGATGCTGCACCGCAAGATCCGACAGGCTGATGACATCAAAGCACCGCGAGAGCTATTCGAAAAACGTCTCCGGTTACTTTCGTAACCTCGGTTCCCTGAGAAGCGGTCACTTCGACATTGCGGAGAACTCCTCCCCTTTTTCACTTTTCCTGAAGTCTTATTGGATAACGCCAGTAAAAAAACTGGCCAATTGTCGCAAGAATGCAACAGTATGCAAATACTGACGAATCCAGACAGTATAAATACAGTGCATGTGACGACAATCCTCAGAATCTTCTTTTTCACGCTGCCATCGTTGAAGACGCAACTGGATACTTCTTTCACCGCATTCGATGGCTTCTTACTGTTGTCTTTGCGCGGGTCCCATTGACCCGCAGGATACTCACGAGCACTGCATTGCCTGCCTGGGCCTGCCTCATGCGGAGGCTGCATTCTGCGAGTCCGATTGCGCGCACTGTGCGGACATGCCGGCGCGTGTCTTGAGAACTCGCAGGAACATCGCTCGTGGAATAATAGGGTCGAGGCTCACTGCCAACGACGAGTCGCTGGTAAGTCTACCCATTCCAAGGGGGGAGCGGCGACGACACGGCTCCGGGGCGCCGTCCTCTGCCGTCACCCCATTCCCCAGTCCTTTACGTTGACAAGAGTCTTCGTCCCCCGCCTTCAATTGCGGGCGCCGTTTCCTTCGGCGCTGAGGAGGACGATGACTCCATGTCCATCTCAGCTTCGGACAAGGACTGGGCAGGATCGGAGCGGGATCGCCCCGAGCTAGAGAGCACCCCGGACCCCCACGAAGAGTTCGTAAGGGTCCTCGAGAAGGCCGTCAGCGAGCTCGACATCACCTGGAGTTCACCTGAGGACCATTCTTAAAGTAAGCTTGACTCGTGGTATCTCGAGGTCGTGAGCCGGATGCCCGGCCTAAACAATGGTCGGGCCCACCTAAGAAGAGGTACGGGCTGAAGAGATGTCCGCGCCATGACGGTGGAGCTAAAGGCGGTGTCTCTAGCTTCTCCATACTTTCCAGTCGAGGCTGGAGAAGAAACATGTCCTGATTCGCACCGACAACATGTCCGTGGTTTCGTACATAAATCGCCAGGGAGGGGTCCACTCCGGAACTCTTTTCAAACAGGCTGCGAGTCTCCTACTGTGGGCAGATCGGCATCTACTCTCTGTCAGGGCAGCGCATATCCCCGGTCGTCTGAACTGCGGAGCGGACATGCTTTCGAGGGAGGGTCTTCCGCACAGGGAATGGAGGCTTCATCCCGACTCAGTGCGGTCAATTTGGGAGCGCTTTGGGAAGGCGAAAGTGGATCTATTCGCGGCGCGGGTTTATTTATGACCGAATTTGACGGTGCGGCGGATTTAAGATGTTTTTAGATTTTGCCCCTGGTGCTGTGCAAAATCAGAGAGGAGACGGCGACGGTGATCCTCTTCGCTCCGTTATGGCCGAATCAACCATGGTTTCCGGACCTAAGCGAATTGTTAAAGGCACTGCCGTTGCTGATTCCCCTCAGGAGAGACCTGTTGTCCCAAGCGAACGGCACGATATTTCACCCCAGCCCGCAGCTGTGGAGCCTTCATGCCTGGCAGCTTCAGGGGTTTTAAATGCACTTCCTCAGCGTGTACTTGACACTATTTCGGAGTGTCGTGCGCCTTCCACCAGACGTTTATACGCTCTCAAATGGGGGGTTTTTATTAAATGGTGCAGTAGTAACAGTATCGACCCGACGTCCTGCCCCGTGTCTGATATTTTATGCTTCCTGCAGCACAGGCTGGACAACGGCGGCCCCCCGTCAACGCTGAAGGTTTATGTGGCTGCTATCGCCTCGTTTCATTCCCCGGTTGATGGGCAATCGATTGGAAGGCACATGCTGGTGGTCAGATTCCTCAGGGGAGCGAGGAGACTTTTTCCCCTCTTCGTGGGCCTGGTCTAAGGGCACATCTATTCAGGACATATGCTGTGCGGCTGGCTGGTCTTCGCAGAACACTTTCGCCAGGTTCTACAGATTGGACGTGTCCTCTTTGTCGTCTCAAGTCCTCTCGGTGAGTGCTGATCACTCTTTATCTTCTACCTTATAATCGCTTATGTTACACAGTTGTTGCCGCGTTGCTGTTTACGCTGTGCTTGGTGTACTTTTATGATCTCTGTTATATCCGCCCGGGAATCCGTGCTGGCTCTTACCGTTGTGGTGTCTGCCGTGTTTCAGCGCAGCCCTCTGCATTTGTTGGGTTTGGATATGCAAATTTGGCAGGAGCCAGATCTAGCAGTTCATTGGCTGGTTCAGTGATTTAGCAGTTCATTGGCTGGTTTAAGCCAATCAGCTGTTGACGCTTAGGGCGACCTCGCAAATGGTTAAAATTGTATGCTTCCCATGCTTGTGTGTTTTAACCCAGTTTGTCTGGCTGATTTTGCAAGCTCTCACGGCGGGATTGTACTACCGCTCCATATGCGGTTCTCCTCAATGTCGAAGTGACCGCTCTCGAAAGGGAACGTCTCCGGTTACTTTCGTAACCTCGGTTCCCTGAGAAGCGGGAACGAGACATTGCGTAGATCGCCGTGTTCGCCGTCATCACCGTGCAGGCGTTCTCTCTTAGATTCTGAGGATTGTCGTCACATGCACTGTATTTATACTGTCTGGATTCATCAGTATTTGCATACTGTTGCATTCTTGCGACAATTGGCCAGTTTTTTTACTGGCGTTATCCAATAAGACTTCAGGAAAAGTGAAAAAGGGGAGGAGTTTCATATGCGGTTCTCCGCAAATGTCGAAGTGACCGCTCTCGAAAGGGTACCTTAAAAAGTTATCTTTCAGATCACTCTCGCGGTACTTTGATGTCATCTGCCTGTCGGATCAAGTCGAACAAGCCTAAAGTACGAAGCAGTCACGTGGGTCTGTGTGAAATTAAGCTTTGACGTCATTGCTCGCGTGATTTTGATAGAATAAATGAAGCATCATTTTTTTGACTCAAGCATCTCAGCTTTGGTGTCACAGCTAACATCACTGTGTATATCTATGTATTTGAGTTTACATTTTGGTCAAAATGACTAACTTGATGATGTACAAACTAATTCCAATAGATGGCCCCAGTATGCAGATAGTATATTCAGTTCACTGCTGCCTTGACAAGAATTAGGGAATGAAGAGAAAAGTGAACAGTCGCGTGTTAATTTCTTTCAGTATTATAAAGAAAACTTCCAATGTATATCTACAGTAGAGTAGTAACCAAGTCTTTATTTGTCATGCACATATAGGCCTTCGCTTGGATTGCATAAGCGTGACGTGGGCTTTGAGTCAAGTCAAGCTTGATTAAACTTAAAAATATCTACTACAGTTTAAACAGTATTAAACACTTAAAAACTTGCTGGACCTCATCTGACACAAACATTCAGTGTGGAACAGGAAAATGTTAGATGTTTGAACATTAAAATGAAGCATAAATTTAAGAGATTTTATCTTTGTTTTATTACACTAATTTTTATATTCAATTACATGTGTTCATTTCTTATTTCATACATCAATCGCACTCCATTGATTTACATTCAGTTATTTAATTATTTTATTTATTTAATATTTTGAAAAAGAAAACATGTCAAATATGCAGTTCATGTATCTATTGCACATGTCACTGAATATACAAAGATAAAAACCAATGTGTAATATACAGTTAAAAACAAATGAATGTTACAATCTACATGAAACATTTGTCAGAACGTGTAGTCAGAAACAATTCTCTTTTCATATCTTTTGTGCACTCATATCTTAATAATTCATGTCAAGACAGAAGTGAAAAGAATAAACTGCACCCACAGTATTTGCTTGTATTGCATCATTTCTAATACATTTTATACATTTTAAACAGGTGTGTTAAATTACTGTAATCCGAACTTCTATGGAGAGAGAGTTTATCTTCATCTTCTCATGACTCCTGCATACACCACATCATCCTCCACCACACTCTGACAGAAACACACAACAAACACTTCACATTATTATATTATTGACCATTTATGACAAAACATTACACAAATATTGACACATTTAAACTGTAAACAATCCTGTTGAATTTCACACATTGATTTTTTGGTTATTTTAAGGTCCAAATCCCGCTATTAACAAACCATTAACTAAGACTTTTGCCACAACAAACTCCTAATTTGTTGCTTATTAGTCAGGTAGTTGTTAGCTTAGGTATTAGATAGGATTTTGGATGTAGAATATGGTCATTCAGAATATGTGCTTTATAAGTACTAATAAACAGCCAATATGCCAATAATAGGCATGCTAATAAGCAACTAGTTAATAGTGAGAATTGGTCCCTATACTAAAGTGTTACCGATTTGTTAAATCCCTATAAAGCCATAAAACTTATCGATTCTCTTTTTTGATTGGCTAGAAAAAATACTAACTAGAAAGGCACATTATCATAATTTAAAGGTAAACTCCTTAGGTGTCTAAAACAACACAAACACCAACATAGCTTGAAAAAAACATCACACACAAATCAAGAAGCAATTGTTTAAATTTGATACATTACTGAAACACAGATACAGAGATACAGTCATGAATGATCTCACCGGTTCATGTGTTTGTCTTTTACAGAAGGTTGTATCTGCGTAAGTGATCTCATCTTCACCGGCCTGATCTGCTTCAATAAAACACATAAAACACCTGACATTGATTTTCTTTACTAAATTTATTAGGAAAAAGAAACAAAATATATTTTTACAAATGTATTAGCAGTTTTGCATTTACCTTGTTGATGTGTGTGTGTTTGTTTTCTGCGGATGCAGAAGATGAGAAGAAGTGCAGCTACAATGATCACAGATCCAACAACAGCACAACAGCTCACAACTATATGAATGAAACCTGTTCAAAGAATTTGAGTCAATAACTGAATGTGTTGTTCATCAGTTAATATAAATATTGAACAAGTCAGTTTGATCTTTGATCACATCAGTGAATAAACACAAACATCATGTGTGACTCACCTGAACACGTGTGACAGTGTTGAGTGATGTCTAGATGTTGTGTGTGGTTTGTGATGGGATTGTTGATGACACATCTGTATGTGTTGTTGTCTTGATAATCCACCTCCAGAGGAAGAGAGAGACTGATGTTGAGATCAGACACACTGATGTTGGACAATAAACTCTTTCCTTTGTACCAGGAGAGACTCACATGTGTCACATTCATCACTGAACACAACACACAACAACATGATGATGAAGAACATTGAAAAGAGTCTCTGCTGATGACAGGAACAGGCAGACGAGCTGAAAACATTACAATCAAATAAGTTAACCACAAATAAGAGGGTCAGTAAATAACCATCATAAAATCAAGTATAATATTTATAAGTATAATGATAATATAATTATTGAGGAAACAAAGTGGCAGAGTTTAGACAGCAGTGCACATGACTCCCTCAAAAAGCATATTACCCTGTATTAGCCAAACTTCATTGGCTAACAGTTAAATTTAGTGTTGATTTAAAAATGTTAGTCTTTGTTTTTAAAGCACCTCATGGTCTTCCCCATTGTATATTTCAGATCTGATCCACCCCTACTCTTCTGCAAAAGCACATTGTTATTTATGTGTTTCTTGGATGTATTTTTAGTGTTTGATTGTGCAGCACTTTGATCGGTACAAGTTACTTTTAAAGTGATATGTAAATAAACTTGACTTTGACATCAGAAATGGAAACCATAACAGGATCGCAACAGAAAATATAACTATACAGATACATGAATCATGTAGGAGCTCCAGCTACAGAGGCAAAGCAATGGAATCCTACATGTTGTAAAATCCAGACAGAAACAAGACAACACAACACAACAAGACGCGCACATGACTCAAAGAAAACAGTCAATAGGGCCATGAGGTCAGAAGAATAAAACACAAAACCCAGAGCATGAACTAAGATCCTGACACACAGGACAAAACCCAATACAACTGAGTCTAAACATGCAAACATCACATCACGCTTTATTCATTTGTAATCATATTCAAATGAAATCAATGTATCAGAAAAACATTATTAATTATCACAAAATTAACTACATAAATACATTGCAATGCATTCACCAATGAATATTACCAATGTCATATTTTGAATATTTATGACAGGTATTTTAACATTATAATTTGAATATATACATTAGATATTTATAATTTCTTCTCTACTCACCATAGACAGTAATGTTGAATATATTGAGTTGACTCCCTGAGGTTTTGGTGATGATTTTATAAGTTCCAGAGAGATCTGTTCTGATGTTGTTGATGGTGAGAGATCCAGTGTGATCCAGCTTCAGTCTGTCTCTGAATCTCCTGTCAGGTCTCTCTTCATGTAAACTGATGTTATTGTTCCCTGCATTGATCTCAGCTATGACAACATCTTGAGCTCCAAACTTCCAAGAGATTCCATCTTTCACTTCAGTGAGATCCACAGACAGAGAGACAGAATCTCCTTCAGTCACTGACACAAACTCACTAAACACACCTGGAATTACAATCGGATAATTTTACTTTACAAAACGTAGAGTTAAACATATAACTCACCAATATTGTGAAATATCTGTCTGTCACGTCATAAAGAGACACACATACAAGTATAAACATGATGAATATTAATGTGACAATGAATGATGAAATAAACACAGGACAAACTGATCTGTAAATGTTTAGAAAAACAAAATGATTCCTGAATCTCAAAATCATCCCTGACGTACCAATCTGAAGATGTAAAAAACAAACTTACCAAACAGACCGCACAAACAAAAACAGAATAAAATAAAATGAGACATGTTCTTCAACCGCTTGCAACAATCCAAAAATGTTTAAAATAGGCTTCTTGCACTCTTTAAAGCGACAGAAATAAAGAGGACATTCATGATGTGTAGTAAACTCTGCAGTGTTCTGTAGTTCGTGAACAGATCCGCTTATTTTCAATGGACCGCCCATCACATGCAAAGCTCTGATCTTTCGTTCATTTACCTTAAATGTTCATTTATAATCAATACGCCAGTTGCGCGCGCGTGCGTCAAACTAACAACGAAGCTGCATTATTACAAAATGTATTTAGCTATTATAAAGATAATGGCAGGTGAGGCAAATAAATATAATAATAATAATAATAATGAGGGAAAAGGCGTGGCAGAGTTTAAACATATGTGCATGACAAACGGATAATAAATGGTCTTTATTAAAAAACAATTAACACACTGAACAGACAAAATCAATAATACATAACAAGTACAGTGAATCAATTGAAAAGGTTTTGTGATGTTGTGTTTTGGGTGTCTGTTTATAATCTCTCCTAAAAAAAACAGAACCCTTCCCAAAACACAGTAGAAACATTTAATAGATGTAATGGATATAATGGGAATTGTATTGGTTTTAATGGAAACACCAAAGTTTAAATATAAATTAACTCTGTTTAGTGAAAATTGCAGTATTTCTAAGAGATATTTTCTGCACTATATAAAGATGGCTGTAATTTCTTTGCATTCGTAAGACACTATTGATACTTATAAAGAGCAGCAGATACTACTTTCCACTCAATATTGTTTTGGATGAAACTTTATTCAATAACAGAATGAAAATGATTTTCTTTATTAAAGTTATTAAATGGATGTCAACTTATTGGAAGAGGATATTTTGAAGAATTTTGCAGAACTCCTTGACTTGCATTGATTTTGTGTAATACAATAGAAGTCAATGGGTACCGCTGTTGTTCGCTTATCAACATTCTTCAAAATATCTTCTTTTGTGTTCTGAAGAAGAAAGAAACTCAAACAGGTTTAAAATGACATGAGGGTGACATTTCAAGTCAAAATGCAAAACAAGCACAAACAGAAAAACAAGAATACATCACAGTACCATTAAACATCACATCTCAGGCAGTATTTTATCTCTTAACACAGTTATCTGACAGAATGGATAAAAACTGAACGTTTCCCTTCAAAACACTGCTCACAGGCTATTATTTGCAAAGCAGTCAATAAAGATGCTATGTGACTATATGTCTTGATGTGTAATGTTTTATGTCATGTTTCATTTTTAACACTTTGACATTTCAACTGCCAATCAGAATTGATAAGCAGAATCAGAAATCATCAAATTCAAATGATGGCCGACCCTAACACCCAGCTGAATGAAGTGTGTTTAACTGAATGTCCGATCTAATCTTCTGTTCTGATCTCTTCTTCTTCTGTTCATCTCTTCTGGATCTGACGTCATAAACCAGAACAGCAACAGCAGCCACGCCCACCAGAGCAGAGACGACCAATCGGATCACAGCTTCAGTAAAAGTACACTTGCAGATATGGTTCCCTTCAGAGACATCTGCAACAATAAAACTGAAATATAATTCATCACAAAATGTCAGCTGTCCTAAGTATACTCAAATAACTCATAGGGGATCGTGAGAGCAAATTAGTTTGTGTGGACAACTATTGGTAAAGTTGATTTACTTTAACATTCTTTTATAAAAGCTGTGTAGTTTCAGCACCACTAAACAGAATGACAATCATTTTAAACCAGTTTCTCAATCAGCTAAGTGTGAATAAACACTAATAATCACATGTGACTCACCTGAACACTTGTGACAGACATCAGCAGTGAGATGTTGAGTCTGGTTTGTGATGGGATTGTTGACCACACATGTGTAAGAATCATCCAGACACTCCAGATGAAGAGAGATGCTGCTGATGTCTCTGTGTTCAGACACACTGATGCTGGACAATAAACTCTTTCCTTTGTACCAGGAGAGACTCACATGTGACACATTCATCACTGAACACAACACAGAACAATTTGACACTGAAGATGAAGAGTCTCTGGTGATGACAGGAACAGGCAGACGAGCTGAAAAACACAACAGGAGCTCATCAAGATGCCAAGTGAATGTTTATTATAAAACAACATACATTGCATAAATCAAACAGCGTGAGACAGAACACAAATCTTGATTTCACTATATGAAAAACCTTTCTTTACTTTAATAATATTTCTAATAATGACAGAATATTATGGAAGATATTAAGCATTTATTGTCCACTCACCATAGACGGTAATGTTGAATATATTGAGTTTTTTCACTGTGGTTTTGCTGATGACTTTATAAAGTCCAGAGAGATCAGTTCTGATGTTGTTGATGGTGAGAGATCCAGTTTGATCCAGCTTCAGTCTGCCTCTGAATCTCCCGTCAGGTCTCTCTTCATGTAAACGGGGGTACTTGCCCTTTTTTTCTGTTTCAGCTATTGTAATGTCTTGATGTCCAAACTTCCAGGAGATTTCCTCCTCCATCTGTATTTCAGTGAGTTTTACAGACAGAGTAACAGAGTCTCCTTCAGTCACTGACACAAACTCACAAAACACACCTGAAAATCACACAAGAAGAATTACATTCATACAAAAGTCTGTTCACTCTGTGGCGTAATATCTGCATTATATGCATTTGCAATGTGTATGCTCCTAAAACTTGATTCATATTATAGAATGAATAATGAATTAAATAAAGAACAAACAGATCTGTAAATGTTCAAATACTTAAGATTTCAAGGGAAATGTATTTATTACAGAAGCTCAGAATGATTTGTGATCATCATCACATGTTAACATATAAAACCAGTCAACAGCCCAATAAAAGTGAAGATTAACAAATAAACACATAACTCACCAAACAGACTCCACAAGCAGAAACAGAAGAAAATAACAGCAGACATGTTTTTCAACAGTTCTCAGAACAGATTGAAATAATAGATCGAACAGAAAGAACGGAGGAGTTAAAATAATGAAGTGCTGAGAGTCTAAAGCGTGTTCACGCCTCTTTACTGACGAGTGAACAACAGATCTACACTTCTGCTTCAGATGTGACAAAGAAAAAACTCAACGGTTAGCTTTGTGATGATTAAGAAGAAAATGAAAAAACGAATGTCTTACTTGCAAATACCTTTTGAAAATTACTTTTATATTATATATATTCTCTCATAATTGCATGTTTTCACACAATCACAATAGGAACAAAGGAAACATACACAATATAAGAAATGAGTGAATACTAAAATGACTCGCGCTTCAGGCGGTGCCTCAGCAATTCCCCCATAAATTCAAGGAAGTACTTGAACACAAATTAGTATATATATAATAAATAAATAAGAATGGTGAGAGAGCACAACCCTGCGTCGATCCTGACAAAGTAATCTTTATATCGAAAGCACTTTCTTATCCTGCTTCTAGAGCTGAGGAAATCAATAACCAAGCCTTTCACATGAAAAATCTTAAAACACGTTTATATTTTAAGCAGTAGATGGGCTTTTCTCTTAAAAAACTGTGTAAAACCGTATGTGGTGGAAATAGTTTCTAAAGCTGCTTTACGAACCGACAAACCAAGCAGGACAGTTTTTGGCATAAGGCAAAACTTTTGAAATGACTCATTACCATACAAAAAAAAACACTCTGACAAGCATTGATTAAACTTGTTTTATTAAAACTTGTGGATTTAATGATCAGACACATCCAGAATGAAAACATGGTTGTCAAAGTGTGTTTCCATGCATAACCAGTAGGTAACAGTAGACTTTATGAACACTTATAGGATAAATATACAATAAAAAATGAGGGTGCAAGAGAACTTTTGTTTCTGACAAAAGTGTATTCATTAAAAGTGTACATAGGAAAAAAGCACTTCAAATACACAGTTCTCTGCATCTCTGCCCCGAAAAAAGTCAAAACAAACCAATAGATTCAGATAAACGATTTTACATTAAATCACTCTTCAATGAATGTTGAAACCAGTGGTGTAGTCTACGTGATACGCAGGTATACGCCGTATACTCAAAATTGTATATCTCCTTATTTCAGATGATGAGAGAAATGAGAACCCCTGGCCAGCCTTGTGGACTGAAAGTCAGGCTAGGGAATTTAAAAACAGGCATCCTTGGTTAGAGTGGAGGGACAGTAAGTTAGGTAGATATCAGCTGCTCAGCACACACGAAAATGTTCGGCCGAAAATGGCATTATTGGTTTCGGGCCGAAATAAAAAAAACAGGCGAAAATGTAAACCGAAAATGAATGTCACCCGCCCCTCCCAACCGTGCGCTTAGGTTTCACTCACGGTCGAGCTGTTATCACGCGTCTGCCTATCAAAGATTGTCATGTCAGCGGAGGACCGGCGATCTCCTGCCCCCCTTGCAGTGATCTGAATGATGATGTGACTGAGTGTTCGTGCTGTGTTATCAACATTCCAATTTATTATAAACAACAAAAGACAGTCAGCTGATAAAACCTGTGCTCCAGGGACCATATTCATATAGTATCATCATTCTTAAAGGTATAGTTCACCCAAAAATGAAAATTGTTATAATTTCCTCACCCTCAAGTTGTCCCAAAACTGTATGAGTTGACTTTCATAGTCTATATTTTTTCCTACTGTGGAAGTCAATGGGTGCTGCCAACTGTCTGATTACCAACATTTTTCAAAATATCTTCTTTTTTGTTAAACAGAAGAAAGAAACTCATACAGTTTTGGGACAACTTGAGGGTGAGGAAATTATAACAATTTTCATTTTTGGGTAAACTATACCTTTAATAATGCTCTCAATTACATGTAGATGCATACTTTATGCATTAGTGAGTGTGGTGGTGCCATGGGGTGTCGCTCTGGGATGGGTGCGTATGAGGCTGGGAGGGGAAAAAGCACAGTATACTCACTACAAAAAGCTAGACTACACCACTGGTTGAAACGACTAGGTTTAATATCCCATCACTTTTTTACTTACATGTAATGAAAGTTGGTAATGTTGCAAACTCCCTTTATTATAAATATTACATCAAAACAATATCAATAGGCCACATGAAGCCGGGTTAGTCCTTATGCAATGATTCAAGACAAAATAATAAAATAATAACAAAAGCTAAAAAATATTAAATAATCCAATGCAGGAGCATGCAGTCAAATGTAAAATAGTCTTTTCAAGACAATATGCAACTGCAAAAGCTGATTCTAAATAAAGCTAATATGTATTCATCCGAGAGCAGCGTTTAAATTTCATCCTACCCGTCAGATTGACCTACCAGGCATGCGCACATCATTGAGTCCGTTTACAGGCACAGTTTAACTACGATAATGCTAATAAGATGATAACAAGTAATGTCCTGTAATCGCGTTTCTTTTATCGAGGAAAGCTCATAAACGTCGTAAACAAACTCCGCTCGGCAGAGGTAGTTTTTTGCCCATTACTCAGATTTCGCGCTGCATTAAACTCCTTTAATGGTAACGTAAACTCTCAGTTGTGTTTATGTGCTGCGCACGTGTGACAGCGCTATGGAAAAGGTCCCACACGGAAGTACAAGTGAAATAGCACATAAAAGTCCCCTCTCGAATCATGCAGTTGATGTATAAACGACTAAATGAAAAACTATGGTTGCATATTCTGGTTCTGCGGACATTTAGCTGTGCATTCACAACCTGAGCACTGTGCTGGTTTACATCAACTGCACTTTTATTTCTAATTTATTTTTATTCTGCTCTTATTCTTTTTATATATACACTCACATTTTTTATCAATTTTATTGCTGTTTTATTGTTTCTTAAAATCTGAAGTATTTTTGATCTTAAATCATTTGCATTTTAAAGATACGTCTTATTTCTTTCTGTCAATCATTTTATGTTAAGCACTTTGAATTGCTCTGTGTATGAAATGTGCTATATAAATAAACTTGCCTTGCCTTGCCTTGCCATAATAAGAGATATAAAAATACATTTTCTGACCGATTTTCTGCTGCATTTTTAATTACTAACAGACTATCGATGGTGACGTCACTGCACGCGAGAAACCTGGCACGTCTCAAACAAACCTACATCTAAACGCGGTTTTCTGCGCAGCCTGTTTATTAATATGCATGTAAACATGTGAAAATTTGTTACTTTTATAAGATGATTTTTTTTACAGATGTCCGTTTATTTTGTGCTGTAACGTTATTATTTTGCTGTAAAAGTATACTGCCAGATACTTATACTGCTACGACAGTCTGATAGGGTATTTTGCGCTGTAAATTAATCCAAACGTTACTTGTTTATTTCATACTAGTAGGATAATCTGAGAGGGCATATTGCATTGAAAAGTCACCCTTACTTACCTGTTTATTTTTTATTTAGATTATATTCGGTTTTGCGCTGCGACAGAAGTACCGGATAGTCGGTAGAGTTTGTGACATGCGCAGTGTCCCTTCTTCCAACTCAATAGCGCAAAACACGGTCTTCAGCCGGTTGTGATCTTATTCCCATGCAAGAACAGTTTCCTTTACGGAATACACATCCTCACATCTTCCCCAATAGTACCCATCTTCAGACGCGCAGCCACTCATTTTATTACATACGATCCAGACCACCAGCCGAAGGAAGAGCCTCTTTTCCTCGCAATGGACGAAGAGTACAAGTAAATGGCCCTTCGCGGTCTCATGGTACACCTGGAAGGTTTCAGGGAGCCCTTTACATTCGGTTAAACATTCCAGGAAGACATGGAGTATTTTTTGTGTTAAACACAAACGCTTCTTATAAAGAGTCTTAATTTTCTAAGACATGTTCATTCATATAAGAAATGCAAGATGTTATATTCAATTTATTTTTAATTTAAAGTAGTGTATTTGATATTTAAAGTCTATATTTTGTGCCTAAGTTTTTGTAACAAGCTGAACAGATATCGATTATGTAGATATTATGAACATTAAGTAAATATCAAGTAAAATAGAAAGCACTATATACAAATTTCAGGTTATTTGTTTTAAGACACTGTACACAAGTCACCAAAGTCTATGCGAAAATAAGAACATAAGCTACAAAAAACTACTGGTAGCGCGATCCGCACTAACCCGTATTGGTTGGCCTTCATTTATGGGCTGAGATTGGTGGTCTGGATCATGTGTCCTGCAGCTCAGTTTATCACATCTTCAAATCCCAGCTAACACCTACGTCTGTAATACATCTGCTAGAGATCAAATATACATCTGCCAGATGAGCGTTAACGGTCTGTCGCATTCGTAAGAATGGAAGTCAATAGAGCAAAAAGACGGCGGATTAACTCTGATGTTTTGGTGGTGCTGCGCAGACCGATCAGCGTATGACGTCAGAGTACTGCAGAAGCATAAACAAAGCCACTCGAGAGAAAGCCTGCAACCTTTACCCAAAACGCCACGGCTTCTGCGGATTGGAGTGAATGCAGGAAAGAAGACAAGAGTCTGTTATGTGATTGGCTGAGGTGTCTCACGTGATCCAATTGTAAGTGTTACATGCACGTCCATTTTCTTAAAACGATGTCTGGCATATACAGTACTCTTGTATGAGGCGCCGTATAGGGTTTAAATCAAACTGCGCTTATGAATAAATATATAAAAGCGTGCATACACATATATACATTGCTCACATATACATGTATACTTTTGGATGTTCAAACAAACACATATGAAAAACATGTGCGCACTAATGTGAAATCCATACCAATACATGTTAGTAATGCATGCATATACACTTTTTCGCGCATACATATAAACTCGATGCGTGCAAACACACCTATACAATACTCGCACATACATACAAACTCTGCGTATATTAACAACTATGAAACACTCGCACATATACAAACTCTGCGTACACATCTATAAACACTCTATACATACAACGCACATATACAACTATTACGTGAACTTTTTTGTGGATGTGCGTTAACTTTTCAGTGTAACCGGAAGTCTTCTTCATTTAGATCAGTATGAATCTGAGAGCGATAATAGCCTTAACGTTTTTTAGTGCTTTGCTTGCTTGTGCAAGTTGCAATGAAGATGATAGCCTATAGCCGATTTCTTACAAAATTTGAAATTGTAATGGTTCTATTTCCCAGCAAACACAGAACGTTCCTCTAACGTTATTTTTGGTTCCTTTTTAGTTATTTTTTTTGCAACCAGAAAATAACCTTCCCAGAACGCTGCAGGCTGTTTTTTAAATAACCAGAAAATAACGTTCCCTGATGTTGATTTTAAGGTTATTATTTTGCAACCGGAAATAACCGGAAAATAAGTAAATAATGTTCCCTGATGGTTCTTTATTGATGGTAAAAATAGTCAAAGCTGGTAAACGTCAGTGACATGTGAAATACATAAATTATAAGATCACATTAACACATCTTATACTGACCAAATGAAATTAATAAATGTGCCCTTTAATTGCTGAAAATAATAAACTACTTAAGCTAAATGAAAATACAATCATATAAATCCATGTGTTTTTGCTAAGTGTGTGTTGTGTGTGCGCTCGAGCACGTGCATTCTCCGCTTTGCCGCGCACTCCCGTCATTTAAAAATGAGCGGTGATTTCGTTTTACCCCACCCACATTAGTTTAGCGGTTTATTTATTAAAAAAAAAATGTAATTCCCATTTGAGAGTAAACGAGTAAACTTATATTTTCGTTATTTTCGATTTATATGACATTTATCAACAGACCATGATGTAAGGACTGAAACTCAGGGCTTTTGAAAGACGGAGCCGCGCTATACTTCTGGTGACACAAGAATATTGTTAGCCTGAAGATAATTAAATGTTTATTGTTCTGTCAATAAAAATCTGCTTTAAATATTGTGTTGAAGTCATTGGTTATTTTATTTCAATATCCTAAACAGACATATCCTATACAGTGTGGTTTTATTTGAAATTATTTACTGCGCTGTTTAAATCAGCTATTCAGTAATGAAAACGGATTAACAGGCTAAAAGAATAATATAATGCATTGATTTCATCCTCCATATTGTGTGTGATGATTTATTTTACTTATTTTAATTAGATTAGACAAGCGATGGATGAAGAAACACAGCATGGATGTATTCATTACTGACGTGTAGTGAGGCCAAATGGACCCGAGAAATATATTTTAGGCTAACGTTCCCATAACGTTTCTTTCCCAGAAAGGTTTTTAAGGATTGTATTTGGTTATCTTTACGGGAATAATCATCATGGTTTCTCCCAGCAAACACAGAACGTTCCCCTAACGTTATGGGAACCAGAAACGAACGTTCTATTAACTTAAAGAAAAACTTTCCTGGAGAACCATAAACGAACCTTAGAAAATAACGTTCTGGGAACCAAAAACTAACGTTAGGGGAACGTTGGAAACCACAAATTGTTGGGTTGCAACTTGCACAAGCAAAGTACTTATTAACGTTAAGGCTATTATCGATCTCAGATTCATGCTGATCTAAATCTAAAAAACTAAATAAAAAAAAGAAAACTTCCGGTTACACTGAAATGCCTTCCGGTTACACTGAAAAGTTCACGCACATCCACATATGAAATCACTATATGCAAACTAAAGCGTGTCATATTTGTATGTATGTGCGAGTGTTTTATAGATGTGTATGTACGCAGAGTTCCCTTTCTGTCGGTCTCTCGACGTTGTGTCGAGAACGACAGATGGGGTTCGCCCTTGAGAACCAATCAACTCTGACTACTATAGAAAAGGCCAATGAAATTTGGCGAATGAAATTTGCATGCCGGGCTCCGCCCCCGGATATCCGGTATAAAAGGAAGCCGGGCGTGCAGCATTCATTTAGTTCTTCAGAGAGCCTTCGCTCATGACTACGAACAGAACGAATTCTATGGATTCTTCTTCTTCTACATTGCTGGATCTACGACGTGTAGCAGCGGATCGTCCCTACCTGCAGCGACCTTCCCCTGGGTGTCTCGGCAGTTCCGGAGGTGATAGAGATTTTTTCTAAAAGGTCCTTTTTAGGACTGACTGAGCATTCTCCAGCGCGGCATGTCCCGCTGTTCTCTTGGGTGCGGCACCCTCATCGAGGAGGGGGATGGACACGATCGCTGCATTAGGTGTCTGGGCGTCCAGCACACTGAAGCAGCGTTCGTTGACACATCTGCCCGCACTGCGGATTGTCATTCAGAAGTTGCGGTCACAGGTGGCTGTCTTCCTACGGGAACCTGCCACCATTTCGTCTGCTACCCGGGCGTGACATCTGTGGCTACGGCCCCGATGACCACCCACGTTAGCAGCGTTAGTGATATGGGGAACTCTGCGAACGTAAACCCGCCAGCCAAGTGCTCACGGGCCGATTGCACCCCGATTCGCTCTTCTGAACGTTCCCCAACCGGCGGTGGCATACCGTCCGGATTCTCACGCACACACTCGGAAACGATGTGTGACGTAGATGAGATGTCGCTCGCAGCATCGGAGGGAGATTGGCATCTGACTCTGACGAATCCGAGCTCCACCCCCAGCGGTCGAGTTCAGGAGGAAGCAGAAGTGATGTCATCCGTGCTAACCCGGGGATATGTGGTTCCTGAGGTCGGAGCGCGGTGCAAACCGCGCCCACCCCGGGTGCCATGTTTTCCCCGGGGGTGCATGAGGAGCTGTGTAAAACTTGGAGCGCTCCACTCACGGACCGTTCCGGTGAAACCAGCTCCGGCTCCCTTACTTCCCTCGATGGTGGGGCAGCCAAGGCTACGTCGAGATCCCCCGGGTGGAACGTCCGCCTACGGTGCACCTGTGCCGCGGACGGCGACCACCTGGGGGGGAATCGGCCACGCCTACCGTCCAAAGCGCGTAAGACTTCGGCACCACTGGTGTCGAAAGCTTGCGATGCCGCGGGCCAGGCTGCCTCCTCTCTCTATGCCATGGCCATCCTGCAGGTCCGCCAGGCCAAGGCGTTGCGAGAGCTCCACGAGGGTAAGGCCGACCCGGGTATAATGCAGGATCTCCGTGCCGCCGCTGACAGCGCTCTATGGGCGACCAAGGCGGCGCACACGGACCCTGGGTCGGACGATGTCCACGGTAGTGGTCCAGGAGAGTCACCCCCGGCTTTACCTTGCGCAGAAGAGTGACACCAAGGAAGTCCGCTTTCTTGATGCACCCATCTCGCAGGGTGGGTTGTTGGTAACACCGTCGAGGACTGCGCTCAGCAGTTTTTGACGGTGAAGCAGACAGTGGCAATTAGCCACATTTTCTCCACGCCGCGACTCGGCCGCCTAGGCCTCCGAGATCCCGCGTGACGTCTGCTTCCCGGCAACCCAGGACCCCTTCGACATCGGCTCCGGTTTCTGTGCCCCCACAGGCGGCACCCCGGAAGCGGAGGTCGAGGGGGAAACCTCCACCCCGTCAGCAACCTTCTCCCAAAAGAGGGGACACTGACGGGAAGACCCCAAGGAGAACAACATCGGGCCCGACCTTCACAGCCACGGCTCTGATCGGTCGGTACGGGACGGCTCCTGCCTCGTCACCAAAGCCGGGCCCTTTTCAGGGCCTGGCGCCCACTTACTCGCAGAGTTTTTCCGTTCTCCCCGGGTGTACTTACAGCCGATCGCACACTCCACTGGACTGTGCCCGGCGACCCGACCTTACGCCCTGGCGAGGCGTTGGGTCGTACACACACGACAGCTGGCACCACTCTCAAATCGACAGTGCGTGCAGCGGTCCCGCCAGGCAGGTAAAAAAGGCGGAGCCAACCTTCCCTCCGGGGACCCCCCGTGACAGAAGGGTAGCTCCGCCAGCCGATGAACCACCCACCATGGGAATGATGAAGCAGACCGTCCCCTTGGTCACCCTGTCACAGTCCCTGGGAGCTCGAGAGCTGCCCACACTGTCTCGCTGACTAATGAGGGCGGTCCGTCTTGGTTACTCGATCCCAGTTCGCCAGAGACTCTCCCAAGTTTCGGGGCATCATCTCTCCCTCTGTCAGAGGCAGGGACGCCTCCGGACTTCGGGTAGAGGTCACCACCCTTCTGGCAAAACAGGCATCGAGTTCGTCCCTCAAAACCAAGATGTTCAGTGGGTCATGACCCGCACTTCATCGTTCCCAGGAAAGATGGTGGGTTGCGCCCATAGTTCTGCGTACCCTGAACAAAGCACCTTCACAAGCTGCCGTTCATGGTGCTCACGCAGAGGCGTATCCTGACATCTATCAGGTGTCAGGATTGGTTCGTGGCAATCGACCTGAAGGACGCTTACTTTCATGTCTCGATTCCCCTCGACACCGGCCGTTCCTACGGTTCGCGTTCGAGGGGCGGGCATATCAGTACAGAGTCCTCCCTTTCGGTCTGTCCCTGTCTCCACGGGTCTTCACGAAGATCGTGGAAACCGCCCTTTCTCCCCTTCGGGAAAAAGGTGTGCGGGTACCAAACTATCTCGACGACTGGCACACTCGCGAGATCTGTTGTGTACACAAAGGGACCTGATGCTCCGGCATCTAGATCGATTGGGATTTCAGGTCAACCGAGAAAGAGCAAACTCTCCCCAGTGCAGAGCATCCTCTTTCTCGGTATGGAACTAAACTCTGTCACCATGACGGCGCAGCTGTCCGCAGCACGCGCCCAGTCAGTGTTGAACTGCCTGGAACACTTCAGGCAGTCGGCGGTCCCTGAAACAATTTCAGAGGCTCCTGGCATGGCGTCCTCCGCGGGGGTAATACCCCTCGGATTGATGCACATGAGACCGCTCCAACACTGGCTACAGAGTCAAGTTCCGAGGACAGCGTGGCACACCGGCAGCAGGCGCATGGTGATGACGCCCTGCTGCCGACGCACCCTAACCCCTTGGTCTTCCATGACCTTCCTCCGAGCGGGGACTCCCCTCGGGCAGGTTACGAGGCACGTCGTGGTGACGACGGACGCCTCGCTGCAGGGGTGGGGCGCAGTGTGCAACGGGCACGCAGTAGCGGGGCGCTGGACGGGCCCCTGTCTGCGCTGGCATATCAATTGCCTAGAGTTGTGGGCTGTGCTGCTTGCGCTGAGAAGGCTACGGCCTCTAGTGCGGGGCCAGCACGTGCTGGTCCACCTGGACAGCACGACAGCCGTAGCGTACACGCCAGGGTGGCGTACGCTCACGGCAGCTAACACGACTTGCCCGACGCCTCCTCCTGTGGAGTTAGCAGGTGATCCGCTCCCTGCAGGCCACACACATCCCAGGTGAACTGAACCAGACAGCCGACGCGCTCTCTCGTCAGTATACGCCTTGCGGAGAGTGGCGACTCCACCCCCGGTCCAGCTCATTTGGGTGCTGTTCGGACAGGCACAGATAGACCTCTTTGCCTCCCACGACACCACCCATTGTCTGCTTTGGTACTCCCTGACCGAGGCCCCCCTCGGCACGGATGCCCTGGCGCACAGCTGACCACGGGACGGGCGGAAGCACACCTTCCCCCCCCAGGAGCCTCCTTGCACACACTGTGCAAGATCAGGGAAGAGGAGCACCAAGTGTTATTGGTTACACCGCACTGGTCTAACCACACTTGGCTTCAGAGTGATGCTCTGGACAGCGACTCCCCCTGACCCATTCCCTGACAGAGGACCTGCTCTCTCAGGGGAAGGACACGTTCTGGCATCCCAGATCAGACCTCTGGAAAACCCATGTCTGGTCTCTAGACGGGACGAGAAGATCCTGAGATGGCTACTCCCCCTCTACGGCGAGACCATCACCAGGCTAGGGCCCCATCTACTAGGCGGTTACACGCCTCTAGACGGCCTCTTCTCGTCCTGGTGTCTTTCTCAACGAGAAGACCCACTGAGGTGCTCGATCAGGATGTGTTCCCTTCTTACGAGACTGGAGACTAACATCTCCCCTCCACACTGAAAGTGTATGTAGTCGCTATCGCCACTCATCACAATCAGTTGATGGAAAGTTTCTAGGGCAACACGACCTGGTCACCAGGTTCCTAACGGGCGCGAGAGGGCGGAAGCCCGCCTCATCTCTCCGCTCCATACCCTCTTGGGACCCTAACGTGGGTCCAAGAGCCCCAGAGGCTCCGATCTTCCTCACCTGAGTAAGACGGCCCCCCTGTGGCGCTCGCTTCCTTCAAGAGGGTAGGGGACCTCCAAGCATTCTCTGTGTCCCCGGATTGCCTTGAATTCGGCCCTGGTAACTCTCACGTTATCCTGAGACCCGGCCCGGATACGTGCCCAAAGTTCCCACTACTCCCCTTCGGGACCAGTGGTGAACTTGCTCCCCATCGGGGAGGAAGACCCAACTCCGTGTTCCTGTGGGAGTCTCTGATCCTTGTCTGTATGGAGGACAGCAGAAGGGGAAGGCTCTCCAAGCAGAGGTTGGCGCACTGGGTCGTGGATGCGTTACGACGGCATTCCGATCTCAGAATCTCCCATGCCCACTGAGGGCTTACTCCACACGGGTATAGCCACCTCCTGGGCACTGGCCAGAAGCGCCTCTCTAGCAGACATCTGTAGAGCTGCGGTTGGGCTACGCCCAAACACCTTCGCAAGGGTTAACATCCTTCGCGTAACCCGGTGTCAGCCCACGTCCTGCGTGGCGACATGTAGGACTGGCATCCGGGGGGGCGTATGCATGCGAAAGCATCTTCCCACCCTCCAGAGGTTGGGTCAGTGTGCTATCTACCTTTCTCTTACCCAAACACATGGCTAAGAAACTGGTACCTCACCAACCTTCCTTCTTACCCAGACCTGGTTAAGAACAGGCATTCCATCCATCACTAAGCAAGCACCCCCTGGGGCTTGGCTGGGCAGAGCAGCCTTCCCCCTTAGGCCGGGATACCATATGACCTATCCCAGATAGTTCTAACCGACCTGTGCTATCAGACGCAGTATCACCCCCCGCCGTGGGCTGTTCCGTCTGCTATACCCTCATGACAATGGTTCCCACACATGGCAACCCATGAGCTTCCCCAGGTGGACCTCCACCTCGCGGTGAACTACCCAGTCCGCACGTTCCATGCGTTCTCCTCCAAGGACGAGACCATATATATCCACCATATTCCTCCCCACGGGTAGGAGGTGCCTCTGCAGCGCTTCTCTGATTAAGAGTTGCGCTTTTCCCGGTGTAAACCCGAGCCGGACGGCCTCTCGCCTATAGAGAGCTAAGGCCCCGTCCGTGAAAGGTTACCGGTCAGGGCTGTACCCATCTTTCTCCAAGAAAGCTCTGGAACCCCCCGACCACCACACTGGAAGGTTACAAGTTTCACGAAAGGTTCGAGCTGACACGCCCAGGCTTGTTACCGTCGCTTCGCTGAGATTGTGACGCGATACAGCGTTGTGGCGTTTTCCATAGGCAACCCCATCTGTCGTTCTCGACACAACGTCGAGAGACCGACAGAAAGGGAACGTCTTGGTTACGTATGTAACCTCAGTTCCCTGATGGAGGGAACGAGACGTTGTGTCCCTTATGCCACTAACACGTATCGTATTCTGCTGCAGTCGTGAGAGGCTCTCAGGCTCTTCAGAACAAGAGGTAAATGAATGCTGCACGCCGGCTTCCTTTTATACCGGATATCCGGGGGCGGAGCCTGGCATGCAAATTTCATTCGCCAAATTTCATTGGCCTTTTCTATAGTAGTCAGAGTTGATTGGTTCTCAAGGGCGAACCCCATCTGTCGTTCTCGACACAACGTCTCGTTCCCTCCATCAGGGAACTTAGGTTACATACGTAACCAAGACGTTTGTATGTATGTGCGAAAAAGTGTATATGCATGCATTACTAACATAAGATGTATTGGTATGGATTTCACATTAGTGCGCACATGTTTTTCATATGTGTTTGTTTGAACATCCAAAAGTATACATGTATATGTGAGCAATGTATATATGTGTATGCACGCTTTTATATATATGTATTCATAAGCGCAGTTTGATTTAAACACTATACGGCGCCTCATACTCTTGAATCACCCTCACACCACAAGAAGATATGATTGCAGCCCAGGGAACTGTAGGTGGTCTTGTGGTTAACGTTGTGAATAAGGATGGCAACAACTAGAGACAGTAATGAAAAAAAACGACTAAATATCACATTTTAATCATAGTGTAAAGTTTTCTTTTCATCACAATTTGTTAAAATGATGAAACGCATACACAATAAAAACGAAAACGAAAAATAAAGCTGGATAAAAAATAAATAATAATTCATTAAACTTGCTTTTTGTATTATTTTGGGGATTGTTCCAGTAGAATTTAATTGACTATTGGTTCTCATCTGCCAAATAACATCCCACCAATAGAATCACATACCAGTAGAAACCATTAAAACCAATAAAAATCCCATTATAACCCAATAAATGTATCAACTTACAAGTCCTATAGGCCTGTGTGAGGGGACAATGGTTGAGTACATCCTTGGTTAGCAGCCTGATGAAATAACACAACTGCTGGGTTTTGGCCTACAGGTTAGATCTGATCAAACAGCCCATCAGCCACTGTTCAAAAGTGTTCTGCCCATAATGCATTCAATCTTATTAACAATATTGTATATATTTGTTTCACTGTTCATACAGACTTACAGTATATTATGGCATTGTGAATATAGTAGGCCTCGGTTTTACTGTCAATTCCACTTGATATAAAAGGAAAGTTTAACTTTCATTGTACAAATTGTAAAGTTGATTTTCAGATGGTCTGCTGTTTCTCACCTCTGCTCTCAGACACATGATCAACACATTCATATCAGTAGAACTGATCTGTCAGTGTCATGTGTCACTTTGAGATGCTAAAGGCCTCAGATTTCCATGAGCTCATTTACCACAAATAATGATGTAGTTCCTCTTTCTTTTCTGCTTCTACTGCATGTTAATAGTTTTATGTTAAGAACTACATTTAAGTCCATTGCGTGCATTGAACATATGATTTCAGATAAAATCACTGTGTTTCGAGTTTTTAATGTGGTTTAGTTAGTTAGTTGAGAATATATTGTACATTTATGTCAAATGCACAAATGTAAATGAATCATATTGCAGATGACCAAACAATTAAACACGTCTTGCAGATGTAAATTCAGACATCAAATAGACGTCTCCCAGATGTACTGGATGTGTGCTATCAGGGACTTTGCATTTGCATTGTATGAATGTTATATAATATTTATTTTATACATCTCATAAGAGTATCATTGAAACTTGGACATGGCACAACAACCCAAAACACATTAGGACACCACACAGAACACCCTGCATAGACACGCTAAAAGGGCATGTACATAGTTGACAATAATCTTGTTTGTGGAGATGACTGTGGAGGTTTCAAAGAGACATTGATCACTAACCCAAAGACATGAATATGCTTTTCACATTAAAAAAACCCCGCAAAAAAAACAAGGAATAGTAATTAGGGATATCTGAAGAGATACACGGCGTTATCTCATGATCAAAAGCTCTGAGATAAAGATCAACAGAAGATGTGTGTGGAAAATAAACTGAAGAACTGACACCTCAAGTTCTCATATGTATTTTGGTCTTCGGGGGTTTGTGGTCATGGTCAGTTTAGTCTTCACAGCTCTGCTGCCGTCTTCTTCTTTCACACTGAATGTGTTTATCACGCTGCTCAAAGGTCCTACAGGTTTTCTGTGAAAATTAACACCCAAAACACTTTGTGCCATGATTTATTTTATGCTTTTTTAAAGTTGAGAAGATTTATAATATACTTTTGTAATAAACAGATAGTTTTAAAATAATGTACTTGTAAATATAGTCTTAATTCGCTTTAATTCAAAATGACAAACAAAAAATTAAAAGCACTTTATCAAGTTTAGTGCCATTATACCAACTACAATGATCTTATGACTGCGTGTAACAAATTCTGAATTATGTACAAAATATTAAAGAAAAAATCAAGATCCATCCTCCAAAGATGGAAAAATGTTAGATCTCAGATCCATGGTTAAATAACGCTCTCAAGTCTCAACAGATTTCTGTCTGTATTGAGAAATGAATGTGTTTGTTATGATAGTCTCAAGCACGAAACAGATACATAAATGAAGTGATGAGTTTAGTTAATAATGTGTTTAAGATTAAAACTTTGCAGTAGGATGTTTCCTTAACATTAAATGTTATTATTTGCCACATTTACGTTCAGGATCACAATAAACAAAGATCACTTAGACAAAGATCGTATACGTGAAACACAAATCACACAATAAAGTTTTTTTTTTTTTTGGGCTATTTGCAACCCGGCATTGAACCAGAAAGAGACAAACCCAGAATAGCTGGTTGTAAATTAACCCATGGTAGGTTGTTGAGACCCAAAGTGCTGGGTTAACACATTGTTGGCTCACACATAAAACATTTTCAGGGTTCATTTACCTTAGCATTTTTAAGAGTGTATATTTAAAGAAAAGAAAAACAAAGTTAATCCTACCTAATACACAAGCACAATACAATCACAACGGTCATCAGAGTTTGATCATCTTCTCATGACTCCTGCATACACCACATCGTCCACTGCAGCTCTCTGACAAATACAAACACACACATATAATTCATTTTGATTATATATATATATACACATATAAAAGAATATGTAATATTGATACATTACATAATATTGAGCATTTATTAACAACAATCCGATCATCTGTTTTCTACTGTCATAAGGCATTTATGTATAATATTGATTATATAATGAAATATTTGATTATAATCAAAATCAAAAGCTTTGATTGTCTTTAATTATTACAAAGGTTGAATGTCCTCACGGACACTCACATCTGCATACTAACACACTGAAACCAACAGAAATACAGTATGTGTGAGATTTGACAGCTGATACACTGCCACAGCTAAAAAGTCTTCACAAAAGTCAACCGGCTCTAGTTCTCAGAAGATAAAAAACTATAGCACCACATGTGCACATGACACTTGACCTAATTCAAAGACATTCAAACAGCCATACATATTGACATCACTAAATGTAAGAATTAAAGTCTATTATAATGCAAAATAGGGAATGTTCAGGAATATTAAGAATATTGAGATTGCAGGAGTTTGCATAAAATGTCTCATGTTATAAAGAATGTCAGAAGTAATCTGGATGTGAATACTTTACTCTACATGACTGACACATGTTAACTGTAAACAGCTCTGTTGATCTCTAATCCTCTTTAAACAAGTCTCACTCTCATAGAAAACCCACAAAATATCCATTTTTAATAACCAAAGATTCTCAATCTGAGAATTTAAAGTCCAGTTACAGAGAATTTAGAGAATTGTTACTAAACACATTATAGTTGTGTTTAATGTATTGTTGAAACACATTATAAAGACTCAGAAATATTTGCACGGAATTGTTGATAACGTTAACATTTTTTCACCAATTCTCTGTTCCGAATTGTTTTGGGCGGGGCTAATACATTGGACCGATGACGCACTGGAGAGTCCAATCACGCATGGCCCCTCATCTATCACTGCAGCGACTGGCATCAGGCCGCAGGTGTTTGCTCAATCACAAACTCAGGGTTGCAAGATCTCAAACACACACGTTCAGGATCTCTCACTCTCTCTTTACATAATTATCTACTTAAAAGAAAAAAATTCAACAACCATTGCAACAACTCATGCGAGAATTGATCATCTTTACAGAATGTCCTAAACTTAAGCTAGTCTCGGGTAGCCAGACCTTCATTCTGAAGCTCTGGGAGATTAGGAACTTTGGCAGCTTTAAGTCACCAAGGCCCACCCAAGAAGCCATATGACCGACATGTCAAGCAACCAATTACATACATTTTATGACGCTTCATGTTTATGGGCGTGGAAATGTCCCTGCGATAACAGGTGTGCGTATACTTATCCAGGGGGTCTATATGATGGGGGTCGGTCTGTTGTCAGTTCTTATGATGTTTCATTTGCTTTTACAGTTGTTTTTGTATGTGATTGTCTGCTGTGTATTATTATTGTACAGCACCTTGGGAAACGACTGTTGTGTTATTTTTGCTATATAAATAAATAACAAAGAAATATACAAACGTTTCCAAAATTCACAACAACAAGGTTTATGAGTGAACTATACACTTTTTTTTAGATCAGATGGCTTTTTGTGTTCCAGGCGTATCTGTGAGGCCTACTTCAACAGCTTTTGATGGAATGTGCGAGTTTCTGTGATTTTGCAATAAATTCTGCGCTTGCAGAATCCTGCAGGGACTAATATATATAGACAGTTTCATTTTAACAACATAAACGTTATAGTAAATGCACACTTTTGTGACTCAAACTCAACATCCGCTACACATTCACAAACAATAGAGTCCCTGTAGATTATTTCTGATAACAATCAAAAGCAGTGGCGATCAGGGCCCACTCTTCAGGGACAACAGTAATGCGAAGCTCGGAAAAACATGTAGCCTGTTATGTGTGTGCCGCATCATGTCAAAATGCAACCCAGTCTCAGGGGAATTTGTGAAATTGTCCGAACTGCAATCTATGCATTCGTGTTCATCAACGTGGATGTTTTTTCTCCATTCAAATTTGGCTGGGTGGTTAAAGAAATCACTTTTCTGTTGTGTGACAATGTCACGATCGGAAGGACAGAACCCAAATGCAGGCAGCAATGCAGGGGCTAACAGAATATTTATTATAACACAAAATAATAAACCCACGATGGGGCAAACGAGAAACTAAAACAAGGCTCACAAACAGAAAAACTTCCCTCGATGGGGCAAAACGAACAAGGTCCAGAATAATCAAAATAATAAGTCCAAACACACGGGAAACAGGAACAAGGCAATCCAAACAAGAAGAGGTGAGACAATGCACACAAGTAGACGTATGCAGACGTAATGAACCGACGAACAGCAAGAGAATCGGGGACATTAAGTAGGAGGAAACTAATGAGGTGAGATGACAAAGGGATCTGGACGGGCAGGTGACAAGACTTAACATTAAGGGAGACTGGCGGGAAGAAGAATAGACAGGTTAAGGAGATAAAACAGTAATGGGACGCAAGTTCTGAATGAACCAAGGGGGGAAAAAATAGCGGGACAAGATAGATAAGAACGAAGACAGACACCACACAGACAAAACAGGACACACTAGGGGCAGGGCTGACAAAAACAATGAAGGGATTGGGGTTGGACAATAAGAAAAACATCAACGGGAAGGGAGGGGGGAATGGGTTGGACAAAACTGGGAGGGCTAAACTGGGGTGGGACTTGAGGAGGGGACTTAGGAGGGAACGTGGGCTGCTTCTTAGGGCGAAGCTGGGGCTTGGGACGGGCCGGACAGGGAGGGACAGACATGCCTGGGGAAGGCTGGGGGAAACACGGCTGGTCAGGGCTAGGCGCTGGCTGGAAGGCTGGACTCGAGACAACCGGACTGGGGAACACCGGATGCTGGGCAGTACTGGACTGCGCTCCCCTCCTCAGTTGGAGCATGGGGTCGGCTGCGGAGAAGAGATGGGGAGGCTGAACAATTCTGATCCGGAGGAGTAAGACGGGGGGTCCCACGACTGCCTCCGTGGGCGTCTCCCCCGGACGCTGATGGAAGGTGGTTGGGATAGGCTGGTGGAACTAGTGGAAGGTGGCGCTGAGGTTCCCAGGGGGATCGCCGCCAGCGGAGACGGGTGGGCGAATGGGACTGAAACCCTGGACCTTGTTCGGCTCCAGGCATGCTGCCACACGACATCGAGGTCCAGTGGTTTCAGCCTTCTCATCTCCGCCGGTGACAGAGGATCCCTGAGGCCGCGGTTAAATAGAACCGCCAGCTCCTCCTCTCCAAAAACCCCTCCTCTGCAGCACTCAGGAATTCCTCCAGGTAGTCCTTAATGTGGGAATTCCCCTGGCGAATGCCACAGAGGCGGAGAGCCTGGCGGGACCGTCCAGCTCGCATGCTGCCTGCTGGGTTCATCTTGGGTCGGTTCATTCGGTCACGATCGGAAGGACAGAACCCAAGCGCGGGGTAAACAGAAATATTTATTAGATAATAAAATAATAAACCCACGATGGGGCAAACAAGAAACTAAAACAACACTCAAACAGAAAACTTCCCTCGAGGGGAAAAAATAAAACAAGGTCCAGGATAATCGAAATTATAAGTCCAAACACACGGGAAACAGGAACAAGGTAATCCAAACATCAAGAGATGCGATAACGCAGACGTAATGAACCGATGAACAGCAAGTGAATCGGGGACATTAAATTGAAGGAAACTAATTGGATTTGGATTCAATTTATTGTCATTACACATATAACAAGTACAGTGTAACGAAATGGATTTAAGAAGAAAAATACAGCATAACATGAGGGAAGTGGAGAGAAAAAAAGATACACATAATACACCATAGACAAGACTTGCAACAGGGTAAGATAATCCAGCCCGTCAAGCAGCCATCCGGTCCAGTGCCACTACGGCGCCGCTCACAGACCCGCTTGTCAGGCTGGCGGTTCAAAGCTACGGAGGAGTGGGAGGGATAAGGGCCAAAGTCTGTGTGTGTGTGTGATAGTTCTGATTCTGTAGAGTGGGGGACGAACGCAAGAGCGTCTCGCTGCAGTGCTCTCACAAGGGTTAATTTTCCAGCTGCGTTCTTTGTCCAAGGCCGTTGCTGGATCCGGGGAGCCGAAAAGATAAGATTGTGATTTGTTTAGTCGGGAAACCGTATTCCAATATGTCCCCCTCATTGTCAATGGTAATTCTGATCTCCGATACTGTCAAATTTCAGCACAAGACCTGTTATCATGGTTCCAAATAGGTAAATATCTTCGATGTCCTCAACGGAAAGAGCCGCCAGACACACGATCCGCCATCTCTCCCACCCGTCCATCGTGTAGCCAGCTGCAAACGTTCCGTCAGGGCAGACGGGTTCCCCCGAACCCAGTTTTCTCGTCGAGAAAATGGTGTCAATTTCGTTGAGAGACCAGTTGATCAAATCCATAATTTTCCAAGTTTGGAGGGCAGTGCAGAGAGAGTCTCTCAATAGATGAGGCGAGACGAGACAAGAGACAAAGAGCAGGGAAAATAAGGGCAAGGACGGGGAGTGAAAAAATGCGACCGCCTCCGCTGAGAGCCAAACGAGAAGACTAATGAGGTGAGATGACAAAGGGATCGGGACGGGCAGGTGACAAGACTTAACGTTAAGTAAGACTGGCGGGAAGAAGAATAGACAGGTGAGGGAGATGAAACACTAAGGGGACGCTGACGGAGAAACGAGGGGGCGGAGCTAAACAGAAGATAGGAGGACACGCGGCGAAATGTCAAAACAAACCGCCACGTGTCTCCACCCAAGACGAAACACACACACAAGACATGATATTGTCACTGCCCTGTCCCCAAGGCACGAAAACTTGGGACAGGAAGGACAGAACCGTGACAGACAAATACAGAACACATATTTTAATGTCACTTTAGCCGGACTTTACATTTACATTTATTCATTTGGCAGACGCTTTTATCCAAAGCGACTTTCAAGAAGGGTGCAGTGGGCAGCTATCACTGCAGAGCGAACAGGGGTAAGGTGCCTGGCTCAAGGGCACTTCAGTCATTTCCTGGTGGTACTGAGAATTGAACCAGCGACCTTCTGGCTACCTGTCCAACTCTCTAACCACTAGACCACAACTGACTTTAGTAGTAGTGTTGTGATGCAATTTATACAGTGATTATAATATAATGCATGATTATTTTAGAAAACTCAAAAATGAATAGAAATTATTTGATCGAAGAGAGGTTACTGTGTTTCTTATACAAGAGTGAGGATCAGGGCTGGACTAGAACTAAGAAGCAGCCCTTAACTTCTTGGACAAGAGCGGCCTTCTATCAGTTCCGTTCTTTGGCCTGCTTGCATTTTACGTTTAGGGGGAGCTCTTTTTGTTCAAGTTCAGACCCATGTTTAGACGGAGCCCACCAGGAACAGTCCCCATATGTCTGATGGCTGGTGCGGACCGCTGGGGTGGTCCTTGAGTGTCAGCGGATGTTGTTTCAAGCATTGAATGATGGTCTGTTGTGACTCTCCAACAAAAATATCAAATAAAAGACAGCTGATAAACTGCATTACAGTCTCTAAGTGCACAGGCAAACTACAGTTGTTGGCCTGGCCTCTGGATAATTAAAAACCTCTGGCTGACAGACTTAAAGTCAATGTTAAGTCAACATTGACCCTCTGGAGTGGAGATCCTTCTCTCATAAGAAGACTACTGCCAGCTCAATTCCTGAATATCCGACACCTACAGTGTGATACAGTCAATGCTTAGTGGAAATCATTAAATCATCACCTTGTTAAAGGGACAAAGTGAAGTGTTCAAAATTAGCAACTTCGAAAGACACTTCAGAGTAAAAGATTTCGTAGAGAACAATTGACAAAAACTTTGCAGCTTTGATTCTTGGAGTCGATTCTTAGTGTGATGGCACCTCCTTATGGACACAGAAAGGTGACGCAGAAGTGTCTTCCAAGGAAGAGTATTTTGACCACATTCACTCTACATCGTTTCGAAGCTCTCATCATAAAGGCAGTGGAGGATACAGAAAGTGTATGATAGGTGGGCCTTTAAAATTGTGGGTGCACCAAAATAATTTGCATTAATTTTGCTTAATTAGGGAGAAACAAAAGATGGACTGGGAGTGACATTAAATCATCAAAGGTCAAGGTATGATAAGTTAAAGGAAAACACGACAAAGACATTTAAATGTGGGAGTCTATTAACAGGAGCAGCAGGTGACGCAGTTAGGGAATCCTCCGCGAGGCTAGACCATCTCATTTCAGTTCTCTTCTGGACTTTTTTGGGATGATCTATTTATAGAAATGCAATTGTGACAAGCAGGGCGGGATGAGGGCTGAGAGGGAATGGCAGAACCCACAATATAGTGCACTAAATAGAAGATAGGGAGCGGTTTTGGATACAGCAGTAATGTAGAGGTTTGCACTGAAAACTGCATTCTGGTTATAGTATTTGTTTTTAGAAAATAGCAATATAGCATGAATTCACAGCATTCAGAGTCCACACTCAGAGACTGTCTGAAATCATACCCTACCCAGTGAACAAAAATATGAGGGATCAGAGGAAAATTATACTACACACAATGGTAAAGATGCACCTAAGCTTGTTCCTCAAATCTGATTGGTTGATTGAAATGTTGTCCTATGGTCAACAACGATGTTAACAAAAGAACTTCTCACTCGACAAAATCTGCAAAGCCTTATTTTTTTCCTTCTGTATGAATGTTGTCATTTGGAGTTTATGCAGTGATTATGTTTTTATTTGATACGACATTATAATACCCATCAGTATTTTGGCCATCTGATGTTCTGAAGGATTTTTAAAATCATTATGCACATAAAAATTTGACTTCCGCCTATACACACAGACATCGAGAATCACGCACCTCAACAATGGTGAAAATCAACAAAATATTCAAAGATGAACAGATCAACTCTCAACATCACAAAAAATTCACTAAATCTAAAAAAAAGCAAATGAAGGGAAAGATGTGCGTTTTATTTTATTGTCACCATCGTTGAGATGTCAAAAGCACCTAATAAATGCAAACATTATCTAACCACAACGTAACAGCCAAATGTGCTATACGAAAACAGATACAATATATATATATATTTTGTACAACTATCTGTAGTTTCATGAATATTTATGTATATGTATGTGTAGGTACATATATATACATGATATAAAATGTAATACATAATATTTCAAACATTAAAACTTTGAAATAATTAAAGTGTTTTTTAAATAGTGAAGATAGTATTTGTTGAGTTCCTTGAATCCTCCTCTCACTTAAGAATAAGTATAGTATATCACTGGCTGGTTTGGATAGATATGCAACATATACCTTTTTTACATATGTGTGGGCATGATGTTATTTATGATCTTACCGCTTTGGGTGCATTTCGTTTGCGGAAGGTCGGATCTGCATAAGTGATCTCTTCACAAGCTTGACCTGTTTGAACAATAATGACAGAAAACATGTTACCACACCAAGAGATGTTTGAGAATGACTATATGGTTGCCTTTGTTCTACAACACTGTTTCTTTATAGAGTCACATAGCAGTTTACTTACCATCTTGGGTTGTGTTTGTGTGTTTTCTACAGATGCAGAAGATCAGAAGTGCAGTTACAATGATCAGAGATCCAGCAGCAGCACAACAGATGATGACTACATGATTGGAGGTGAAAGGTTCTGTAATGGATAAAAAGAGTCTTTACTGGAACTGAATCTGATTCTAGATCACATCAGAACAATAATCACATGTGACTCACCTGAACACTTGTGACAGACATCAGTGTTGAGATGTTGAGTCTGGTTTGTGATGGGATTGTTGACCACACATGTGTAAGAATCATCCAGACACTCCAGATGAAGAGAGATGTTGATGTTACTGTGTTCAGACACACTGATGCTGGACAATAAACTCTTTCCTTTGTACCAGGAGAGACTCACATGTGCCACATTCATCACTGAACACAACACTGAACAATTTGAGCTTGATAATAAAGAGTCTCTGGTGATGACAGGAACAGGCAGACGAGCTGAAAAACACAACAGGAGCTTATCAAGATGCCAAGTGAATGTTATTATAAAACAACATACATTGCATAAATCAAACAGCGTGAGACAGGACATAAATCTTGATTTCACTATATGAAAAATCTTTCTTTACTTTAATAATATTTCTAATAATGACAGAATATTATGGAAGATATTAAGCAGTTATTGTCCACTCACCATAGACGGTAATGTTGAATATATTGAGTTTTTTCACTGTGGTTTTGCTGATGACTTTATAAAGTCCAGAGAGATCAGTTCTGATGTTGTTGATGGTGAGAGATCCAGTGTGATCCAGCTTCAGTCGGCCTTTGAATCTCCCGTCAGCTCTATCTTTATGTAAATGTGTGTACTTGCCCTTTTTTTCTGTTTCAGCTATTGTAATGTCTTGATGTCCAAACTTCCAGGAGATTTCCTCCTCCATCTGTATTTCAGTGAGATTTACAGACAGAGTAACAGAATCTCCATCAGTCACTGACACAAACTCACAAAACACACCTGAAAATCACACAAGAAGAATTAGAAACATTATTGATTATATAAATACAAAACAAAATGATTTGTAAATGTTTTCTTCAGACTCGAATGAACAATATCAGAAAAACAGAATCACCATCAATGTTAACATATAAATAAATCTCAAAGATACAAAAGATACAAAAAACACATGCGTAACTTACCAGACAGACTCCACAAACAGAACAACATTACAGCAGACATTTTCTTCAACAGCTCACAGAACACATTCAAATAATATCAGCTCTGATGTGTTTTAGCAAACAGATGTGTGACTGCAGTTATGAACATCTCTTCAATGGCCCGCCCAGCAGACGCAAGCCATTTTAAAATGGTTTCTTTTATAACATTCTTAAAACCACAACCTGTAATCAACATTTTACTCCGTTTTCTTAAACTGTTTATACACTTTATGATGACGTGTATATAATATATAATATGATTCATATAGAATATTATGTATTTTATTAATTTTTTTTAAATATTATTTATTATATATTTATATATCAAAGCATTTTTTATTTCAATTTGGGGTTTGAACATTAAAACAGTATTTTCGTCCGGGTAACCTTCACTGTTTTTGTACATTGTAGTCTGTCACTTTGCCGACTACCTCTTGATTTTAATCTTAATTTGTTCATTAACATAAACAAAACTCATTTCTATTGCACTTTGCCCCTGTGACGAATGAACCATATATTTCCCTGCGCTGCATGATTCAAAATAAATTCACTGGTGACATTTAGCCTAGGCTTTCAAAAAAAGATATTTCACAGTTCTGGGATTAATGTATTATTGATCATAGTTTTTTTACTTTAGTAGTGAAAAGTGACCCAGAATGTTTTGGTTACAAGCATTCTTCCAAATATGTTTCTTCATGTTCAGGATATTGCAGCTAAAAGATGAGTACTTTCATTTTGGGGTTTTGTAAAATCAGTAATTTTAAACGATGTTGAATCTTGTTAGTGAGGTATTGTGTTTTTATTAACAAAACATTTAAAACTCACAAATAGCAATGCAAAATTTCAGCACAGATACAATCAATAATATTTGTATCAACAATATATAATATCTCACTATAACAATCATCTGAAATGGTTTCAGGAAGAGATCAATAAACACATGAGCAAGCAAGCAGAACTGTCATAAAGGACCTGCGGCCATCTTACAGAGACTTCTGTGTAAAGATTGGAGAAGTTCAACATTTTAAATGGGCTCAAATTTAAAATCATCATGGTCACTAAAGAGGATTCTGAGATAGGATGTTTCTCTATACAGCCCCTGATCTACAGAGAATATAACTACAGCAGAAACATGATATACTTATCTTATACTTAACATTCTTAATTATATATGTAAGTGTGTTTGTGTGTGTGTGTGTGCGTGTGCGTGCGTGCATGTGTGTGTTGTCAACTCGCTGACAAAGCCTGGAAAAATCAAATAGCTTTATAGCTATTCAAATAAAAAATAGCATTTTTACATTTATCAGGTGCCTTTATTCAAAGGGAAAACAAAGTGATGTTACTGCATTTCTTTTTGATAAGAGACAGACAAATAAATCATTCATTTAATTGAGTGTCTGATCTCTTCTTCTGTTCATCTCTTCAGGATCTAATGTCATAAACCAGAACAGCAACAGTAGCCACACCCACCAGAGCAGAGACGACCAATCGGATCACAGCTTCAGTAAAACCACAACAGCAGTAGAGGACTTTAGAGAAACAATGATACATTATTATTCATCACAATCTTATGACAGACTAGGTTAGTTGTTCTGGTTTTACTCAACTAAAGTTACTCATTCAGCAAATCTGAGTGATTCACATATATATTGAATGAGTTACTAAAGAGAGTTATTCTATTGTTTGAATGCCTTTTTTGTGTACTTTTATACATTTTAAGTATGACGGTTCTGTACCACAAAACAGAGTTACATTAAATTGAATATAAATTACAAAAATCACAGCTGATGTACCTGAACACGTGTGACAGACATGATTGATGTGTAGATGTTGTGTGTGGTTTGTGATGGGATTGTTGATGACACATCTGTATGTGTTGTTGTCTTGATATTCCACCTCCAGAGGTAGAGAGAGTCTGATGTTGAGATCAGACACACTGATGTTGGACAATAAACTCTTTCCTTTGTACCAGGAGACGCTCACATCATGTGACACATTCATCACTGAACACAACACACAACACAACATGATGATGAAGATGATGAAGAACATTGAGAAGAGTCTCTGGAGATGATAGGAACAGGCAGACGAGCTGAAAACATTACAATCAAATAAGTTTACCATAAATAATAAATAGGGTCAGTAAATAACCATCATAAAATCAAGTATAATATTACGTATATTAATGATATAATTATTGATGAAACAAAGTGGCAGAGTTAAGACAGCAGCGCACAAGACACTTTTTTAATGCATTTTTAGCCTTTGATTGTGCAGCACTTTGGTTGGTACAAGTTACTTTTAAAGTGATATGTAAATAAACTTGACTTTGACATCAGAAATGGAAACCATAACAGGATCGTAACAGAAAATATAACTATACAGATACATGAATCATTTTGGATCTCCAGCTACAGAGGCAAAGCAATGAAATCCTACAAGTGGTAAAATCGAGACGGAAACAAGACAACACAACAAGACACACCACAGACACGCACATGACTCCAAGAAAAGAGTCAATAGGGCCATGAGGTCAGATGAAAACAATAAAACACAAAACCCAGAGCATGAACTAAGATCCTGACACACAGGACAAAACTCAATACAACTGAGAGTCTACACATTCAAATATCATATTAATGTTTTGTTCATTTGTAATCTTATTAAAATGAAATCAATGCATCAGAAAAACAAATGTTCTTAACAAAATTAACTACATAAATACATTGCAATGCATTCACCAATAACTATTACCAATGTCATATTTTGAATATTTATTACAGGTATTTTAACATTATAATTTGAATATATACATTAGATATTTATAATTTCTTCTCTACTCACCATAGACAGTAATGTTGAATATATTGAGTTGACTCCCTGAGGTTTTGGTGATGATTTTATAAGTTCCAGAGAGATCTGTTCTGATGTTGTTGATGGTGAGAGATCCAGTGTGATCCAGCTTCAGTCTGTCTCTGAATCTCCCGTCAGGTCTCTCTTCATGTAAACTGATGTTATTGTTCCCTGCATTGATCTCAGCTATGACAACATCTTGAGCTCCAAACTTCCAAGAGATTCCATCTTTCACTTCAGTGAGATCCACAGACAGAGAGACAGAATCTCCTTCAGTCACTGACACAAACTCACTAAACACACCTGTAAAATACACAACAATTTACTTTCAATTCACCTTGTGGTCAGCAGCACAATATATTTTCTTCACATACAAATACTTCTATACAAATGGTAAAGAAACTTTCTTCACTGTATGCCATGTCTCTGTCTATTTAGGACAATATAATATTTATACACATTTTTGACAACTGAGATCATAGAAAAAATTCCATATTGATATACAATAATCAAATGTTTGATTTCAAGCATTCATTTTACAATGATTAAACAAAGACACACTTACCAAACAGACTCCACAAGGAGAAACAGAACACAATCACAGCATACATTTTCTTCAACAGCTCACAGAACAGATCAAAAGAGTAAATGAGCAGCGAGAAGTGTTATAATAACCATGTGCCGCTGAGAGTCTGATTCGTGATCACGCCTCTTTACTGAAACCCCCAATAATATCCAGCTGCAGACAGAACTGATGTGAGTCTCGACACTCTCATTTTGACATCAGAAAACCTAACAGTCAATTTTGTCCAATGACTGAAACTAAAAGTAAAGAAAATACGTTTTTTGTGTTTGAAATATACTATGACATTCATATGTTCGATATGTATATTGTATATTGTGTATATGTAAATGTATGTATATTGTTGTTTATGTATATTGCAAATTGTTCATATCTTGTTGCTTGTACATGCCATGGCACAGGGTCTTGTACCTAAGAATTTCACCATCAGTACACAATGTGTGTGTACTTGTGTACATAATGTGTGACAATAATTAGATTCGATATGTTCATTCACATATGCCTGTTAGGGATAGTTCGCGCAAAATTTTAAGTCTGTCATCATTTACTCACCCTCAAGTTGCTCTAACCCTGTTTAAATTACTTTATCTGTTGAACACAAAGGAAGATATTTGTAAGAATGTCATAACCAAACAGATCTCGTCCCCGATTTACTGCCATAGTAGGGAAAATAAATACCATGGGAGTCAATGGGGGATGAAATCTGTTTGGTTACTGACATTCTTCAAAATATCTTCCGTTGTGTTTAGCAGAACAAATAAATGTATACAGGTTTGAAACAATCTAAGGGTGAGTAAATGATGAACGAATTTAAATTTTTGGGTGAACTGTCCCTTTAAATCTGCGTTTTGGTTTAACATTATAGTTTTTCACATTTAAAAACGCATTTCATTTCATGTTTAATTTAACTAACATTTGGTGATGCTATTGTTGGAAGGGATAGGCCTGAGAATGACTGATTCACCACCAACCACATTTTTACTACGTTGGTTTCTATAAAATGTTTTGTAAAAGTAATACCAATATACACTATATGTGTGGAACAACAATATGCCGAGAAAGTGGTGATGGCATTCTGAGAATCCTCCAACTGACAAATAAATGTGTACTTCAGACTTCTCAAAAGAGCCTGAAAAGTATTAAATATTGTGTTTAAACGTCACTTACACTGATTCACCTATTTGAGCAAGTTTCTCAGTCATAAGAGACATGATCTGAGCACAGAATTATTTTGAATCATATCAGCTTGAGCATACAACGTTAACATTTTAACGGTGGCGACACCCAGGTATTAGGCTTAACAAAAGAAAGAATATTACTCCACTTTATCTTCAGGCACCAGACAGAACTATACAATTTATTTTTCGGAGATAGCTCTAGTCCACTGGCTACATACAAAACAGATAAGTATATATAATAGAAAGTAAAGGATATGAAAAAAAGGAGGGAATTCAAAGAAGCAGTTTTGCAATTGGAATTACAATTTACATTATTCAATGGGGTATTGAAGGAAATAAAGGACTTAAATTGCGCGTTGTCGCCAAGTTCGTAGAGTGTCCCATTCGTCTTCTGAGCGTTCAGAAGTCGGCTCGCGAGCGCCTCCTTTGTGTCCTCGATGCGATCTTCGGCGATGCTCGCACTGCAGCAGGCTCAAGCCCCAAAATCACATAATGTATGGGAGGAGTGTCGTGGATGTCAGACATATACATATAACCATGACGGATACATTTTGAAATGTATGCTTTGATAAAATTCTAAATGAATTTCTTATTCACATTTGTGCTTATTTATTTTCTATTAAGCCAGCTATTACAGAATATAGAAACTTTTAACGCAGTGCATTTTCTTACCTAAGGTAATGTTATGCTGTAGATTTATATCCAGTTGTCTCTGGGCTGTTTAAAGCTGAACAACACCGCTTCTGTAGATATATTAAATAACAACCTGTTTTTATATTAAGAACACATTATGCACATTAAGTATAGTGTTTACAAATAAATATAAGCAGTTGCATTTACGTCTAACATATGAAATTCATATTTATAAAAATAGGCGGCTCCTTTTCCACTTCTCTCAAATAACAACAATGTGACAAGTGTGATCGACTTCACGCGTCGCTTAGCAGACTGATCAGCGAATGACGACAAAAGTATCGCGAGAGTGATTACAAAGCACCGCTTGCTCTTTCAGGTGGGATGACCACAGGTATGTCCCAAAATGCACTTGTGCCTAGTGCCCTATAGGTCTGCACTTCCTGACGCGACCAAGTGCACCATTTGGGTCAGGGACTATTTTCCGACAACCCTAAAAATGTATGTCCCCTCAAACAGTGAACTATATATGGTATGGGGGGTATTTCGGACACAGCCTCTGTAAACAGTGGCCCTGGCCAAATGGCGCACTCCGGTCTTGTGGACCTCCTCTAAACTTGATGACGTCAGGAAGTGCAGACCTATAGGGCACTAAGCACAAGCCCACAAGGGTACATGGGAGTGCATTTTGGGACAGACTTGAGGTCATTACACCGGAAATTTTGTCATGACATAAATGCAACTGTTTATGTACATTTATTTATTTGTTTACACTACTCTTCTGTATACACTTTTTAATATGCATACATGTTGTTATTTAATATTTCTCTATAATACAGAAGCTGTGTTGTTCAGCTTTACAGAGCCCAGAGACAAACTACATATAAATCTACAAAACATGCTTTATTACCTAAAGTAAGAAAATGCACTGCATTGAAAGTTTTTTCCGCAAGGATTCCTGGGTAGGGAACTTCAGTGGAGTGCATCAATGTGGGCTTCGTCGAAGACAGTATCGCGGGCATAAAGGAGGCGATCGCGAGCAGACTTCTGAGCGCTTAGAAGACAAATGGGACACTCTACGAACTCGCAGACTTGGCGAGCACGCGCAATTTAAATCCACGAGACCGCAAGTCCACTACTTGGGCATGAAGTGCGCCATTTGGGACAGGACCAGTGAACCTTCGCATTCAGTCCAGTAGAGGGCGGAAGTGCTGCTGACGCTGTTTCATCAACCGCCATAAATCGGAAGGCTAGACGAGAGCGGTCTAAACTTCCCTTTGGACGTTTTTTTTTTGCTGTAAATCTTTTTACCGGTTAGAATAATATGATCTCTGCAGATGATCGGAAACCTTAAGTGATTTTCTATTTTTCTGGTACTTGATATGAATTAATTAATTAATGTGTGAATAGTGCAGCGAGTTGGTCTTTGTTAGCCTTTAGCAGGTTTGGTTAGCTTAGCAGTGGTCGTCGTCCGTGTGGGTGCGGCTCAGACTGTTGTAGATGTATTTGTATCATCATTACACTGAATATCTTTCATTAACTGATTTGTTACTGGAATCTAAAGCAGGATGACGAGCTTTTGTAAGAGCATCGTTTTATTACTCGTGTGCGGTAAGTGTTTTATTATGTCAAATTTAATACTTTCACTTTCGAAACCGGAAACGGTATTTACTGATATTTGGGGCGTTCTTAAACAAGTTATACAAAGAACGTTATCAAAACAATGTTTTAATTTATGGAAATAACAGTGTCTTTGGGGGATTAATCTGTAATCTGTCTTTTGGTTCTTTAGGTTTTGGTCTTTTTATTAGACGAGACTCAATATTCTCAGTTAGATCTGTGTGCCGACATTATCAGCAGTCTGACACATTTAATTTCTGTATTAATGTTTGTGTTTGTGTTGTTCAGGTGTGTTTGGTGCTGTGACAGATGAGAAGTCAGTGTCAGTGAATGAGGGAGAATCAGTCACTTTACACACTAATGTCACTAAACTACAGAACACTGACAAGATACTGTGGAGGTTTAGAGAAGAAGGTTCTGCCACACTTATAGCTGAAATGACTGGAGGTAGTATCACATATGAAGATTTGGCTGATGGGAGATTCAGAGACAGACTGCAGATATTAGATCTTCAGACTGGACATCTCATCATCAAAAACATTAGACACAAACACTCTGGACGATATGAAGTAGATCATGAAAGCGACTCTGGAACAACATACAAGAAATTAAGAGTTACTGTCACTGGTAAGCAGAGATGTTTTTGGAGTTTTAATTAAGATTGCTTTTACTTTTAACATGAAATTAAACTAAAGATTCAAAGTGCAGACTGCATATGTAATGTGTATGTGTTACGTCATTGAGACAAGTAAATACAATTCAATTTTCTGTGCCGTCATGATACTTCGAGGCAATACATAAAAAATATTGATAACAATACTGTTTTCAATACAGTGGGAAATAACTGCCACAACATTAAGGCCAGAAATGGTAGATTTTTATAAATAAATAAGACTAGAACATGACTTACTTTTTTTTTTAATTAAATTTACTTAAATTTAAACATTTTCTAATTTACTATACAACACTAGCCTCAGGGACCTTATTTTTTATTCACACAATACAAATGTTTAAGCTAAAACAATGTATTAATGAAACATATATGAAAATCAATCTGAATTCTGAATAAACTCATAATAAGCACTAGGCTAAACTCTTCTTTTATGTTATAATACTATAATACAAGAAAAGTGAATACTGCAGGGACAGAGAGTCACTTAGCCTACGAACTTTGTCAAGTTTCAAGAGCAACAAGACTATACAAAAACACTGTTAAACACATTCAAAAGATTTATTTAAGAAATATCAGATATATATGATATTTAAGATCACAGAAACGTCTTCTGCTACTGTTGTCATATCTCAGAATGATATTCTCTCCCAAGATGTTTTTATGTTTCGATTATTCTGCAAGGGTTTATAACTTGCTTGTGGTTTGTTCCCTGTCCCATACTTTACTGGCATGCGCGGGAATCAATGACACATGTGGATTAATGCAATTATTTTCAGCAGTAGTTGAGTATTTCTGTAAAAAAAGTATGTATAGTAACTATGGTACCAGCAGCACTGAACTCTGGTGGCATGCTGGTTGCGGCCACACACATTTTTTTAGACACAAAAAAAAAACAGCTATGTTTTTGTTTCCACCAGTTAATGTTTTAACATGGTACTAAAGCTCTGTCATGTAGTTCAGCTGACATTGTTTTATAACTGTGATCTGTTTGTGACATTGTTTCTTGTAGATGCTCCATGTGATATTGGTGCTGAACAAAGTGATGTCAAGTCAGAGCGTGTGATTGATGGAGATTCTGTGACTCTGAAAAATGATGTTCAAACACAGACCAGTGATCTGATACTGTGGAGGTTTGGAGATAAAGGTGTTCTTCTAGCTAAAGGTGATAAAGAAGAAAATAAGAGCTCAATATATGAGAATGTTCTTGATGGGATGTTCAGAGACAGACTGAAGCTGGATGATCAGACCGGATCTCTCTCCATCATAAACACCAAAACCACAGACACTGGAGTTTACAAACTACAGATCATCAATAACAGAGACTCAAAATACAAGACATTCATTGTTTCTGTTAGTGGTGAGTATATCTCATAGTTATGATCGTTAATATCATCTCATATCTTAAAGAAACACATCTCCATTCATAGCAGATTGCAGCTGGAAAACCACACAAACTGTAAGACTCATTCTCACATACATTTTTAAGGGAAAAAATTGTTCATGTCAGAATCCACTTTCTGTCAAACATATTTTGGTGTACTGTAAGTGGCCGATCACACTGAACACGTTTTTGATGTTCGAAAACAGAAGCATTTTTTTATGTTGCAAGGGGACTACGGAAACAGCTCTCCTGTAGGTCAAGGATTGCTGTTAACCGTAATATCATCAGAAACTTAAAAATGTACAAGCGGTTAACCTGCGTCAGCCAACACAAGTTTCTCCTTCATCATTGCAGTCTCCGGACGTTTCAAATAACTGTAATGTTCCGTCACCACGTCAAAAGGTCCCCCTCTCTTTTCATTCGATTGGACAATGGGAAAAAAGGCGGATGGCGTGAAGCTCTTCTGCTCCAAGTTTACTTTTTTTCAACTTCAGGCGCTCCGAGTTCCACCAAAAACCCGAGGAGCTGCAGGCATCAAAAACGTGCATAAGCAGTATGCAAAACGCATCCTGCCAACTGAAACAATTCAAAAGAGATGCGTCTAACAGCAGAATACGCTTTCTTTGTGATCGACCCCTACTTCAACCCCTCTTATGAATATATATATATTATTGAAGTCACAGTCTGGAGTATTCTCTGCTAGATGTAGGCTACGTTTATATGACAACAATGCAGTAGAAAACGGAAAAGTTTTAAGTTTTGCATTTTCTAAAAGTTTCATGTACACACGACAACGTTATCAAAACGACCCAGCACACATACACAAAACCAGTTTCTAGCCAAAAGTTCATTTGATAACGTTTGTTGGTTTGTATGTGTGTTTAAAGTCTCCACTGGTTGTAGTGGTGCTGTATATCTTCTTTTTGCAGGAGAAACGTTAATAAGTATGTCGCGTTGCACAAACGCTTTGTACTGGAAGCCACCATTATTGTTTTGGGAATACTGATATGAGTATGTCGTCATCGTTTTTGGAAATCGCTGCCTCAGAGTTTACACGGAGAAGATAACGTTGTCGTTCTCAAAAACTTGCACTTTGAGACCCGTTTTTAAAAGTTGCCATTTTCTGTCCCCGAAAACTTCATTGTTGTGTAAATGAGCAGCCAAAACGCACATTTTTTTCAATTTTCTGTTGAAAACAGCTTAATGTTAAGAACCCTTGATAAAGTGTTTTCAAAACAAATGCACACAGGGCTTAACGTGGCCATAACACACAGAGCCTCCGCATATCTCATGTTAATCTTGAGTACTTACAGAATAGTATCACACCCTTGAAATATCCGTAGAGTCTTTAGTTTGATCACATTTATAAAAGACAGATAAAGCTGTACGATTATTTCCATAAACATGTGTGTGGGGGGGGGTGGAGGTGGAGGTGGAACTAAAGTATGTGTGCACACATTGCCAACAAAACACAGTGCGGTTCATGTCCGGCATCGTTTAGGGCTGGGAACACCGCTTTATCTATCAGTTTTAAACAATCTCCAAATCCAGTGTTATATCCACCGTTGATATAACATTCATGACCCAAATGCAGTGAATAAACAGCACAGCCGAATTTCGCAAACTTAGTTCTCTCTCTCTTGCACACAAGTTAAAGTGACTTGTGCGTATGCTCCTTCTCCTACTCTCCATGGTTGATGCGTGGGCGTCCTGTGTGCTTTTCCCGGAGAATTGTCCAATAGGGAACTAAGAAAAGTTATGTAACGATTTTTCATGTTTGAAAAAAAACTTTCTGAAACCTGTACGATCGCTGGGGGAGTGCATCAAGCCCGGAAATACTGCGTCGTACGTCCAACTCGTTTTTTGACAGCTGCCCATGTCAAGCATGAGAAGACAGCACGTTTAACACTGTAAAGAAGTCAGAATGCATGAAACACCGTTGCAGGGCCAATTTAAAGTTTTCTGGCACCGTGCCGGATCTCCCGCTTGCAGCGCTTGACTGCAATATTTATTTTACTTTAAAAAGATTACATTTAAAAAAGCTTCTTGATATCAGTTCAAGTTCATAAGTTCGCCTATCAATAGTATGAGAGGGATACAGCTATCACTCTCAACCAAACAAACATAACTAGCCAATCAGAATTAAAATAGGGCGGGTGTTGATTGCCGGACTGGAGACGTCACATTGGAGAGTAGCAAAGCAAGGAAACAGTCAATATCAGCAGGATGGAGAGTAGGTTTATAAAGCCTTTTAAGTCCATTGCAAATACGACATACACACATTGGAGACTGTGACATAAAGATAGGTAACGTTGTGTTGTTTCGGCAAATCATCTAATCAGACCTCCGCTTCCACTTCTGCCCGTCCCACGCTCATGCACGCTAGCTAACTGCGATTGATATATCAAGGATCGTTTTCTTAAGCTTCTAAATTGTTGTCAAACTTCTTCACAGCTAATTGCACCAATCTCACAGAGTTATTTCATACACATGGTTGTTTTTGTCTGAAGTGAGCGTGTGAGACGAAATTGGATGTCAATACATTAGTGACAGCAGCCTAATATTCCTGCTAATCTATGTTGTTGATATGAATCAAACAAATGAAAAGAGAAGCACTCACTGCTGACTCCGTAACCTTTGTAGCTTTAATAGAAATTTATATTGCTTTTGTTTCACAGTTTGTAGTGCAAAATTTGCCAGTAGGAGTTTAAAAATGGAAAATAAATCTACTTCCACTTATTTACAAAAAAATAAACAAGCTGATAAAGGTGGTCACTTTTGCTTTTTTGAGTAACTGTTTGACCAACAGTGATCTCATTACTGTGTGTTGTGGATGTGACTTGTGCCATATCATCACCATTAATACCTATGAAACTAATGATTCAATTACTACTTGATCACAAAATAATTTAGTAGAGTCGAAAATTCATCATAGATCTGGTCACTTTATTTTGCTCTCAAATGCCTCCCTCAATAAGACAAAAAATGTGAGTCTTAGGTTTTTCATTTCTAAAAGTAGGATTTTTATTATGATGAATTTAGTTGAATTCGATATGTTAAGGTATGTTTTTATATGCCATAATTGTTTAAAACTGTTTTTTTGGGTTACAATAATGCCCCCACTTCGTTCAAGTCATTCTGTGGTCCATACACAAATGTCATAGCAGGGCTCTAGACTGCGACAAAAATGCTTGCAGATACGGTCTTTTTTTATAACGGGTGAGGTACAATTTCACAGAGTGGCATAAAGAGTGCGTAAAACAAAGATTTATTTTAACATTTAATGTGCACTCGTGCACTCCCTCTGTCTCCAAACTAAAGTGTCTGTTTGACTTAATTCAGTGTTGCGCAGACCGAACGGCATAAGAAAAAAACGCTCCCACGGAACATTGATGTCATATTCCGATCGTTCTGCGCAGCGCGGAATGAAGTAGAACACGTCTGTTTCTGAACGGTCTCTCTCCCTCACACTTCAATCAAACGCCAGGTCAGAAGACAGAATCAATAGGCTTGTTTGAGATGCATCTTGCTTCGCCTGAAATGAAGACGAGAGTAGGCGGCTGCAGTAAGTGGAGGAGTCAAAAAAGTGCAGGCAAGCCGGACACTTCCTGAATCTCGCTGTGTTGTTGGACTACAAACGTCAGCAATGGAAGAGATTGCGATTAAAAAAAAGAAATCGCGTACGAAGCAGATGCAATTGAAATACTCCTATTTTTACATGAAGATGAGGACAATCTTTTTTATCTATTATTAAAAGTTGCTTTTAAGGCACAGTGGCCCTAATAACAAATGCTAGTCTTTTTGCTAGGAACGTCCCTAGAATTCGTAATTTTGTTGAAGTGCTCAATTTCTACAGTCCTTCTGACTTTCAAAGTCATTTCAGACTTTCTAAAAGGCCTACGTAAAAGGCCTACATGGTGTTAGAAGCAAGCAACACATCATGTTAAGATGCTGTACAGTGTAATATAATATAATTATATGTGTGCATGTAGCATTTGTTTTGATGGATTCGCTTATTTATTTCATGGAATAATGTTGTTGAATAAAAATGTACACCAAAATAAAATATAATAAAGTATAAATGACAACAAATAGGACTTAAACAAGTAACATATAAAACGAAACAAATAAAATAAAATAAAGCACATGCCCTAATTAGGCTACTTATTTAAAATATCCCATTATAGTATATGATTTTACAGGTGTTTTCATTATCACATATAAATAAAAATAAATAAACTACTATAAATTGTGAACTTCTTAAAAACCAGCGGACATTCTTAGCCAAAAGACCATTAAGCTGTGTCGTCAGCAAGTCGTTTCCCATCATGCTTTTGATCAAGTGGAGAGCAATTGGGCCCGACTGAAGAATCCGATACAGCCACCTGGCCGTCGCGAGAGTTTTTTGACACGCGTCAGCATGACATCAGTCAAGGCGGGCGTAACTTGGACACGTTTCTTACAGGCATGCATCTCGCACTGATCACCGGTGATCGGTTCTGCACGGAATTTGGCCATCTCAAACGAGCCTATTGTTTTATTGTTTACTTGGGGCTGCCGCCGACTAAACATTTTCCTTGTCGACAAGTGGTCCTTCTTTTCATCAATCAGTCAAATAATCCCACATTCATGATATTAACATAATTACTTGCGTATATATATATATATATATATATATATATATACACAAGGAAAAGAATAGTCTAAGTTTACCATCTGATGTTTTTTAACACTTCCATATTACAGAGAAATGCTACATCATAATATTAAATTGTTTAAAATATAAATTAAGCACTTTAACGGACACATAAATGAGCCGCAACAACACCGGAAACCATTGTAATTATCATGTGTTGGAAAAACAGCAAGGAGACTGCCTGTACATTTAAATAATTTATTAACAAAAATACAAACTATAACATCAATTACATGCCAAATGAACTTGCCAACAAAATAACATAAACATAAAACACCCTTTTGAATAAAATAAACTGAAATTGTAATTCTTTTTTAAAGGGAAAAAAACCTAATAAATATCGCAAACGACAACTCTTCAAAATATTAGTACAAAATAAAATAATAAGTAGAAAAAGAGTAAAAAGTACAAATAAAGTAAATAATAAAAGAAAAAAACAGGCCTATGGACAAGTCATAAACAACTTTGTGAAAAGCAAGTCAAACAGAATACATAAATAGCAAAAACACTTAACTGAAAAATAATATTAAAGATGGAAATTAGCGAAAACGAACGAACGAATAAACGCAGCAAATGCCAAACAATGGAATGAATCCTCCAGAATACAAATCAAATAGAAAGATTCAAGAAAAATATCAGCGCAAACTGCCATTTAAAGCCGACGGATGATAGGGGTGGGCGATATGAGCTCAAATTCATATCATTGTATTTTTCACTGTCCAGTCGATATCGATATTACGATATGATTAAAATATGGAATCCCATTTTAGTACACCTTAGTTTAACTATAGGCAAAATATGTATTTTACAACAAAAAAGTCAGAGATGGGACATAGACCTTAAAAGACTTTTATTTAAACACAATGAAAACATGGGATGAAGAAAATGAAAATATTTTTTTACATGGAAAATAAGGTAATTTTTACCTTACCTTTTAATTGTGCAATTGTTTTTTTCCCAAACAGTGCAAACTTTCAACATGAGAAAGAAATTAATTTAAATATTTTTTTAAATAAAATAAAATACTGTTTAGTACAAAGAAGATTACTACAAGGAAAAATGAGTTTAAAAAGTTTACAGTATTTAAGTTTGTATAAAGTACACATTTCAAACCTCCACCATTAAGGATTCGAACAGTGTAAAGTGGCAACATGAGGTAGGCCTAAATTAAATATTATGTAAAATAAATTAAATTAAAAGAAAAGAAAAGAAGATTACTAAGTAGTAACCTTGGAAAAAGGCAACACTTTTCACACAACCTCACACCGCATCAACTTCTTCACAAGTTCCGTGCCAGGAACACCAACCTATTGACCATTTCTGGCTTTAGTGCCGCCCTGTTACATGTGACGATGTTGCCTCCAGTGCTGAAGGCCCTCTTGTGGCAGGAATACATAAGTACTTTTTTGCCAGACAACTTACATGTGGGAAATGAGATCCATGAATTCGCCACCACTCCAAAGATCCTTGCTGTTCAGCTCTTGTTCAATTATCTGCTTCTGTGAACATGAGGCAGATGCACTGCTGGTCTTAAAGAAGTTCTCCTCCAGGAGGGCTTCAGCTCTCACTTTAATTTCCTCCAGTTTCTCAGGGGACAGGTACATGGTTTTAAATCTCGGGTCGAGATAGGTAGCCATGGTGAGTAGGTCATCTGTTGCAGGGTCAGTATACTTGCTATTCAAGTAATCAAGAACCTTAATTTTGATCACTTGGGTCAGTTCGGTATCACCCTCTTCTGGATTCAGAATCTCTGTATTTAACAGATGGATTACACCCCTGTGGCTCGAGAAATCCGGTTTTCGTTTTGAACACTACTCTCTGGAAATTGCAAATAAGAAATCAAAGTAATAGGGTGAGAAATAATTAAAATAGAACGACAAAAATAGAAATTACCCCCAAAAAGAAATTTAAGTCATTATCATGTTAAGACACATCACCAAAAGTAGCTTCAAAAATAAATATAAAACAAACATTTATTACACAGACTTTTGAACAATGATGAGAATAAGTAAATGATGAGTGATTTTGTGTATACTATGCTTAATGTTTTTAATTAAAATATGAAATTTATTATTTTATTAAATGATTAAATAAGAAACCAAAACTTCCAGTAGGTGGTGGTAAGTGTCGTTATTACTCAATGATTTATTCGTTTGATTTGTTCAAACAGCTGATTCATTCAGAAGTTCAAATATACAATCGAACTTACCAATGGCATTGTGCAGCATGTGTCTGAAACACCCAAGGTTTTTCCAGTTGTTCAGTTGCAGTGCTTTGATCATGTTTGATCCACTGTGGGTCGTCATACATACTTGACGTGACTCTCTTAAACCCCAACACAAAAGTGCATCCTTCAGACCCGATGCGATTATTTCCCCGGTGTGGTCTTCTGGAAAATATTAAGTTTGTAGGCATTTGCTTTGTAGTTTCCACTCACTGTCGATGTAGTGGATTGTAAGGCTTATGTATTGTTCTGTGCTACGGCTTGACCATAGATCGGCAGTGGTGGAGAAAAATTCAATGTTATTAATTTCGTTGTAAACTCTTTCCTGACATTCGGTGAAGAGCTGTGGCAGGCGTGTTTGACTAAAATATTTACGGCTGGGGATCTCGTATCTTGGCTCCAGAGTTTGAATCAACTTACTGAAACCTTCTTTCTCCACAGTTTGAATGGGTGCCATGTCCTTCGCTATGTGATGTGTTATTGCAGTGGTTATGTATTTCCATCTTTTACTCGCCTTGTCACACGGAGTACCGGCAGTGAATGAAGACTTTATTGATTGCTGCATGGGAGCCATCCTCGTCTTCGGGCACGCGCTGCCTCCGCCTTCGGGACCATCTGTTGTACGCATTTTGGTGCATGTCTCATATTCACGTACATGCATGGTTTTCAAGTGCTGAAAGAGATTGCTGGTGTTTCCACCTCTGGCTGCAACAACACGGCGACACAACTGGCAGAGTATGGTTCGTTGGTCGATGTCGGAGAATTTGAACACAAACCAGTTCCATACGACAGAGGAGCCCCTCTTTTTTTTAACTAATTCCTCCTCGTGCTGTTCAACAATCTCACTTTCTGTGCATTCGCTCATCATTTTAAACTCAAATCTCACGTTCAATCTCATGAATTCGCAAACGCAAGCTGCAGTTTCTTGTGCACACTTGATGTTCGGTGGGTCGTGCTATAACTTGGCCTGTTACGGCGCTCTCTGTTTGATTACTAATGCCTTTGTAGCGAGGAGTTGGACACAGAGGACAAAAGATTAAACGTTCACCCTCGACATATCTTCATTAGCATTGTTAACAGATGACAAATTGAACAAAACGTTATAAATGCAAAATTAGAGTTCATGAATATATAACGGTATGCATGATATAGCAAAATTCATATCATGGCGCAAAATAATACCGGTAGTCACGTACATACCGGTATATCGCCCAGTCCTAACGGACGAGTCTTGACCAGAAACCACGAATAGAAAAATCTGTCTGATGTTTCCAATCAGAATAAAAACAACCTCAAAAACACCACAAAAAGGGGAAATTGGGTTAATTTACGTCACTATTTTTCCATCCAATTTTTTTTTTTTTTTTGCCACCATGTCGACGTTCCAGAATTAACCCGTGTGTCTCCTACCATTATATCTTTATTTCATACTTCTCTTCTGCATGCTCCTCTTCATAAATGGCCATCAGCATGGATATCTAGGCCTTATATTCTTTTTTGGTGTGGGCTCACTCTCCTCTGTAGACTGTAGTACTAATGGTGTCATGATCCCTATATTGCGCAGCTTCTGTAGATAAACTTTCTGCCAGATCCAACACTGTGGAATATGCATCTTCGCGATTGTCAGTGTCAAGGAATGACAAGCTCTTAAAATGTGGGTCTAAGACTGCAGCTTGTTTATAAATGCTGTTCGCGTGATTTCCCCCTCAATTTCTACTGCGAGTCGTATCTTCAGTGCTTTTGTGGTCAGGCTGTCATCATCGCGCAGCACCAAATGGCGTCTCTTCATATTTATTAAGCATAGGCACTGTTTGCATTGGTCTCTCATTGTTTCTTTTGATGTCATAGACTTCAATGTCATTCTTTTGATGTTTCTTTTAATGCGCATACTAACTGCGTGACGTCACCTAAGTGTTTTTTTTGACTAACCAATCAATGAAAAATTATTCGACCAGCCTCCTTCACATCGACAAACGTTTAGTCGACTATTTGTGGGCACACCTGTTTTTACCTCAATTACAGCTGGGTGTGAATGTGCTCAAAAACATGTTGCCTTTTCTTCCCTGACAAGTGTTCTGCACATACAGATGACATAAAGGAAAAATACTATCCAGTGAAGTGTTTTCCTTCTTCTTTCTAACAGCTTTGAAAAACAAACAGCTTGTCTGTAAGCTTTCCATCACTCTGGTTTTATCCGCATTTTGAAGTTTCGCATCAGAAACGAGAGATAGAAACACTACATTTCGAATTAAAAAGCCTTAATTCGCAAAAAGAGTGTTTACGCTCGCTTAAGGTGGTTTTTAATTTTTGCGAAAAAGGGTTAATGTGAATAATGGGAGATGGAAACGCATTTGCCGAATAATTTCCTCCAAAAAGTCACAAAACTGTACTATGAGACGGCATAACCTGACTAAACAGAGTTTCTTGTTACACAGCATCAGAAATGTTGTTATGCTCATTCTTAAATGCCTGAGCAAAGTCGTCAAAGTTTTTCTGTAACTGCCTCTTAGAACTGTCACGACTGTGTTTCACAAACAGCAGGCGTCCACAAAAGCACCGCATTTATTGTGTTTCGTAATGGTCTGCTTGTTTATTATTATTATTATATATGAAAATTATTAGATTCGGTGGCTTCTCTGACTTTTCTTACTGATATTTAGGGCAGGTTAATCAGGAAGTGACGGTTGACTAGTTGGATGGAAACGGTGCTTATTCGCAAATGTTTTATGCGATATTCCAATTTTGCGCATAAGCTAAATTCGCAACTTTGGATGGAAACCCGGCTAATGTCCGATTCACGACGTAATGACTCATTTGAATCGATTCATTTTGTTGAAACAACTCGCATGTCAAACACTGAACTCACGAGACTCACTGACTGAACCTCTCAAATCAATCACTCAAAACAAGTCTGCTTAGACCATTTAACAAGAGTGGTTAGTAAGATTAAGTATTTAAAGTTTATTTATGACAATGTGCTGTAAAGTACATATATAATCATTTAGTTCTGACTTACTTTTGAGTTTTGAGCAAGATCATTTGATTTTTATTTTTATGTGGTAGTAATAAAGAAGCCCAGTGGCAAAATTCCAGCTTTTTGCAAAGGAGGATTGTGAAGAGTGACAGGTTTAATTTGTGTCAGATCATTTCATAGCCAATATATAACTTGAATATACAACTTGAAATAACAACTGTATAAAATTACAAATACAAAGTTTCTTTGCAATTATTTTTTATTTATTTGGCTTGCAAGTGTTAAATTGCAAATATGAAGCGGTCTATAGTCGACTATTTTAAAAGACGATTCATCAACTGAGGTCATTATGCAAGATCATTATGATTATTATAAAAAAGTGTGCGACCAAATTATAAATTGAGAAAGTGGGTCGCACCAGTGCTCGGTGGAAAAAATGAGTCTAGAGCCCTGCAAAGCATCAACTTTTCAGAAACTACAGTCTGAGAAGCTCAAAAACTGCATGTTAAAAAAAGGTTCAGGCTCAGGATTGTTTTTGCTTTAACCCCTGTGCACAGGTTTCACTTAATGATGCTGTGAAACAGTGTGAGATGTAAGTTCTTGTTGTTTTTACCTTCACTGATGATGGAGGTCAATCTGATGGGACTCACAAATCATGTTCATGAATGATAACATTTTATAACTGTTACTTTATAACATATGCCAACAGAGTGGTGTGCTTGAATTTACCACTTCTACTTGCCATTTTTCATGAGACTCACTATTTTGTCACGGGTGAGTGTGACTGTTTTGATCATTTTAGTGTCTTTTGAGTGTGAAATAAACTGTTGTGCCACGCTGAAAGTTGGTGCAAAACTTTGAGAAATGTGTCCTAGCGATTGTAAACAACGTCTTTATTGAACCATTCAGCCAAAAAAGATTACAAAGTATCACAAGAGCAACTCAACATTACTATGTTTTTGAATAACTCAGACTGGCCTCTGCCGTGAACTAGAGATGCATGGATGCAAGTTTTGGAATTGGAGTAGAAATGCAAGTATCGTAAGATCCGATTTCAATGTTATTACTTGTCTATTACGACATAGTCAAGATTTGAAAAGGTTGTTGTATTGTTGAAGCACTACTTCTACCTCTTAAAATGCTAGATTTGGAAATCATTGCTGATTTTTTATTTATTTCATAAATCATTACTCTTGGTCAACCTTTATGTTTGTATGTGGGTTTTGGCAAACATTGAACCAATAAATAGTAATAAAAAATGCTTGTAAACTTTGACAATAATGCAATGTTTTGGAGGTTTCAGCGCACAGGGACAAAATATAATAATAATAATATAAAATAAAATAAGATAATAACATGATTTGCTGTACTTCTGGATGCTGTATCAAGTATACAATACTTTTATATCTGGAAGATGTTTAACATGCTGAGGTAAATCAATAAATACTGTTGGTCATAAAGGCATCAGATTTTGATTGTTTACACATCATTCATTTCTGACATAGATATCTAAGATAGTGTATTGTTAAAAGAAACAAATACTGTGACTAAAAACATTCTCTTCAACTTTCTCTTCTCTTTAACGTCCAGCTTAAGAAGGAATCTGATGTAATGTAACAGATCTAAAAACACTGTTCTGTCTTTAGTTGTTATAGCAGGAATTCTTGTGTGATGTAATTGAAGTGTTTCTCTCTGTCATTACAGAACCAGGTCTATCTGCAGGAGAGATAACAGGAATAATCTCTGGTTTCCTGCTGGTTATTGCTGCTGTTGGTGTGATTGCGTATCGCCGCATTAAATATGAACAACAGAAACAAAACGGTGAGTTTAATCTTCAGCTGAAAAGAAGTCATATATATTCATTGTATTAATATAAAAGTGTTTTTCTTTTTTGTTTCCACATGTTTGACTTGATTTGTCTTAAGTTTGGTCATATTGCTCCCGTTTTTTTTTCATAACACTTCATGACTTTTAATAGATTTTAACAGATCTGAAAACATTAGACATCGTACACAAGACTTTTTAATCTTTCTGAACATAAACTTATACAGAAACACACAATTAACAAACAAAGATATACAGGAGACATGAGATGGTGTCACAAACACACAAAATGAGTGCATGAGGATGTGATCTTGTGCGGGTTGATGCATCTTATGCTATGATATGATAATAAAATCAGTTTCAAATAGCACAGACACAAACACCAACTATTTCTGACTCATCCAGACTGCAGATCAGAACTAAACTCTGTGCCTGTTGTTTATATACTGTACTCATAGATTTTTACATTTGACATTTTTTATTTTTAAGTTTCTACTTTTAGTTTTCTTGTTTGCAGGAACTTTGCTTTAATATGTCAAAGAAAAAGCTTTGGTCGATTTAAAGCTAAGGGTTAATGTTAGTTGATATACATTTTATTAGTTGTCCTGTGAAATCGACTACAACAGTAAACCCTGTGAAGTTGTGATTTACAGTGAATTCAGATCTACAAGAAGCTTGGTTTGTCATGACGCAAACAGAGTAAAACTCCCTGTTCTACATTAACTGTAACTCACGGCTTCACAGGGTTTAATGTTTTTATCAAACAGTTATTACATATACAAGGTTTTTATTACATAAACACACAGCATGAAAAATAAGATTACATTGATAAAACAATGTTTTACAACGTAATATAATTCTTCAGAAGCAGAATGAGACCGTTGTGCAGTAATACTGATGTAATGTGATGATGATGTTTGTTTCTGGAATTATTAACAACAGTCTCAGATACGCCTCGACCAACCTTCAATCAAGGACCAGAAGTATTCGTTTTATAAACCATGAACTATTTTCATATGAATCTTTTTTTTAGATTAGAAACACATTTTGAAAATAATTATGCTTAAGATCATTCATTTTATAAAGATAAAACTTGATAACAGACAATTTTATCTAAAGTCTCTTACAGTGCATTTGTGGCGCAGATTTCATCAGTTTGTTTTATTCCTTCTTAACATCTGAGATTGTTGATCATCTTCACCTGAACACTGATGAGTTATGATGTTTATGTTTCTCTCTCTTGTGTTTGTGTGACAGTTAAAGAGAAGATAGTGCATGAGAGAGCATCTGTCACTCTAGAGTCCGGTGTCACTAAACCTCAGTCTGATGATGTCATCGAGTGGAGCTTTAGAGATAAAAGTGATAGCCACATTCAATAAGAACAAGATCTTGAGTGATGAAGAGAGATTTAGATACAGACTGCAGGTGGATGGTCAGACTGGATCTCTCACCATCACAGACATCAGAACAGAAGACGCTGGACTGTATAAAGTGAAGATCAGCAGCAGCAGTCGAGTGAAATCATTCCTTCAGTTCATCACCGGTGGAGGACCATCACTCTCTCAGTTCAATGTTATTGGCGAAGGTAAGAAACTCAATTCTATTGATAATATTTATATGTTCTACATTCAGCTCATCAAGCGCAATGTACACCACTGAACAAGTGAACAGAGAAACCTCTTCACACTTCAAGCCAGCAGAAGACTTAAAGACACAAATACAGCACATGAGTAATAAACACAAATGTTATTTTTAAACCCTAAACAACATTTATTTAGATGTTAACAGAATTGGTTTTGTTTCACATCATAGAAAACAATGTTAGCAACTGTAAGTTTTTACTGTAGTGAAAATGAGTTAATTTCGAACCTTTTCACGCTATTTTTGCCTTCCGGGTTCAAAATCTTCATCTGGCCACCGTCAAAGGATGTGACGTGAAGCGTCGGTAGGGATGGGAACCGAGAACCGGTTCTTCTTTAGAACCGGTGCCCAGTGAATCGATTCCTTGGAAGCGTTAGCGTACCTGCTTAACGATTCCGCTTATCGGTTCCGCTCGTTGCAAATGTGTCAACGCGCTGCGTTGTTTTGGTTACGCAGCAAACATGTCATCGAGGCAGAAGCGATCTAAAGTGTGGTTATATTTCACTAGAAAAGACGCCAATGCGGTAATTTGCAACAACTGTTAAAGTTTAATTTCGGCAAAGGGGGGAACTACCTCCAATATGCAGAAACATTTGGCCACACAGCACGCAATTCATGTGCAGGACTGTCGCGTGTTTGATACACTACTACTTAGCGACACAGCAACAACAAGTGAGTCAAGCAGCAGCGGAGCTAACGAGGCGTCATCTGCTATTAATGCCGAAGGTAACTTCTCTATTTAGTTCATGTGAGCGCCATTTCATTGTGTAAACTTTTACTATATGAATAATAATCTCCATTGTCATTGTCAATCAAGTTTAGATGATGATGACCTTGACTGTTTAGTCTGTGTTTTTAGTTTTTATGGCACTTAAATGGCACTTAAATGGCAGTTTTATTTAATTTTTTTGTCTGGACCAATGATGAATGTGAAAAATTCTATAGGTCCCTGGACTTTACTTTGTAGCCTACTTTTAGGTTTGTTCTGAGGTTGCTACACATAATTTGTGTATACTCTGAGTATGTGCTATGTTCTTATCAGATATTAAAGCGAGTTAATACAAACAAACAAATTTGTACTTATTCCCTCACCCAATGAGAATCGATAAGAGAATCGATAAGGAATCGGATCGATAAATTCTTATCAATTCCCATCCCTAAGCGTCAGTGTCTCATAATTATTAATGAGACTGTGTTTTCTTGACCAATAAGAAGACATTTCTCCTAATGAATTATGACAGCGCCTTGTGTGTTTCTATCTGACCCTTCAGAGAGAGGAGTTCATGGCACATGATAGTCATCTGATGGATAAATGAAGAAAAAGCACAACGCTTACCAAGAGTTGCAAAAATACATAGTACGATAATTATATATAAAAGTTTATTTTTATGTGAAAAATATAAGCGGTATATATGTGGGGGAAGGGCTTCTCCACTGAAAGTTCAATTCAATTTATTTATATAGTGCAAATAAACAATGTCTAATAAATAATAAATAAATGCAGTCTCCCGGTGAGTAAGCCAACACTGCCCTGCTGAATATGAAGTGATAAATACATGAGTTGTTGAAATTGTGGCGCACCGAAACAGGTGGTTTCTTGGTGGGCCAGAGCTCACGTGGACCAGTACAGCTCAATGTGTCGCGTTCAGAACTCAGAAACACGGACGGGACCTCCGACACTGTAGAAAGGGGGGTTTCCCGGCCAGCGGAATGTGAGTCGCCTGGTTAGAGCGCCGTCTCCCATGCCGGAACCTTCGCTGGTTTTAAGCCGCTCGTCATGGATGCAAGTAAGGCCGGAAGAGTAGCTAACTACAGTGACCTGAGGACTTTTCCATCTCTTTAAATGCAGGAACTTTCATATCTTAAATAGAACAGTTATACTTCTATTTAATTAAAAATACATACTCATATTACATTTAGGGGTTTCTGTTGAACCGATGTGACCATCTTCCATTGCTCACGCTCGTAAGTTATATTTATGGAAGACTGAGAGCTGCGACTTCGGGAATGCGGCCAGTATAAATCACGCGCATCATCTGCACTCGCGGCGCTTGCTTGTGCATCCAGTTTCCAAGCACAAAAACGAGTAAACCACTGAACAAGTGACATTTTTAGTCATAGGAATAAACTGTTTTTAGGTGTAGTGCATTTATATATGATAAAATATTCCCAACGAGTTATTACAGAAACAATTAAAGTATTGTTTTTGTCATCTGTGTCCCCACCACTTTTCAAAACAAAGTTACCCCACTGAATTTTGGTGTCATACGTATTCTAATTAGAACACAAGATAACTTGATGGGTCACAAACAATAACAACTATTTTATTTTTTGTGGCCAGTGAAAATGTTGGCAGAGCAAAAAGTCAAAGTCAAAGTAAACTTTACTGTCAAAACCGACCATGTAACAGTAATTACACAGAAGGATCGAAATTTCGTTTCCCCAAACTCCACAAGTGCAGTATTCATTTAACACACAGCATATAGTATCAACACAAAGTGCACACAGGCATCAACATACAGACAACAGTGAGCAAATACAATTTCACAGTGGAGTAAACATTTCTACATCATAACTACATATCTACATCCATTCTACATTTACATTTAGTCATTTGGCAGACGCTTTTATCCAAAGTGACTTACAGATGGGGTAAACAATCGAAGCAATTCGGACAACGTAAGTTCAACAAAAAGCATAAGTGCACTCAATAAAACTGGCTTCATAAAGCGTACCACAGTATACAGAGCTAAGTTAAGTTTTTTTTTGAAGAGTAGAAAAGAGATAGAAGTCAGAACTGATCGGTAAGGTGTTGACAATCATTCTACAATTTTAAAGGCTGTCATTAGAGTGGAAGTGAATATCATTTATTGAAAATATTTTCCAAGACTGACAAATAAGTATTTCATGCAAAATGCTGTTCATGCAAACTCAACTGTCATATAACGTGCGATGAAAGGTACAGATGTTACCCACAGCAAATGGAGAAATTTGTAGGTAGTCTATTTGTTTTCACATTTTGACACTCTCACTATTAAGTGAAATCTGTCCCCTACAGTCAGCTGACGTCAAGGTAACATGACAGGGCTCTCATGTGACAGAGGCGCCGGTCCCGAAATTTATATGAAACTACATTAGTTTATTTTGGTGTGTTTTCTGCACTGCGCCTATCTATTGGCATTTGACATCAAAACACAGCGAGAATGATTCAAAAGCTTATGGAGCAGTTTGATCTTCAATCTCTCGCGCGTTGAATGCGATCGGCCTGTGCAACTCATCACATTTTCTGTTTACGGATGTTAGTGGTAAAGTTGTATAACACATTACTTTTAAAAACATCCTCGCATTGCTCTGGGAAAATTAAGCCCTCCAAGATCCTACATGAAGTTGTCGAACTTGTCAGTTTGAGCATCCAGCAGAAACATAAATCGGCGCAGTGCTTGTACAAACACATATTACTAGCATCACATTTATACGCCTCTACCTGAATGTAGCCTATACAACTGCGTTCAGTAATAGAGAATGTCATTTGTGTTCTCACTCGCTGTAATCACTTTTGGGATTTCAGAACAGCTAATAGTTGCCTTTATTCCTGTTGTACCAAAAAATGTATTCGACTCTCCAAGGCCTTTTAGTGGACTGTTTGAAGTGTTTTTTCACAGGCGATGTGATGAGGGCTCAGCTGTCGCTTTTTCTCGTAGCTGACCAAACGTTTTGTACTGTCAAGGTGGTGCTCGCATCTCGGGGAAATAAGAACTTGATATGTTTTTCAACATTTGGTTAAAGACAACACGGCTGTTGCAAAGAGCTTGTGTCCGGGGTGAAGAGGCAGGATTTTGGGTGCACGTCACGAGAACTGTGTGTACGTTTGTGGTTAAAACCTTCAAAGCTACATTAAAACCACAGTTTGCGCCCTAGCTGCTCCTGATGCAGATCATAATCTGTTGTTGGTAAATATTCCATCTTGTCTTGCCAGGATATTTTGTGTAAGCTTGCGAACTCTCCCAAAGAACACCTGAACGCCCCCCTTCAAAAATCTTGCTTTCATCGCCCCCCAATGTTCTCTGAACGCCCACTAGGGGGCAGTACCACCCGCGTTGTGAAACACTGCATTACTGTAACCTTGATGGCTGTGCAAACATGAATTTATGTGTAGTACACGCTCTGTACTGGACAATTTGGGTCCATTTGGCAAAAACACATCTATTTTAAATTACCCGAGGACAGGGTCTGCAACCTTTATAACCTTTGGCATGCATGGTAATAGTTACCCAGTTGCACAACTATAAATTATTACTATGTTAAGTTTTGTGTCAACATTAAATCTTGGTTCGTGTTCATTTACAAAAAAGAACAGAGCATTTGATGAACAGCCTCAAGAGACTTCTCTACGCATACACACATCAGTGTTTCCACTATAGGTTTACAGCTTTGGGGGATCCGACAATTTCTTTTTTCAATAAATAATATTCAATCAATTGACCCCAGTTGAATATGTAAATAAAAAAACATCTTATGTTTTACCAAGCCATTTATTTTATATTCTGAAACAGAAAGGCCTGGTAACTGAGAAAATGTGTTATATGATCTGGTGCTAAAACAAAGTCTTAGCGGTCTATTTTTTTTTAACTACTGACATCAAAATGTAGCAACGAAAATAAATGTATCATGAGCAGAAGTATTTACAAAGTTACTAACAAGTGGCCTTTACAAGCCATTCATACTAAAACTGATTCTAAATAATCTTTCTGATTAAAACATGCTCTTAACATGCTGATTATTAATGCTATTAATATTATGAATGCTAAATGTAGATACGAGACGTGATGGTTTATAATCTGTCACAAACCTATATAGCAAACAGAAAACTGCCTGACAGCAAAAATACTTTATTAGGCTACTGCTGCATTTTCGTTACAGTAAACGTGTCCATTTATTTACCTGCTCTTGGTGTTTGCAGGTCTTCGTTTGGCAGGAGAAGCAGCACTCACGGAGCAAAAAGGGATCAAATTAAGCCACTTTGGCACTAAATAAAGATATTGGAAGTCAAATGACACGAGTAAAACTAATATTATGGTTTGTTTTAGATGTAATGCAATGTCTATACAGGATTTGAGGGTGAAAACGCTGTATTTTCTACATAGCGTGCATGTTTGTATCTCCTCTTTGCTCCGCCTCTCTGAAACACGCAGATTTTTTACGAAGCTCATTGCTCTGAAAAGTGAGGTATGCTATGATTGGCCAGTTAACCAGTGCGTAGTGATTGGTGGAATACTGCAAGCGTGTGATGAATATGTAACGCCTCTTACCATATTTGGAACATTGGGTTCCAGAGCAGTTGAACTGACAGGTACACCCACCTTACTTGGGCGGTCTCAGTCAAATCATACAACCAACTGACGTAGATTTGTAGGGGTGTGGTTACACGAGGCGTTTCAGGCAGGTCTGGCTCCTTAGAGATAAGACAGAGATATATAATAGTGCATTTGAGAATAGAGTTTGGTGCCAACTGAATGATCCATTAACATTTTAATCCGATCGCGCTGTCTCTGTTAGCGCTGCCCTCCGTGTCAAAAGCGGGTCTCGTGCGCAAACACACACACAATCACGTGGGCAGTCGCTAACACTTGATGAGTTATATTGTGTTTTCCTGATGAATAAAGCCAGTTCTGAATACTGTAGTAGGCCTAAACTTCTTGGTGTCAAAGCCGAAAACCGAGTACTAATCCGATCTAAAAGAACAAATGCAGCCACAAATCTTACTGTAAACTGAAAAGGGCAAAAGGCATGTATAAAAACAGTGCAACAAATAAATCTAGGAATATAAAAAAATGAATAAGAGAATAATCTCTTTAAAACTTCAAAGTCTGGGAACAATTATTTTACATAAAATGCTTTTGAGTTTTTAAATACAAAAGTACAAAAAGTGCAACAGCAACTCTTACTCAATCTAAGTAGTCCTTTAAAGGTGCGATGAATTGAAATCACAATTCTAACCCGAGCTTTTGTTATATAAGAGGGAATCATATTCACGTGAACATCATGTAAGTGTCAGAACTGAAAACGCCCTTGTTATTGAGAATACATCTGGTATTGACACCAGGCCCAGCGAACGCCAGGTTCTGGAATGCACCTATCTATGATGTCATTGATAGGTTGAACACCGCCTCCATAGAAAAATATCAACGACTACTTCTCTAGCCCCGCCCACTGGTTCACGCATGACAGAACTGAAGTAAAACAAGTGGAGCGGAACCAGATAGCGCGAGCAAGCAATAAACAAACATGCCGTTAAAGATAAATACATTTTGTCCCATCCCTGGTTGTGGAAGAATACTGTCGCTGCATAAACTTCCTTCATATTCCGATATATTAGGAATGCGGGGTTAAAGTTTATTTTTGAAGACGTTCCAGCTCACGTGGGAAAAACATGGAGCATTTGCTCGTTTAATTTCTCCGAGGATTCCTTCGTGAACAAGGAAGAGATCGACACGGGATTTGTGGAGAGACTAAAATAAAAAGCAGTGCTGTGCTTTCAATATTGGATCCGTTAGGAATGGCGCAGCAATCTTATGTGAGTAAAACATACAGTATTTGTACTATGCCTCACTATTACGAATCGGGATCTCTGTGATTTGGTGGCTCATGTATAATTTTTCAATTATTTATACACCGTTTGTTAATAATGGAGGCTGTTTTGAAGTATTTTGGTATTATTTCGGGCTGGGTGATATCCATAAGTTACCGGGAGTCTCCCGTTTATTTATTTATCATGGAAATTGATAAATCGCGGTGATCTTTTGTCCGGTTCGCGATCACGGGTCTCAAATGCTGACAGGTACAGTCATATATCATTTAACACCATACAACTATAGGCTATACAAATTATACGCAAAGCCTTGCCATCACATCCGGGAAATAAGTCTGAGTATAAATACATTTGAGTAAAATCATCTTGTGCGATTGCGTCACATGAAATACTGATGTGTGGAGGTCATTTATAAATCACAGGAGGTCTCCAGATCATACTGATGCTGTGTGAAAACTGTGAATGGTGCTGATGTGTAACCTAACGTTAGGTCTCCAACCAAATTCACAGAAGGCTCTAACTACGCAAACTGCTATCCAATCAAAGCAGTGGGCGTTTACTTCCAAGTGTCTTCAATGCGGCACGCCCATTAAACCCGAGCGCTTGTAGAGCCGGCCTCAAAACCAGGTAGAAAATAGCCTATTACTTGTTGATTTTGATGTTTTTGGATGTAAACCACGCAAACGTCATAAGTAGACCTCGTATAACAGTATAAAACAATAAACAAGCACAGTTCATGAGACCTTTAAAGTGCACCCAGAGACTTGAGAATTGGAGTACACAAATAAACCTCAACTGAACAAGTTAAGAATAAATCATCAATAGCTGTATCAAACCCAGAATGAAAATATACATTTACATTTTACATACAAACCCTGTCAACATGCTGGATGTACATTGAATACCATACTTAAAATGTGTTAACATGATATACATTAATGTGTTTATATCAGCATTTACTATACAATCAGCAGTTATGTCTGTGAGTGTTAAGTAAGGGATCATGTACAGGCAGCCGGTTGTTATCACAGAAATGAGCCCCGACAGTGTGATCAGGACCAGACAAGAAGCGGAGGGTCTTGTATCACGCTGAAGGGGCTTATTTCGCGATAACGGCCGGCTGCTTGTACATTATCCCACTTATTACACGGCTACTTACCTCATAAGTAAGTTATTGAATATGAAAAATGTATTAGAAATATTTTATTAGCTCATTTTTTACAAATGCAGACCTACGTGAGGAAAACGCATTTACTTTTGGTTTTAAGGTAAGACACGGCAGTCATGAACCCGCAATTTGGTTTAATCATTTCTAAATATAATGTCACAGATGTTATTAAAAATAATACATATTTATAATGAATTTTGTGTCATATTAAACTGCGGCTCAACATAAATTTCCCTGAGTGCGCGTGATGTGTACAGCTCAGTTATGTAGACGCGCGGCTCAATTTAAACTACAGAAATAGTCTGATGATGTGAATGGTTCATTATGTCCCGCGGTCCGAATGGAACGAAGCCAAGCTGGGCGAAAACCTGTCATCCGTGGAGACTGGACTGTTGCTGCTTGTCAGGGGCAGGATGTGCGTCCTTTCTTTACTTAGCCATTTTCACCACCATGGGAGCGTTTTAAAACGCAAATATTTTTATCTGCTTAGTTTTCCGTAGTTGACACGAATTATTGTCGGACACGCACTGGTCGGAGTTTGCTTACCTGTGTGTGAGCGGAGCGCACGTGTCTGTGTGTGCGCACGCATCGGAGCGGAACTCGATACGGAGACCAAAGGAGAATTGTAAACGTAGAGACTGAAATGACATGCCTCCGTATAAATTAGATAAAGACCATAATGCTATTTAGTTTGTTTAATAAAATAAAAAGGTATAGACATGTTCTGTAGGAAAGGTAACCTTAAACGCTCTTCTCTACTCCTGATATCTGGCGCTATATAGAAAATAAGATTAACTTGACCTTCAAGGGGGGCGGGTGGTGCCGTTGGAGGGGCGGAGCGCCCCCCCTAAGGTAATGGTAGGGGAAACACTGATCTATATTAACAAGGTGCCATTGCAATAAATTGAAAGAAATGCAACGCTCAATACTGTAGCCGCTGGGGGCGCTCTTGCTATGATGTAATAGCGGTCCGAAAGGCTGCCGAGTGAGATGATTTTCATTAAACGGACTTTGGCATGACGCTGTAGACGCTCTTTCTGCATGTGATGGGTGAGAGCGACATGAATGTGCTGCTTTCGTATGACGTGTAAAAAATCATTCTTGATGTGACAAAATTTGGACAATCTCACGGTTATAATTTAAACGCAAAACCGGAAAACTGCAATTCACTCACACGTATTGAACGTATCGATATTATATTGAGAATTGTGGCATCCCGAATATAAACTAACAAATACATCTTGTATATGTACATTAATAGTGATGTATGTTGACATGTTAATGAAATGATTATTAATGTAATATTAATGTGTTATAATGTTTGTGTTTCTCTCTTCTGTGTGCTGCTGTGACTGATCCAGTGTTGAAATTTGAAAATGATTCTTTCACTCTGAACACTGATGTCACTGAACTACAGTCAGATGATGTGATCCAGTGGAGGTTTGGAGAAACTCTCATAGCTGAAATCAATAGAAAGAACAAGTTCAGTTCAGATGATGAGATGTTCAGAGACAGACTGAAGCTGAATGAACAGACTGGAGATCTCACCATCAGTGATCTCAACACTGAACACACTGGACACTATAAACTGAAGATCATCGACAGTAGAGGAACATCATACTCTCAGTTTAAAGTTTATGTCAGGGGTAAGTTAAGCTCAAGTTAATGTGATGAGAATGATGGTTTTTGTACATGAAGTGCTGTATTGACATTCTGAATTTTCTTCATGTTAAACTGCAGGACTCTTTATTCTTTCTGTAGATATTATCTGTAAAAAATAAGGATCTTATGATGTTATATTTCATGAGTTTCTGATGATGTTTGATGGTTTTCTCTTCAGTTTGTCAACTGAAACTGAGACAGTAATAGAAAGTTTCTCTCATGTGTGTTAGAAGTTTAAATAAACAGTGTTGTATATTTACAGATGAGTGAAATGATAAGCTGTATGTTCTCCAGCACATTTGATCTGATGGATGTTCTTCTGTGTTTCTCTCTTCTATGTGCTGCTGTTATAAATGAAGAGAGGATCAGATCAGTACGGTTGGGAGGTTCTTTTACTGTTATGACTGATGTGACTGGAATACAGACTGATGATGTGATTCAGTGGAGATTTGGAGATGAAGAAACTGTCAAAGCTGAAATGACTGTAGGGACTGAACCCTCATATGACTCTGATGAGAGATTCAGACACAGACTGAAGATGGACACAAAGACTGGAGATCTCACCATCACAAACATCACAGCTGAACTCACTGGAGTTTATAGAGCAAAGATCAGCAGCAGCAGTAGAGGAACAGAATACAGAACATACAGGGTTGCCATCTGGGGTGAGTGGATTTATTTTAGTGATTTATATCTGACATGATGATGAGAGATGATGCAGTGAGCAGAAGAGTTTTACACTAAACTCTGTTATATTTTAGGGGCTTTTACACCTTTATTGTGACAGGACAGTATAGAACGACAGGAAGGCATTGGGTATAGATGGTTGAGCAGGTTTGGCAAGGACTCAAACAGGGTCGCCGTGAGCGCATTGGCATTATAGCACAGGGCTATTGGTGCAGACCTGTCTTAACATTTTTAATGTTTAATTTAATTTAAAGTCAGATTGTGTTTTCAGTCAATCTGAAATAATCCCATAGATTGATGAAAATTGTGTTACTGTAATTTTCCAAAAATATATTTTAATCCAAATAAAAATTCCCAAATGCCTTACTAAATAATGACCAAACCATAAGTATCTTAAAAGGGTCAGTTCAATAAAAAATAAAAAATGTAGTCATAATAAACAAGCTGTAAAAGGTGATCACTTTTGCTTTTTTGAGGGTTCATTTATACTAACCTGCGTTGACCAACAGTGATCTCATTACTATGTGTTGTGGATGTGACTTGTGCCATATCATCACCATTAATACCTATGAAACTAATGATTCAATTACTACTAGAGAACAACATTTTAGTAGAGTAGAAAATTCATCATAGATCTGGTCACTTTATTCTGCTCTCAAATGCCTCCCTCAATAAGACCAACATTTGAGTCTTATATGTTTGTTTTCTATTCTGCAAAAGCACCACTAGTAATAAGTTTAAGTGAAACATCAGTATGTTGGCTTTCTACCTAAAGATACATTTTCACTTAAAACTTTTTTCATTTTTGGCTGAACTATCTCTTTAAACATCAATAGTTACCATTTAAAACTGTTTTTATAAGCAAATCTTGTACATATTAAGATGTTTTCAGCCGCACTAAACATTCGATGATAGAATCTCTTTAAATCTGTTGTTTCTATTAATAACATGAACAATCTATATCCTGTTCACATGTTGAAGGAGGGAGCTAGTACATTACAAACATGTTTAAAATATACAGAATATTGTAATAAGATGATATTATTGGATAGTTTCACACAGCCCTTAGTAGAGACGAGCACACTGTTGATGGAGCAGTAAAAGAACACCAGCTTTTATACTGCAGGTACAGACTGGTGTGAGTCAAACACTGGATTAGATGTGCTGTCAGACCAGTGTCAAACACCTTCATGATTACTGGTGTTACTGGTGGGATGATGGCTGATGTCATTGAGAGGGTTTTACATACACAGAGTAAATACACAAGAGTGAATGAGGAGAGACCACATGATCATTGTTGAGTGAACCGTCTCTTAAAGGACAGAAAATAACTTTCATGAGCTCTTTAAACACAAGATCTCACATCACAGCTGAGTGTTTCTGACATATATTATCACATTGACTCTTGATTTCTGTGTGTTTCAGTGATCGCATACAGGGAAGAATCTGTCACTCTAAACACTGACAGTAAAATACAGAGCGGCAGTGAGATCAAGTGGATCTTAGATGATAACATCATTCTGGTCACTGGAAAGAATGGAGACGACAGGGAGACCAAATATACAGATGAGAGATCCAGAGACAGACTGAAGATGAACCATCAGACTGGAGATCTCAACATCAGAGACATCAGAGAGAGAGATGTTGGACTTTACACATTACAGATCAAAAGTGGTGGAAAGATCTCACACAGAATATTCAGGGTTTTGATCACGGGTGAGTAACTCAAGATATCTGATAAATTATGAGTTGCAACCTACACAAAATCAATTTAAACTGGTATTGTTTGCTTTTCAGCACTTTTCTTAAGTGTTTTTGTACATGAAGTGCTGTATTGACATTACATGTGTTCTGTCTTTATCTTCCGTTTAAACTTCTGAATTTTCTTCATGTTAAACTGCAGGAATCTTTATTCTTTCTGTAGATATTATCTGTAAAAAATAAGGATCTTATGATGTTATATTTCATGAGTTTCTGATGATGTTTGATGGTTTTCTCTTCAGTTTGTAAACTGAAACTGAGACAGTAATAGAAAGTTTCTCTCATGTGTGTTAGAAGTTTAAATAAACAGTGTTGTATATTTACAGATGAGTGAAATGATAAGCTGTATGTTCTCCAGCACATTTGATCTGATGGATGTTCTTCTGTGCTTCTCTCTTCTTTGTGCTGCTGTTATAAATGAAGAGAGGATCAGATCAGTACGGTTGGGACGTTCTGTTACTCTTATGACTGATGTGACTGGAATACAGACTGATGATGTGATTCAGTGGAGATTTGGAGATGAAGAAACTCTCATAGCTGAAATGACTGTAGGGACTGAACCCTCATATGACTCTGATAAGAGATTCAGAGACAGACTGAAGATGAACACAGAGACTGGAGATCTCACCATCACAAACATCACAGCTGAACTCACTGGAGTTTATAGAGCAAAGATCAGCAGCAGTAGAGGAACAGAAAACAGAAAGTACACGGTTTTCGTCTCTGGTGAGTGGATTTATTTTAGTGATTTATATCTGACATGATGATGAGAGATGATGCAGTGAGCAGAAGAGTTTTACACTAAACTCTGTTATATTTTAGGGGCTTTTACACCTTTATTGTGACAGGACAGTATAGAACGACAGGAAGGCATTGGGTATAGATGGTTGAGCAGGTTTGGCAAGGACTCAAACAGGGGTCGCCGTGAGCGCATTGGCATTATAGCACAGGGCTATTGGTGCAGACCTGTCTTAACATTTTTAATCAAGACTGTTATTTTGTCAAGACTGTTATTTTGAAGTAATTTTCTTGATGCTTTACTGCTACTGAATGGTGTTCACCATTCTTGTTTAGTACAAGCAGGAAGCAGGCTTGAGCACATGGTGGTTATGTGGTGCAACTCATTTTCTTATCTATGTTTGCCTGAGACACTATTCGTCTTTAAGTTACATATTTAAGTATCATAATTTAGCTTATTTTCATATTTTGAACATGGTTATGTACTAAAGCAGCATGTAAAGTATTATTTTGAAATTAGAAATATCTAGCGGTTTACTTAAAAATGACATAGCATTCATGGTTACTTATGAGCACTTATGGGCACTGCTCAACTGCGCAGGAGTCTGATGTTTTGAGTCGTGGCCTGTGACAGTGCAGCGGTGAGAATCTTCACTGTACATCAGTAGCGCATAATAAACACAGATAACATGGCAGATGATATAACAGGAAACAAATAAGAACATAAATAGTAGGGCTGGGTTTTGCGACCAAATTGGCGATTCGATTCGATTCTTATTTTTATGGTTTCGATTCGATTTCGATTCGATTTCGATTCGATTCGATTCAATATCGATTAGTTGTCAGTACGTAGATGAAAATGCTAGTTTTGCAGGCATGGAATCCACATTTAAGTATATATGCTGGTAACTGAAACTCTTACTCTCTTACATTAGTTAAATACACATACACATTGACAGTAGAACCCATACAATTATGTTTGGAATTACTTTTTATTTTTACTTTGGGTAACCAAACAATTAACCAAGAGCCCGTTACGAGAGCCGCAATGTTCCATTCAATAAAGGTTTTGTAAAACATGCGACACGAGTGTCCAGTCGCTTCCGATATAGTGACATGTTATGTGACATACGAGTCAGTCGCCCTGGAGGTCCAGCCGTCACAGGTAAGGGCAACTCTTTCTGCTGACTGGAGAGATGCTGAGACATTGATCTTAACCTCGGCATACTTTTTCGGTATTGCCTTTTCACTGAGGTACTTGCGTGTAACCATTGGGTATCTCGGCTCCAAAACATTGATAAGATTGTGAAATCCCTCGTCCTCAACTATCGCGTATGGGCGTAAATCCTTGCAAATCATCATTACTATAGCATCAGTAATTTTCTTAGCGCGAGGTGAATCTGACAGTAATTTGCAGGCAAAAGCAACGTCTAGCCGTTGCTGTCCAGAATCGCATGAACCAGATATCGCGTCAGGGTGACGTCTCGACAGGTGGTTTCATAGGTTTGTTGTATTGTTGCAAAATCGTAGCTCTTGCGGGCACAACTTGCAAACAACAGTTGTTTTGTCGACCTCACCTTTGCCGTCATTGCCTTTAAACATAAAGTGCTTCCACACATCAGACTTTAATTTAGCCGGCGATCCTTTCTCCCTCTCCCACTTTTTATTTGAATTTATTTTGTTTTATTTGTATCAGCACGAGTGATTGCGACATCTTCAGGAAGATATGCGAAATACAGGTAGATCCTTGAACTAAAGCACACGCATTAAGAATCGATTCGGGATTTCCCGAATCGATATTGTTTCGTTAAATTGAAAATCGATTAAAATCGAAGAATCGATATTTTTTACCCAGCCCTAATAAATAGACACTAATGGCACAAATGGAGGCTGTGTTGAAGTGTTTTGATATTATTTCGGGTGCTGGGTTATTTCCATACCTGCTGTTTTGGCCGGGAGTCTCCAGTTCTGTTATCTCTCATGGAAACTCCCGTAATGTGAACTGAGCAGAAGATCCCCAAACACAGGTCTTAAATGCTGACAAGTGCGATAAATCATTGTAGATCATACAACCATATATACTAAATGCGAAGCCTTGCCATCATATCCGGGATATAGTCCGTAAATTTGAGTAAAATCACAGGCTTCACTTGTTCGTGCTAATTCGCGCCACATGAAATACAGAAGTGGGGAGGTCATTTCTACATCACACGAGGTCCCCAGATAATACTAATACCGTGTGAATAAGTCTTAAGTTACATTTATCATAATGAACATAAAGAGAGAAAGAACAAGCGATGAAACTGTACCTGTCTGTATTAACACAACAAGGGAGCTGCGGTTTTTGTGTTATCTATTGAAATATTGAAAAGTCTTACCGGTTCAGGAGAAATAAAGCGATGTCTGCATCCGTTTACAATCCTTTCAGATCACAGAGTCCACGCCACCTTTGAAATGCTTTGCCAATATTCATTCTTGTTTGCACGAGTCCGATCACATTCCCTGTTTCTTTGTAAACTGTCATCAGTTCGTTCTTTCTTGATGAATCCCCAGATGTCAACACTGCTTGCCGTTTAAAAGTAAAAGTAGTAAACGCCGACATAAATAACACTAAACGTTGTATAAAATCCTACCCAACAGTTGTGAGTACACGCTACAAACCGCCTTTAAAACAATTTTATAAGCAAACCTTGGCTTTTTCCATTGTCCCTATCAATGTGTTTTCAGTTGCACTAAACATTTGATGGTAGAACCTGACGAGACACTTATCCCACGAGAACCAGACGACATTTTTAGGCTTTTTTAAAGAAATCCTCAATGATGAAATATATTAGGGGGCTCTGATCAGGATTTTTGGGGCCGATCCTCAATCACTGAAAGCTGTATCGACCGATACCGATCAAAGATTACAGGAGCTATTTGAAGCTTTCTCAGTACCATTATTTATTCAACTATATTTAACAACAGTTTATATCAAGTATTCAAATTAAGAGAAGCGAAAGTCTAATGAATTAACAAATTAATATTAATAAGTAAAATATTTACATAAAACATCGCAGCCTGTGACATGAGTCCCAGAAACCCTTTGTCTTCCACAATATATAGTGGCCGTGATCAAAGCAAATTTATTACATTATTTTATCTGATAATCTGATATTTCTTTATGCTCCATACTGTCCTTGCAGTTGAGTTGATGCTCTTGAAACGTCTCTGTTACTGACAGCTGAGGAGATGTTGCGCTAGACTTTTATTTTAGACTTTTCATTTATTTATTCAGTGTTGCTGTTGTCGGACATAAAATAATAATCTAATTACAAGCAAATGTTTATGTTCATATGTCCAATCAGTAACAATGACAGGTGTCTGTAAAAGGTGTTTTGAACTCACAAGTAAGCTGTGGTTTGGTCATATATGTGCTGCATCTGCCGCTCACCGAACAGAGAAACTCAGAGAGAGACATTTTTCCACTCGCTGAAAGCTATTATTCATCCAAAAGACACTATGAGGTAAAATGTGTCATCTGATCGGCTTTTCTGGATCGGCCTTTATTGAGACCACCGATCATACTTCCCAAAGTCATTATCGGCCAATTATGATGGGCGACCGATCAATCGGACCACCTCTGAAATATATAGTGGAAAATAGTCTCTTATTCACCTTAAAAATACAAAATGCTAAAAATGTAGGCATTATGAAATCAACCGTCAAATTAAACTTCGATTGAAATGAATTATATTATGCAGTAATAAACAATATGTTAACACTGCAAAATGTTTTGTCTTGAACTCAACTGACAGGCAGTAACTGCACAAAACTGATGCTTTGTTTTTAAACGGGCAAAGCTTAGTAAAGATCTGTGGCTGTTTCTCTGTATGCTTTTGCAAAGTGCTCGACTGCTGGTGTTAGCAGAGGTGGCATCATATCACAATGTCAATCCTCCTCCACTGACTGAACCCTCATAGCCTTCAGAGAAACGGTTATAACAACATAAACACATCATGTTTTATGCTCACATGTAAGAGACCGATTATCTGTTTTAGAAGAAGTTTGCCTGTGAATGTATTAAAATAATGTAATGTGAACTTGCAATTGCTATACTCAAGTTGTGGTTCAGTCCGCTGCTGTTCAACAGCATGCTGCGCGCTCTTAAAGTGCTGCTGGCAGCGCAGACCGTTGTAAACACTAGTGAGCGAGGCGCTGTGGACGTGAACGACGCGTGCGGATGTTCAAACCAAATGTTGTGTTGATGTTCTTAAGGAAAAAGCAACCCAGTTATAGTGTGAACACAAACTAGACATATTTAAAGCAAATGTTTACACTTTTATTGTTGTTTAATTGAACAGAGTAAGTAGTAAATGCAGTATTTTCTATTAGTTCATATAGTGTATAAAGTGAGTTTATTAATAAAAGTCATTAGTTCATGAAATCTTGTATAGTTTTATAATTCTTCACAATTAACAGCTTCATTTCAAAGCAGCTTTACAAGCTTATGTGTGATGTTATTCTACAGCTGACTGAAGATACGACTCTGTGTTCACACAAACATGTGCAGAAAACACTTATAAATGTTTAATTTGTGTGTGTGTGTGTGTGTGTGTGGTGTGTGTGTGTGTGTGTGTGTTTCTTAACAGAAAAAAAGACCAAGCAGAAATCAGGTGAGATTCATCATAGATCTGGTCACTTTATTTTGCTCTCAAATGCCTCCCTCAATAAGACCAACATTTGAGTCTTATTTGTTTGTTTTCTATTCTGCAAAAGCACCACTAGTAATAAGTTTAAGTGAAACATCAGTATGTTGGCTTTCTACCTAAAGGTACATTTTCACTTAAAACTTTTTTCATTTTTGGCTGAACTATCTCTTTAAACATCAATAGTTGCCATTTAAAACTGTTTTTATAAGCAAATCTTGTCCATATTAAGATGTTTTCAGCCGCACTAAACATTCGATGATAGAATCTCTTTAAATCTGTTGTTTCTATTAATAACATGAACAATCTATATCCTGTTCACATGTTGAAGGAGGGAGCTAGTACATTACAAACATGTTTAAAATATACAGAATATTGTAATAAGATGATATTATTGGATAGTTTCACACAGCCCTTAGTAGACGAGCACACTGTTGATGGAGCAGTAAAAGAACACCAGCAGCTTTATACTGCAGGTACAGACTGGTGTGAGTCAAACACTGGATTAGATGTGCTGTGAGACCAGTGTCAAACACCTTCATGATTACTGGTGTTACTGGTGTTACTGGTGGGATGATGGCTGATGTCATTGAGAGGGTTTTACATACACAGAGTAAATACACAAGAGTGAATGAGGAGAGACCACATGATCATTGTTGAGTGAACCGTCTCTTAAAGGACAGAAAATAACTTTCATGAGCTCTTTAAACACAAAGATCTCACATCACAGCTGAGTGTTTCTGACATATATTATCACATTGACTCTTGATTTCTGTGTGTTTCAGTGATCGCATACAGGGAAGAATCTGTCACTCTAAACACTGACAGTAAAATACAGAGAGACAGTGAGATCAAGTGGACCTCTGAAGATAACACCATTCTGGTCACTGGAAAGAATGGAGACGACAGGGAGACCAAATATACAGATGAGAGATCCAGAGACAGACTGAAGATGAACCATCAGACTGGAGATCTCAACATCAGAGACATCAGACAGAGAGATGATGGAGTTTATAAACTACAGATCAGCAGTGATGGAAAGATCTCACACAGGATATTCAGGGTTCGGATCAGGGGTGAGTAACTCAAGATATCTGATAAATTATGAGTTGCAACCTACACAAAATCAATTTAAACTGGTATTGTTTGCTTTTCAGCACTTTTCTTAAGTGTTTTTGTACATGAAGTGCTGTATTGACATTACATGTGTTCTGTCTTTATCTTCCGTTTAAACTTCTGAATTTTCTTCATGTTAAACTGCAGGAATCTTTATTCTTTCTGTAGATATTATCTGTAAAAAATAAGGATCTTATGATGTTATATTTCATGAGTTTCTGATGATGTTTGATGGTTTTCTCTTCAGTTTGTCAACTGAAACTGAGACAGTAATAGAAAGTTTCTCTCATGTGTGTTAGAAGTTTAAATAAACAGTGTTGTATATTTACAGATGAGTGAAATGATAAGCTGTATGTTCTCCAGCACATTTGATCTGATGGATGTTCTTCTGTGTTTTCTCTCTTCTATGTGCTGCTGTTATAAATGAAGAGAGGATGAGATCAGTACGGTTGGGAGGTTCTGTTGCTCTAAAGATGGATGTTACTGGAATACAGACTGATGATGTGATTCAGTGGACATTTGGAGATGAAGAAACTGTCATCGCTGAAATCACTGTAGGGACTGAACCCTCATATGACTCTGATGAGAGATTCAGAGACAGACTGAAGATGAACACAGAGACTGGACATCTCACCATCACAAACATCAAAACTGAACTCTCTGGAGTTTATAGAGCAAAGATCAGCAGCAGTAGAGGAACAGAATACAGAACATACAGGGTTGCCATCTCTGGTGAGTGGATTTGTTTCAGTGATTTATATCTGACAAGATGATGAGAGATGATGCAGTGACCAGAAGAGTTTTACACTAAACTCTGTTATATTTTAGGGGCTTTTACACCTTTATTGTGACAGGACAGTATAGAACGACAGGAAGGCATTGGGTATAGATGGTTGAGCAGGTTTGGCAAGGACTCAAACAGGGTCGCCGTGAGCGCATTGGCATTATAGCACAGGGCTATTGGTGCAGACCTGTCTTAACATTTTTAATGTTAAATTTAATTTAAAGTCAGATTGTGTTTTCAGTCAATCTGAAATAATCCCATAGATTGATGAAAATTGTGGTACTGTAATTTTCCAAAAATATATTTTAATCCAAATAAAAATTCCCCAAAAGCCTTACTAAATAATGACCAAACCATAAGTATCTTAAAAGGGTCAGTTCAATAAAAAATAAAAAATGTAGTCATAATAAACAAGCTGTAAAAGGTGATCACTTTTGCTTTTTTGAGGGTTCATTTATACTAACCTGCGTTGACCAACAGTGATCTCATTACTATGTGTTGTGGATGTGACTTGTGCCATATCATCACCATTAATACCTATGAAACTAATGATTCAATTACTACTAGAGAACAACATTTTAGTAGAGTAGAAAATTCATCATAGATCTGGTCACTTTATTTTGCTCTCAAATGCCTCCCTCAATAAGACCAACATTTGAGTCTTATATGTTTGTTTTCTATTCTGCAAAAGCACCACTAGTAATAAGTTTAAGTGAAACATCAGTATGTTGGCTTTCTACCTAAAGATACATTTTCACTTAAAACTTTTTTCATTTTTGGCTGAACTATCTCTTTAAACATCAATAGTTGCCATTTAAAACTGTTTTTATAAGCAAATCTTGTCCATATTAAGATGTTTTCAGCCGCACTAAACATTTGATGATAGAATCTCTTTAAATCTGTTGTTTCTATTAATAACATGAACAATCTATATCCTGTTCACATGTTGAAGGAGGGAGCTAGTACATTACAAACATGTTTAAAATATACAGAATATTGTAATAAGATGATATTATTGGATAGTTTCACACAGCCCTTAGTAGACGAGCACACTGTTGATGGAGCAGTAAAAGAACACCAGCAGCTTTATACTGCAGGTACAGACTGGTGTGAGTCAAACACTGGATTAGATGTGCTGTGAGACCAGTGTCAAACACCTTCATGATTACTGGTGTTACTGGTGGGATGATGGCTGATGTCATTGAGAGGGTTTTACATACACAGAGTAAATACACAAGAGTGAATGAGGAGAGACCACATGATCATTGTTGAGTGAACCGTCTCTTAAAGGACAGAAAATAACTTTCATAAGCTCCTTAAACACAAGATCTCACATCACAGCTGAGTGTTTCTGACATATATTATCACATTGACTCTTGATTTCTGTGTGTTTCAGTGATCACATACAAGGAAGAATCTGTCACTCTAAACACTGACAGTAAAATACAGAGCGGCAGTGAGATCAAGTGGATCTTAGATGATAACATCATTCTGGTCACTGGAAAGAATGGAGATGACAGGGAGACCAAATATACAGATGAGAGATCCAGAGACAGACTGAAGATGAACCATCACACTGGAGATCTTAACATCAGAGACCTCAGAGAGAGTGATGATGGACTTTACACATTACAGATCAGCAGTGATGGAAAGATCTCACACAGGATATTCAGGGTTCGGATCACGGGTGAGTAACTCAAGATATCTGATAAATTATGAGTTGCAACCTACACAAAATCAATTTAAACTGGTATTGTTTGCTTTTCAGCACTTTTCTTAAGTGTTTTTGTCTATGAAGTGCTGTGTTGACATTACATGTGTTCTGTTTTTATCTTCCGTTTAAACTTCTGAATTTTCTTCATGTTAAACTGCAGGAATCTTTATTCTTTCTGTAGATATTATCTGTAAAAAATAAGGATCTTATGATGTTATATTTCATGAGTTTCTGATGATGTTTGATGGTTTTCTCTTCAGTTTGTAAACTGAAACTGAGACAGTAATAGAAAGTTTCTCTCATGTGTGTTAGAAGTTTAAATAAACAGTGTTGTATATTTACAGATGAGTGAAATGATAAGCTGTATGTTCTCCAGCACATTTGATCTGATGGATGTTCTTCTGTGTTTCTCTCTTCTATGTGCTGCTGTTATAAATGAAGAGAGGATGAGATCAGTACGGTTGGGAGGTTCTGTTACTCTTATGACTGATGTGACTGAAATACAGACTGATGATGTGATTCAGTGGACATTTGGAGATGAAGAAACTCTCAAAGCTCAAATGACTGTAGGGACTGAACCCTCATATGACTCTGATAAGAGATTCAGACACAGACTGAAGATGAACACAAAGACTGGAGATCTCACCATCACAAACATCACAGCTGAACTCACTGGAGTTTATAGAGCAAAGATCAGCAGCAGTAGAGGAACAGAATACAGAAAGAACACGGTTGTCATCTCTGGTGAGTGGATTTATTTTAGTGATTTATATCTGACATGATGATGAGAGATGATGCAGTGAGCAGAAGAGTTTTACTCTAAACTCTGTTATATTTTAGGGGCTTTTACACCTTTATTGTGACAGGACAGTATAGAACGACAGGAAGGCATTGGGTATAGATGGTTGAGCAGGTTTGGCAAGGACTCAAACAGGGGTCGCCGTGAGCGCATTGGCATTATAGCACAGGGCTATTGGTGCCGACCTGTCTTAACATTTTTAATCAAGACTGTTATTTTGTCAAGACTGTTATTTTGAAGTAATTTTCTTGATGCTTTATTGCTAAGTGGGTGTTCACCATTCTTGTTTAGTACAAGCAGGAAGCAGGCTTGAGCACATGGTGGTTATGTGGTGCAACTCATTTTCTTATATATGTTTGCCTGAGACACTATTCATCTTAAAGTAACATATTTAAGTATCATAATTTAGCTTATTTTCATATTTTGAACATGGTTATGTACTAAAGCATGTAAATTGTTCATGTAAAGTATTATTTTGAAAATAGAAATATCTAGCGGTTTACTTAAAAATGACATAGCATTCATGGTTACTTATGAGCACTTATGGGCACTGCTCAACTGCGCAGGAGTCTGATGTTTTGAGTCGTGGCCTGTGACAGTGCAGCGGTGAGAATCTTCACTGTACATCAGTAGCGCATAATAAACACAGATAACATGGCAGATGATATAACAGGAAACAAATAAGAACATAAATAGACACTAATGGCACAAATGGAGGCTGTGTTGAAGTGTTTTGATATTATTTCGGGTGCTGGGTTATTTCCATACCTGCTGTTTTGGCCGGGAGTCTCCAGTTCTGTTATCTCTCATGGAAACTCCCGTAATGTGAACTGAGCAGAAGATCCCCAAAAACAGGTCTTAAATGCTGACAAGTGCGATAAATCATTGTAGATCATACAACCATATATACTAAATGCGAAGCCTTGCCATCATATCCGGGATATAGTCCGTAAATTTGAGTAAAATCACAGGCTTCACTTGTTCGTGCTAATTCGCGCCACATGAAATACAGAAGTGGGGAGGTCATTTCTACATCACACGAGGTCCCCAGATAATACTAATACCGTGTGAATAAGTCTTAAGTTACATTTATCATAATGAACATAAAGAGAGAAAGAACAAGCGATGAAACTGTACCTGTCTGTATTAACACAACAAGGGAGCTGCGGTTTTTGTGTTATCTATTGAAATATTGAAAAGTCTTACCGGTTCAGGAGAAATAAAGCGATGTCTGCATCCGTTTACAATCCTTTCAGATCACAGAGTCCACGCCACCTTTGAAATGCTTTGCCAATATTCATTCTTGTTTGCACGAGTCCGATCACATTCCCTGTTTCTTTGTAAACTGTCATCAGTTCTTTCTTGTTTTTCACAACTGATGAATCCCCAGATGTCAACACTGCTTGCCGTTTAAAAGTAAAAGTAGTAAACGCCGACATAAATAACACTAAACGTTGTATAAAATCCTACCCAACAGTTGAGAGTACACGCTACAAACCGCCTTTAAAACAATTTTATAAGCAAACCTTGGCTTTTTCCATTGTCCCTATTAATGTGTTTTCAGTTGCACTAAACATTTGATGGTAGAACCTGACGAGACACTTATCCCACGAGAACCAGACGACATTTTTAGGCTTTTTTAAAGAAATCCTCAATGATGAAATATATTAGGGGGCTCTGATCAGGATTTTTGGGGCCGATCCTCAATCACTGAAAGCTGTATCGACCGATACCGATCAAAGATTACAGGAGCTATTTGAAGCTTTCAGTACCATTATTTATTCAACTATATTTAACAACAGTTTATATCAAGTATTAAAATTAAGAGAAGAGAAGAAAAGTCTAATGAATTAACAAATGAATAATAATAAGTAAAATATTTACATAAAACATCGCAGCCTGTGACATGAGTCCCAGAAACACTTTGTCTTACACAATATATAGTGGCCGTGATCAAAGCAAATTTATTACATTATTTTATCTGATAATCTGATATTTCTTTATGCTTCTTACTGTCCTTGCAGTAGGGGTTGATGCTTTTGAAACGTCTCTGTTACTGACAGCTGAGGAGATGTTGCGCTAGACTTTTATTTTAGACTTTTCATTTATTTATTCAGTGTTGCTGTTGTCGGACATAAAATAATAATCTAATTACAAGCAAATGTTTATGTTCATATGTCCAATCAGTAACAATGACAGGTGTCTGTAAAAGGTGTTTTGAACTCACAAGTAAGCTGTGGTTTGGTCATATATGTGCTGCATCTGCCGCTCACCGAACAGAGAAACTCAGAGAGAGACATTTTTCCACTCGCTGAAAGCTATTATTCATCCAAAAGACACTATGAGGTAAAATGTGTCATCTGATCGGCTTTTCTGGATCGGCCTTTATTGAGACCACTGATCATACTTCCCAAAGTCATTATCGGCCAATTATGATGGGCGACCGATCAATCGGACCACCTCTGAAATATATAGTGGAAAATAGTCTCTTATTCACCTTAAAAATACAAAATGCTAAAAATGTAGGCATTATGAAATCAACCGTCAAATTAAACTTCGATTGAAATGAATTATATTATGCAGTAATAAAAACATATGTTAACACTGCAAAATGTTTTGTCTTGAACTCAACTGACAGGCAGTAACTGCACAAAAATGATGCTTTGTTTTTTAAACGGGCAAAGCTTTAGTAAAGATCTGTGGCTGTTTTCTCTGTATGCTTTTGCAAAGTGCTCGACTGCTGGTGTTAGCAGAGGTGGCATCATATCACAATGTCAATCCTCCTCCACTGACTGAACCCTCATAGCCTTCAGAGAAACGGTTAAAACAACATCAACACATCATGTTTTATGCTCACATGTAAGAGACAGATTATCTGTTTTAGAAGAAGTTTGCCTGTGAATGTATTAAAATAATGTAATGTGAACTTGCAATTGCTATACTCAACTTGTGGTTCAGTCCGCTGCTGTTCAACAGCATGCTGCGCGCTCTTAAAGTGCTGCTGGCAGCGCAGACCGTTGTAAACACTAGTGAGCGAGGCGCTGTGGACGGGAACGACGCGTGCGGATGTTCAAACCAAATGTTGTGTTGATTTTCTTAAGGAAAAAGCAACCCAGTTATAGTGTGAACACAAACTAGACATATTTAAAGCAAATGTTTACACTTTTATTGTTTGTTTAATTGAACAGAGTAAGTAGTAAATGCAGTATTTTCTCTATTAGTTCATATAGTGTATAAAGTGAGTTTATTAATAAAAGTCATTAGTTCATGAAATCGTGTATAGTTTTATAGTTCTTCACAATTAACAGCTTCATTTCAAAGCAGCTTTACAAGCTTATGTGTGATGTTATTCTACAGCTGACTGAAGATATGATGTGTGTGTGTGTTTCTTAACAGGAATACCTGCTCTAAAAAGACCAAGCAGAAATCAGGTGAGATTCTGTACAGCTGTCAATTTGTGTCTTACTCACAAAATCTATTTGAATTGGGTTTGTTTTCTTTCCAGCACTTCTCTTAGAAATGAGATTTGACATCTGATCTACATTATAACTGTTTCTGTGCAAAATTTGACATTTTTGTGGAAGCTAAATTTCTAATGAACTGAATGTTTGTTTAAACAGAAAGTGTTGATGGAGCAAAACTGAACAAACAGAGATCAGTTAACAAATGTATATCAAATTTAACTTTGTGTGTTTTGAAGCGCTTACAGTGAGATGTGTAATTTAACAATGTATCGCGGTGTCTTTTAGTACAAAACTAAATTTTTGTGACCTTAACTCTGCAAAATCGAAACATGATTATTTAATATAATAATCTCTCATTTTCATTAATAAACATTGCCATTATGTAATTGAGTGGACAGATAAATCTGACTTCTGACTGATATCAGTAAACTGATATTACAGTTGCCAGTTTTAATAGTTTGTGAGATTAGGCTCGTCTCACTTTTATTTTAATATTTCGCAGAATTGCAAAAGTATCCATATCTATTCATTAGGAATATTGCATTAATGGGATGCAGGAAGTATTCATGCGTGTTAAGATTAACATTGGCCAAGATACGTAAAGAAACGCGTTTTGAAAATATATAGTCGGCAATCACAGACATTCGCATTCGGACGGGATTAGATTTCTCAGAGGACCGACGAGTTGGTACATTGCTCTGGAGTTTTTACAGAGATCGTGTGAGAAATAAACAGACTTGGATGATTCGGACGGGATTAAAATCGCAAAGAACGTCTGAGAAACACAAATGTCTCCAATGACCCCCTGGAAAACTAGTCCCGTCCAATCGGGCTAATGTATAACTCTAATGCTGAAACGTTGTTTAAATTATTCTGTAAATGTTGTTTCTATGGAAAATTGTTGACATTTCATCTCTTTTCTGAATGATTCAGCAGGAACTGAAGAAAATGAATCAACAACAGTTGTGATGCCTTTACTGAATGAAGCAGAAGATAGATTATAATCAGCTGATAGACGCTCAACATCACATCTGTCACATCATCAACATCTACAGTAATAAAACAGTTTTACTGTGTTCATGATCCGTCCTCTTTAAAAGATCATCAACCTGCTGTTGAGCTCGAGTGCTTTTAAAGCTAAAGCTAAAGTTACACGTTTTCTGATAAAGTGTGAAACAAACTTTCATTTATTTGCCGTTGAAACTGATCAATATTCAGGATCCCTTTATATTTTAGATTTCATATGTTACTCACTGCATAGCATGTTATCAGTTTGACTCTCGTGTGTTTGATGTTGTGTGATTGTACACAGTATTGATTTAATATCTGATGATGAAGACGACATTATATATACATGAAGAACATCTTCAGTCTTTCTTTAACCCGTCTCTAATCTGCTTTTATACACATTTATATAACAACTAACACCAAAAACAAGTTCATTATGAAGTCAACATGAGATCACATGACAATCTGTGTTTATCATTGTGAAGAAGATTCTAGAAACACACGTGAGAAACATCTTGAGCATCAGTGTTAGATTGTGGTCTGTTTTTATTGTTGAAGATTATTTTAGTGTTTCATTTACAGTTATATTTCCTACATTATGTGCCTATATATTACGTTTTGTAACGTAAATTTTTTGCTTAAGAAAATCTGTTCTCTGATCAGATCGGAACGTGACATTATAAATGTAACTTCAGACTGTCAGTACAGATATAAAAACTTCATAAAGCACTTGACTGAATAACTCTTGCCTTATCGCTCTTATTAGAAACAAAGAGAAAAATATGCGCTGGCTTTAATAGAAATGTGATGTGACACAGTAATACTTGTATTTTGTTCTGCTAAGTGTTTAAAAGTGTTTGTGCCTGATCATTTCTGTCCTTTAATGGATAAAGTGATTATTTTGTAATGGCTGTTTAACAGTTAACACAAGCTATTGTTTTGTTTGACTTGCTTCAATGTGTTATACTGAATATACAATGTATGTCAAAACTAATAAACAAAAAAAAGTCAATTAAAATGTGTGGTTCTTTGTGTTCATAAATGTTCTGTGAAAATCTCATGAGAGAGAAGAAAAAAACCTGTTTTAACAGACATCACAGATGAATCCTTCTGACATGCATCAGGTTGATGGAGAATGCAGCTTTACAATAAAAGATTTATCAATGACATGAACAACAATTTCACCCCTTATGAATATTCTTTATATTTTGTGAAGATAATTCACTGATAAATACAAGAGTTTAACAATCATGGGAACCCAGCAATAAAAACCATACAAATACTGTAAACTCTCTTGACATTGTTTTATTCAATGTTCAAACATTTTGGATGAAAGTGTCTGTTAAATGAATACAAGTAAATTTACTATAAACCTTTTCTCAACCATATGTCTTCAACATCCATTTGACCATTAAAGTAGGAGTTCACCCAAGAATGAAATGTCCCCCATCTTTCTCTACTCATGATATGATGTATTTTCTTCATCCCACCACAATGGGAATCACAGTCTGAGAATCTGAACTTTATTTAGTTGTTGTGGGTTCAGGAGCTCTGAAGCATCTTAATACATTCAGTAAATACATAAATACAAGAAATGAAAACTTAAGTTATATATATATTTCATTCTTTACTAATTTTATATTTTAGTCGTATCCTTAGTTGGATCTCCCAGTAGTTTCAATAAAATCATACATTGCAGCATTATGAATAACAATTGAGTATTGTATTCTGAAATCTATCATTTACAGTGATAAACACATTTTTCATTGTTATGGTCGTGACTACTTCAACGCTTCAATGCAAAGTAACGTGACATTAAAATATGTGTTCTGAGTGTGTCACACAACAGAAAAGTGTGTTAACCACCCAGACAAATTTTGAATGGAGAAAAAAACATCCAAATAAATAAAATAAGTCATCAAATCTTGGAAGAATAAGCTGGACAATCTGCTCTCAAACGCTGGGGGCGTGTCTGCTGTTGGTGCTGAAGCCACGCCCACTCGCGTGGCTCAAGCCCAGTCCCCAGTAGCCTATATGTGAAGATTTAAGAAATGTAGAAATGTAAGAGTGTGAGAATTGTTAAGAAACTATTCTCTGAATTCTCTTCACCCGGACTTTAATATCATAATTACATTATAAGACAGATATTCTTGGTATTTTGAAAACTCTCTTTTTTTTGCAGCACCAGTTCTGAACCACAGCTACAGAACGGAAGTTAGGGGCGGAGTTATTGACATATGTTAAATTAAGCGTTTTTGTGCACTTTTGGAGTTGTTATTGCAGGGAACGTCATGACAAAATAGGCCTAGGAGTTCATTGTTCATTTGATAAATTGTAATTTAATTGTTTAATGTATAATGCTTGTTGGTTTCTTTTAAAATCATGCTGCTGTTTGCTTTTTTAAACAACCTATTTCAGCGGCTCTTCATCCTGGTCCTCGTGACCACCTGCTCTGCAAGTTTTGTATGTTTCTCTCATCCCTTAGAGGTTATTCAATACGACTGTACGTGCCCTGCGAAGTGAACATCACTTGATATTCTGCCATGACTCCAGTTCGAAACGAGAGTATGTAACATGCGAAGGGCATAAAAGTGCACAAGACGTGCGCTCATCTCATGATTACGGCTGAATAACCTTCACATTTCTGTAGTAAGTGTTGTCTTGTGTATGAAGACGCTGCAGGCAGTCGTGTAACTTAAACTTCAGCTGATTTCCTGTGTGTAGGGAGTAGACAGCAGTGATCACTGTCTAGGGACCATGTCAAGCGAAGCACAGTTCGTTCATATTGGACTCACAACTGTATATACAAATCCTTATAAATTGATTTTATGATTTTTATATTAATAATATTATATAGCCTAATTTAAGACAACATTTTTACTCTAAGAAGATGTATACATACAGCCCCGGATGTCATGTGTCATTTCCCTCTTTCAGTGATGATCTTATGTGTTGTGTGTCATTGTGCTGTTCACTTTACTGACGGCAGGGGGCGGTGTGTTCACTGAAGGAGTTCATTCACTACAGAGCATCACTTCCCTCTTCAGCTCATCAGAGTTTCAAGAGTGTCTGGACCAGAGTTTGTCAGAACTGTTTATCTGAAACATCTGGAGAAAATGTTCTTTGGGATTTTCATCTGTTTGTGGAGTCTGGAGGGTAAGATGTGGGATTTTATCACTTCATCAAAACGTTTAATGGTCACAGAATGAATCAAGATTATGTTGATCTGAGCTGTCTGATATATGAAGGTTTCAGTGAATCTCTTTAATCATCTCTAATCATCTAAAAACATATTTAGTCAAATCTGTACAGTGTGAAATCTAAGATCAATAAGTTGTGTTTATCTGTCTGGCTCTGTACTGTGAATCTCTACGAGCTTTATTCCTATAATAACTATAATTAAACTATAATTATAATTTATTTAAAGTGATCATTTACACATCAGAACAGTTTTGACTCCAGATAAAGAACTCGAGTCTTTATTGACAGATGAATAGAAGCTGTCCTGTGAGTGTGAAGGAATTTAAAGTGATGTTTATATCATTTCTCTGTTTATGTTTCAGGTGTGTTTGGTTCTGAGTCTGTGATGGAGGGAGATTCTGTCCTTCTGTCTGTGAATATCACTGAAACACAGAGACGTGATGGAATCATGTGGACATACGGACCTAATATAATTCCTATAGCTAAACTCAAGGCTGAGAGTAATATAACATATAATGGCACTGATGGGAGATTCAGAGACCGACTGAAGCTGAATGAGACGGGATCTCTCATCATCACAGACATCAGAATCAAACACTCTGGACTTTACTATTTCACCACAACCAGCCAAGAGAAGCCACTCAAGATATTCAACATCACTGTCTATAGTGAGTACAATATATCCTCATCCATATATATTCATCCTGTAACATTATTTCATAAATCAGGTCGTAATTATTCACAATATTGTGGAGTGATAGATGACACATAATTTTCACATTCACTCTTTTTTTCTTGTTTGTTGTTCGTTATCCCATGTATTACATATGGTTGTTTACCTTAAACTGTATGTGAATGACTAGACACCCAATATTGACTTCATTGATTCATATGTTAATTTGCAACAAATACACACCTTTTGTGAGTAAAACCCTTTTTCCTATTGGTTTTAATGGAATATTTCAGGCAAGATTCAACATTTACCATTGTTATACTCACCCTAAAGGCGTCCTATCTGAATATGTCTTTCTTCTGGAAGAATAATCCAGTCTGAGTTGTACCACGTATTCTTTTACTTCCAAGCGGTAGAATGGGATTGAACGGGTGTTGATTTTTTGAAGCTCCAAAAAGTGCATCCATCAATCAAAGAACGTCTCTACACGGCTCCGTGGTTTTTACAAAGGTCTTCTGAAGCGAATCCATGCGTTTGTTTAAGAGAAATATCCATATTGACAACGCTAGCAACGATTTGAGTATGTCGAACATCCGCTGCAGGTGAACGAGAGGCTTGTTGTTTTTTTCCGAAAATGCCGCAGGCGTGATGAAATTCCTGCACTTTTCGTTTTCAGCCAATAAGATCACCGCCTCCTCTGGGTGGGACCTTTCATCACCATCATTTAGCAGAAAAACAAGCCTCGCGTTCAACTTGATCTGAGGGATAACGGAAGCTAGATATCAACGTTAAAAGCGCTGTCAATATGGATATTTCTCTTAAACAATGCATGGATTCGCGTCAGAAGACCTTTGTTAAGACCACGGAGCCGTGTCGAGCCGTCCTTTGATCGATGGATGCACTTTGTGGAGCTTCAAAAAGTCGACGCCCGTTCGCGTCCCATTCTACTGCTTGGAAGTAAAAGGACATTTTGAATTTTGCCAAAGTTCAAACAAGACAAACATAAACATTGTTTTATTAATTTAACATGGTCAAAAAGACTTGCAGTTCCCGGATGTCCCGTGTAATTATATTTAAGTGGTCATTACCAGCAAATAACTGACTTGAAATGTGAAACTAGGCGATCAAAATAACATTTTCCAGAGTGCTTTGTCATACAAATGAATGAGCTCCTCTCCTTAATCCTTTTTATTCACTAGTTGATTTTTTTCAGCTCGTCTTCCTGTTCCTCTCATCACCAATTCTTCATCTCTAGAAGGATCATCAAGCTCAAAATGTGTGGTGTTGTGTTCAGTGATGAATGTGTCACATGTGAGTCTCTCCTGGTACAAAGGAAAGAGTTTATTGTCCAGCATCAGTGTGTCTGAACACAGTAACATCAACATCTCTCTTCATCTGGAGTGTCTGGATGATTCTTACACATGTGTAGTGAACAATCCCATCACAAACCAGACTCAACATCTCAACACTGATGTCTGTCACAAGTGTTCAGGTGTGACCACTGAGATATTAATGTTTCATTTTGATCTGATCTGAGATTAGACGCTAAGATTCAGATACAGTAATGTTCAATTCAAGTTTATTTATTTAGCGCTTTCCACAATGTGCATTGTTCCACAGCAGCTTTACAGGAGCAAATAAGAAAATGAGAAACACAGCACAGTGCATGGTGTTTATAGAACAAGCAAGATCATTCTAATAAATAAATAATATTTATTTATTATTTATTAAAATAAATGTCTCTTTATTCATTAAAGAACGAAGCCCTCATCACATTTCAGATTATATAATCCCTCTCTCTGGTGCCGCTGGATCTCTGACGATTGTAACTGTATTTCTGATCTTCTGCGTCTGCAGGAAAAGCAGAAAAACAAATCAAGATGGTAAATGTGAACCACAGTCAAAACACATCACATGATGTAACAATAATGTGGTTTTGTGAAGAAGAACAGTGTTGTAAACAAAAGTAACACAAATTGTGACACGCATTTATTAAAGGAGTAGTTGTCATGATTTCGGAGGCAGACAAGGGGACACAGGAACAGATGACCCAACTGCTGACAGTGGGTAAGGGGTAACAAGGACTTTAATATCAAATACACAACATGAAACAAAAACCCACGAGGGGGTAAAACTACATAACATCTAGGGTACCAACAGGGTGTGTATATATATATATATATATATGCTTTAATATATCCTTCTTGCATTTGTATACTTTGGTCAGTTAAAAATGATAGTTTATGTAGTTATTTTTTATTAATTTGAAATAATTAAATAAGCCGTTTCATGTCTATCCTTGAATCCATTCTTATCAAGGTTGATGTAGGATATAGAAAGTAATTAGTAATAAGTAATTCAATGCTTTTTGGAGAGAGTCATTTGTACAGTAATCTGATTACACTATTAAAGATGTAATTAGTAACTAGTAATGAATTACTTTTTCAGAGTAACTTGCCCAACACTGGTGTGAACGATGACAGAATTTTCTTTTTTAATTTTAACTTTAACACTTTGTGATAAAACAGTTTTGTTCACAGCTGACACAGATCATGCTGATGAACAGGAGATCACTTATGCAGATACAAAATTCTGTAAAAGAGCAGGGAAAAAAAAGGTAAGATTGTGTGTGTAATGTGTGTGCTATTATGTTTAAAAATCTATCAAGAGTGCGAGAATTTAGAGTTTATGAGATATTGCCCTTCTGACATATCGCTTTCTTTCCTAAAATTCTATGTAAATCACTTTGGAAAAAGCGTTTGCTAAATGACTTAAAGTAAAATTGAACCAGTAGATATAAATAATAATAAAAAAATTATATAATTTCATATAATTTTCAACAAAATGATTGATGAATGCTCACTATTGTTGATATATAATCATGTTTAAACATGTGTGTGTGTATTTATATCTGTCAGAGATGTGAAGTGGAGACTGATGTAGTGTATGCAGGAGTCATGAGAAGATGATACACCGGACACTGCAGTCACTCCGGCGTAAATCACAACATTTCTACTCACATTTAACATTCCACAGTTTGTTTTTTCTCTATTTAATACATTGAGATATTAGCATTTATGTTTTCCATGAATGATCCAACGAAGAGTACATGATGTTCTAAACACGACAGCAAAATGTTCATAAAACATCCTTCTTTTACTGAACTTGTTTAGCTCGTTCATATCAATGACATCAGAGATACTGTACAATAACTTAAATCTAAATGAATCCAAACAAAAAGTATTTAGCAAAACAATACAGACATTTGATTTAATAAATAATACATGTGACTTGGATTCAAATTGTAAGAGCACTGAATAAGAAGATAAAACATAAAACTAAAAATTGTAACACAATATTTAAACGCATCACAGCTGTGGTATTTCTGTTGAAGAGAAGAGAACATAAAATAGTTATTTTCTTTTTCCTGGTTTTTGTAGTACTTACTGTACCACTAACAGAACAAAGTTGTAAAGTGATAAAAAATATACGCTTTGATAATATTTATTAATCCGTTCTTTAAATAATGATTAAGACTTTTATTCATTTTTCACTGTGCTGTTGAAGTAAGCTTATAACAATGTATAATCCAAACCGTTTTTAACTTCTGGAGACATTTTTGTTTTACAAGTAACCAGCATTATTTCATCATGAAACATGAACTTTACAGATCCCAGCACATACATCAACACAGTTTGTGAAAAAAATTAATGTTTATCAGAAATGACCATTTAAATAGACTTTTTTAAATAGGATATGAGTATAGTATTGACTGTGATGACTACAGTATTCTGTACTAAGTGTGTTGACAAGTTAAAAATTGTATATTAAATTTCTTCCCCTACTGAAAATCACTGTTCTCAATTTTAAACAACATTAAACTCATGACGGCATGTACAGTGAATTGTGGTTAGAACTAGACAGAACTCTTGCTGGTTAAACACATTCAACGTGAAATGAAACATGAAACTGTGAACATGAAACTGATCATTACCACAAACCTGAGTGTAAAAATACATTTGAGAAGTCTGTTCTTCAGTTCATTTTCATAACAGATCTTCAGTTGATCTTTATCTCACAACTCTTCATCTTCATGTGTGTGTCTGCCTGTGTGTCTTCTGTTGTTCCTTTGATTAAAGTCTTTGTGTTTCTTTAAACTGTTAAAGCAGATTCGTGTCTGTGGTTTAGTGATGAACGTCTCTCTGAAACCTACAAAACCAACTTCCATCTAAAAACAACCACAATCCCCTGCTGACCGCCCAACATCTCCACATAAACAAACCAAAACTAACAACACCAAGGTCATGGGGTCCATCCCAGATATTGCACATACTCTCAGAAACAAGTGTATAGTATAATACAATGCGAGTCCCTTTGGATAAAAGCATCTACCAAGTGCATATAATTTAAATGTAATATTCTCATTATGAGATAAGTTTAATGTTTGTGTCAATGCAAATGCAATGAGACATGGCCTGAAATTACAAAATACATCAAAAACACAGAGATTAGAAATCATTTAAATTCCGTTATGAATTATTTCAATACATTTTAATAAATAAATAATAAACAGATAAATCAGTAAACAGGCCAACTGATCTGACAGGTGATAATTAAATAATTTAATTTCTCTTTAAAATAGTAATGATTATTTCATTAAATCAAACTTAAGGAAAATAAAAACAACCAGATGACATTTACATTTCAGTATCTTTTATCTTCTGCATTTCTGAAATAATTTGTGAAAGATTTGTTTTTTTTGCAATGTCAAATATGTATGTATTAGGGACTAGAGTTGAAAAGATACAGTACTTTGATGCACATTGTCCATGTTGAACAAACACAGTGTAGTAAAAAAAAACATGAAACAATTGAAATAATTAATAATTACTCAAAATTTGACTTGAAAAGTTGACTTTAGTGTGGTGGGGAAGTTGAACTGGTTACAGCTGACCGACTGTCTCATCTTTACCCACTCTCTGTTCTTCATACTGAGGATGTTTGTTCCTCTTGTGTGGATACAGGAATATCCGATGCTTGTGTCTGTATAATGATGTGGAACTTATTTATAGACAACAATTATAAAATGGTGTGTGGTTCAGCTCTAGAATCATCCATCCATCAACCTTTCACCTCATCAGCTACAGCTCTTGTATGTCAATTCCGTGTTTTCTAAATAGTAAATACTAAACTCACAATTTTATAGTGTATAATGGCATGTTGTAGGTTTGTAGTTTTCTTCACATTCAGCAGGTGAATCTCCCACTGCAGTGAACAACCCGTTCTTGTCATTCCAGTGTCTGTATCTCTCTCTAGAGACCCCAGGCAACAAAATGTAACACAATAAGTTTACAAATGTAATTTTGAATGTTTTTACCCAGATTTGTGCAGTTTTCGACACAAGGTAAGCAAAAACTAAATTCATGAGTTGACTAAGGCTATAGCAGTCAGGGAGGCGTGAATAAACCTCAACACTCTGACACAAGAGGAGAGAAACACGGGGAATAAGAAGTGGTAGCATCTAAGGGTGCATTCATCAAATGCCCTCCGAAATGTTTTCGAGACAGATTTAAATCTGATCATGCAAAACCCCTCAGGAGGTGGTCTGAGACACAGAATGTCTTGAATGGCAAGCAGCTGGTTGTGGTGAAATAATAAAGTCCAGAGTGTTTGATTCTGATGTCTGTGATGATGAGAGATCCCGTCTCATTCAGCTTCAGTCTGTCTCTGAACATCCCATCAGTGCCATTATTATATTTATATTTATTATCAGTCTTGAGTTTAGCTATAGGAATTAAACCATATGTCCACATGACATCAAGTCTCTGTGCTTCAGTAATATTCACAGACAGAAGGACAGAATCTCCCTCCATCACAGACACAGAGACGAACTCAGAACCAAACACACCTGAAAAATACACAGAGAAATTATATAAACATCACTTTAAATTCATTCACATTCAAAGTACAGCTTCTATTCATCTGTCACTAAAGACTTGAGTTCTTTATCTGGAGTCAAAACTGTTCTGATGTGTAAATGATCACTTTTACGAAAGCATCTTTTAATAAATAAATGTTTCATTATAGTTATGATAGGAATAAAGCTCGTAGGAGACAGACAGTACAGAGCCAAACAGATAAAAAGAAATTTATTGAACTTAGATTTTACACTTGACAGATTTGAATTTGTATGTTTTGAGTGGATGTATGAGATGATTAAAGAGATTCACAGGATGCTTTGTTACATGTATTTGTGCTTATGCACATACTTTGATTTCTTGTTCTTATTTGATCACTTACTGATTCGTTGTCTTGAACAATATTCAACATTTCTGTGATGTAGGCTAATAGTTTTTATGGTGTCATAACCTTATTTATGAAGATTACATATGAGCTGATGTTTTCGGGTCAGGATCTGTTTCAACTTCAATTCAATTTCTAATATTTGTTCTGATCTGAACACTTATTTTAATATGTGTCCAATGTGACGCAGGTTTTTTTGTAGTTTTGCAGTAATTCGTGATTTTATGTTGACTAATGTATAAATGTATGCTCCGATGTCTAGCCACTAGATGGCGCAACAGACATATAATCTGCTTTACGAGAGACCTTTGGACTGTTTACTGATGTATTAAAAATGGTAAGCACAAATACAGTTTAAATATCAAAATGAAGATACGTTTGTTGATAAAAACGTCATTAAAACCAGTGTCTGGCTTTTGATCTTATTACATGCTGCTATAATGAACACAAACATCAACTTATTTTTCTCTTTATAACAATTAAATTAATATAATAATTAAATTTACAAATCCTGTAAGCTAATTACCGTTTACACATTATGACGTGTTATCAACACGAGATACTAAATGAGCAAGAAAAGCAAATGAAGTGACGTCACACACAGGGGCGTATCTAGGATATAAAACCATCAGGGGCTGATCCTAAAACATCAGGGGCTAATGTAGGGAATTTGGATTAGGTTGTAAGGGGTATTTTTTTCAAGGAAAATATGCTTTGCATAAACTTTTTTATGCAATATATTTTATTAGCAAAAACAAAATAATCACATGTATTTAAATGTGTTCTTCTCAATGAAAATATACTTTGCATGAACACATTTATGCGATATATTATCAAACACTTTTTTGTAACTTTATACATCTGACCCATTGTTATCTATGTCTAGCTACTTATGTCTATAGCTACTTCATTCTCTTGTGGATTTTCTAAATTTCTTTATGATTCTTTTATCCTGAGTTAATTTTTATGATGGTGGAATCATCAGAGAGTATCTTCCAGACGTAACTTGAGCAAAGAAAGCATATGGTAATGTTTGTAATGCGCTAGTGCTTTTAGCTGGGCGATAATAATGCTTGAAATTGACACTCAGTTCCTTGAGGATTTTTCCTTGTTTGTAAATTTTGTTAATATTTGTAATGTTTTTTTACACCTTAACTTAAATACTAAAAATATTGATATGAATAGAAATACTTAATAACTATTGATAATGCTTAACCTAATATAAATAAAAAATGAAAGGTTTTGAAGTCATTTTTTAAGTAAACACAAACATAACTGCTCGTGTGACTGAGCTTCTGGCACTTTATAACGTTTTTATAACTAATGTAAGTAATGTTAACAAACTCTCTGTCTCACCAGTTTTTAAACATTTTAATTGTGAGCCGAGCATAACACGCACCCGGGCATCCGGTGTGTAAACTTAAAATATTCAACCTAGATTTAGAAACATATACAATAATTTTTTTAAATTTTCTTTATATTATAAAATCATTACAGATGAATTGAAGAAGCATTAAATAAGAGCAGGTAAAGAAACTCCGCCAGCAGTACATCCAAGTGCGTGATGTGGGCTACAAGTTCCTCGTGTTGTCACGTGACTGCATTTTGGTTCGTTTCAACTGGTTCGGACCCAAGCAATCAGTCTGGTGTGAAAGGGAACCAACGCCGCTGAAAATGTTACAATGTATCATTCTAGTCACACATCTAGTGTTACAATGTATCATTTTGTAAACTGGTCCGGACCAAATGAACCGAACTAAAGGTCAGAAAGCGCCCTTGTGGTAAAGCGCGCATCCAGTGATAAACGTCCCCAAAAGTTTCTCCCCAGAATAGTTTATTTACTTCATACACGATTGTGTTTAAAAAAACTCGAAGATTCGCTTGCTGGCGGGAAGCATTTGCTCAAGGATGATGTTTTTTTTAAAGGATACAAAACAGTATTTCCTCCACTACACTGTCATGTATTTGGATATTATTGCTTCGCCCGGTTCTTGGCACATATGTGAGGCAGCAGCCAGGTAAGAAAGTTTTACACAGATCACTCACTAACATCTGTGCTTTATCCTCGTAAAAAAATGATTTAAAGATTATAGCACAATAGAAGAATCACGAAAAGATGTGCGGGCTTGATGTGATAATCCGGATTTTTATATCATGAGTTACAGTACATTTTCATCTGCGTGTACTCGCACACTAAAGTGAATCCCTTTCTTCATCCTCTGCCAAAATGAAAGAAGATTTGTTTGTTTCTTTGCACAAGCCTTTGCCGTTCTATAGTCTTCTCTGCCCTCACAAAGATAGGTTGAAATCAGTCACGTGGTGTGTGTATTTGCGCTTTTGATCTGTGCATTGCTATGCTATACAAACTATTACCAATAGATGGCGCCAGTATGCAGATGTGTATTCAGTTCACTGCTGCCTTCCGTGAATTAGTCAATAAAGAGAAAAGTGAACAGTCGTGTGTTTATGAAAGAATGGACATCAAAATAACGAATCGGTTCTTACAGAATTATAAAGAAAAATATCTACAGTACAGCAGTAACAAGGTCTTTATTTGTCATGCACATATAGACCTTCGCTTGGATCGAATAACTTAACGTGGGCTTAGAGTCACGAGGCTTGATTAAACTTAAAACTATATCTACTACAGTTTAAACAGTATTAAACACACCATCACATCATAATTAATAAACATAAAACTTGCTGGACCTCATCTGACAAAAACATTCAGCGTGAAACAAGAACATTTTAGATGTTTGAACATTTAAGCAAATGAAGCATAAATTTGAGAGATTTTATCTTTGTTTTATTACACTTATCTTAATATTCAATTACATGCGTTCATTTCTTATTTCATACATCCAAAATCGAAATTTGCTTGAATTGCATCATTTCAATGACATTTCATACATTTTAAACGTGTGTGTTGAGCAGACATAGTTACTGTAATCTGAACATCTATGGACAGTTTGATCAACTTCTCATGACTCCTGCATACACCACATCATCCTCCACCGTACATCTCTGACAGAAACACACAACAAACACACATTATTATATTACTGGCCATTTATGACACATTACACAAATATTCAGTCCTGTGGAAATTCACACATTGAGGATTGTTAAAATCTCTATAAAGCCATAAAACCTTTCCATAGTTTTAAATTAATTCAATGTTTTTATTTGGCTTGAAAAATTGTAAAACCAAAAAGTCACATTTTCATAATGTATTTAAGATAGGCACACTCTTTAAAACAACACACGCACACACACCTAGAGACTCAAAGACTGTTTAAATGTGATAGACTTCTGAAATCCAGATACAGAGACACAGTGATGAAGGATCTCACCGGTTTGTGTTTGTCTTTTATAGAAGGTTGTCTCTGCATAAAGGATCTGATCTTCACCGGCCTGATCTGCTTCTATAAAAACACATGTGAGCTGGATTTCCACACAGTTTCTTAACCAAACTTTATTAGGAAAAAAACAATTAATATATTTTTATAAATGTATTAGATGTTTTACATTTACCTTGTTGTTGTGTGTGTGGTGTGTTTCTGCACATGCAGAAGATGAGAAGTGCGGCTACAATCATCACAGATCCAACAACAGCACAACAGATCACAACTATACGAATAAAACCTGTTTAAATGATTTGAGTCAGTAACTTCAGTTAATATAAATGCTGTATAAGTCAGTTTGATCTTTGATCAAGAAATAAACAAAACATCATGTGTGACTCACCCGAACGTGTGTGACAGAGTCTAGTGATGTGTAGATGTTGTGTGTGGTTTGTGATGGGATTGTTGATCACACAGCTGTATGTGTTGTTGTCTTGATATTCCACCTCCAGAGGAAGAGAGAGTCTGATGTTGAGATCAAACACACTGATGCTGGACAATAAACTCTTTCCTTTGTACCAGGAGAGACTCACATCATGTGACACATTCATCACTGAACACAACACACAACAATTTGACACTGATGATGATGAGGAACATTGAGAAGAGTCTCTGGAGATGACAGGAACAGACAGACGAGCTGAAAACATTACAATCAAATAAGTTAACCATAAATAAGAGTGTCAGAAAATAACACAAAAGGCTTTATTGAGAAAACAATAACAACTAGAACAACACAAAGACAACACAACAAGACACAATACAACACATAAATTCATACTGGCCTACATAAAATACAGTGCAATATTTTGACCGTCATTTATACACCAATGTGCAGGTATTTCAACATGTTAATATGTGAATATATACATTAGATATCTATCATTTCTTCTCTACTCACCGTAGACAGTAATGTTGAATATATTGAGTTGTTTCCCTGATGTGGTGTTGATGACTTTATAAAGTCCAGAGTGTGTGTTTGTGATGTTTGTGATGGTGAGAGATCCAGTGTGATCCAGCTTCAGTCTGTCTCTGAATCTTCCATCAGCTCTGTTTTTATATAAATTGATGTAATTGTTCACTACATTGATCTCAGCTATGACAACATCTTGAGCTCCAAACTTCCAAGAGATTCCATCTTTCACTTCAGTGAGATCCACAGACAGAGAGACAGAATCTCCTTCAGTCACTGACACAGACTCACTAAACACACCTGGATCGGATAAAAATACTTTGAGTTTAAAAAAGTTGAACATTTATAATCCAAGCTTTATTTGCGATAACTATCATACGTTATAAATGCACACGCATAAACGCACATGAACACATTTATAAATATATAATAAATATAACAAACACAGAACAAGAGAAATGTGATTCTTGAATCATAAAATCATCCGTGACTTATACATCTAAAAATATAAAACACGTGTAATTTACCAGACAGACTCCACAAACAGAACAACATCAGATCATACATTTTCTTCAAAAGCTTGCAACAAATCCAGAAATTATATAAAATGTTTGAAAACTGTTTAAAACGTCAATGAGAGTTTTTGGAGTCCGCATTGATGCTGGAAAGACCCCAACCAAGAGTCCATGCGAGCGCACAGTCAGATATGTAAAGGGAGGAGTTTTGTGGCTGTTTGACATTTGGTTGCATGGTATGAAGAAGATAACTAAATGTATGTTTGGATTAAATTCCGAATTAATTCGTTTCTTTTTCACATCATTGCTTGCTCTATAAGATATTCAAGAATAAAAATTTCAATGCACTGCATTTCTTAAGGTAAACCATTTGTTGTAGATTTCCCGCTCCCGTTCCTTACTCAGTGTGAGACGAGAAAGAGTAGTAATTTAACATTCCCCGCACTCTCTTATTTTCATGTTTGTCGTGAATATCTTTTATAATTTCAAGTTAAGATTAGTTTTTGGTGAAATGAAGAGTTTTGTTAAATGCACGCGCTCTCTGACTGAAACTCGCGAATTCTCCCAACATAAACAACATGGAGCAGGTACGATTTAAGAAATTCAGTGTCATCTTTATTCATTTTAATGGGACTGTTTGTGAGAGTGCTTAAACTCTTACAATAATATTAAAGGGATGGACCTCTTCAAGAACGGCCACGTTCTCTGCTCGCTTTCTGTGTACAGTTCCAGTCAGGTCCGGTGTTATTATTGATGGGTCGTTCATTAATCTTTAATATAAACTATATAAACATGATGATCTTTTTCTCTCTCACTGCCTCACTTCTCTCACTCTTATGCAAGATATCGGAGTTCTCGGTTAGAAACATCTCATCGGCCTCAACCTTGTCAATACATTTGTATTCAGCGATCTGAAAGCAGTCAGTTTAGTCCAGTTTACATTGTAAGTAGTATTTATTGTTATACATAGTGATGAAATTTAGAAACTGTTACATTTGCCTAAATTCACTGCATTGTTCTCAATTGAGGCTGTTATGAAATAAAATAAAATTTTATTAGATTTGGGATGAAATATTAATGTTCCTTATAAACTTGAGGGCAAATTTGTTTTAAATGTTTTCAATAAAAGAACAAGAAAAATATTTGTGTTGTTTGATTGCTTTTGTAAATAATTTAATGCAATTAAAAAGTTAAGTGGAACAATTGGACAAAGATAGAAGAAATTAAAACATTAAGTGGATTCATCTTAAAATAGTTATTAGAACAGCTTATATGTTTAAGTAGACTTCACTCAAGTTGTTGAGTAATCATTACTTAATTTTAGGGCTACAGGTTTCCTTCATTTTTTTAAGTTAACTCAACTCATCCGGGCTTACAGTGTAATAGAAATCATGCTTTATTAAATCCATATATTTTTATCAAATCCTTTTTATTAACTTGCATTTTTTTAAATGAGAAATAGTTTTTTGAAGCAAATAATTTATAATACAATATTTCGTTTATTAATTTAATAATATTCAAATTATTATAACATTAAAAAATAATTACATCTATATTTATTTGATTTATAAAAACATTTTAATGAGAATTTCTTTTTTGATTGAATCATTATATTTTTGTTTAGATCAAAAAGTAGAATTTAAATAAATGTACTTGCTTCAACATGAAAATATGTTTTCATTGACATGTGCAAGTTATATAAAAAGTTTTCATTGACATAGAAATATTATTTAGGGCAAGTGATTTATATTTAATTGGATCAATTAAAAAAATAGATGTGAATCCTATAAGTTGTTTGAATGAAAACCTTTCTTCAGTGTGTGTATTTAATTTATACGTCTCAAAATGAGAACATTATGGAAACTTGGATATGACACAACAACCCAAAACAGATTAAAAACCCCAAAACACAAAAACACAAATGCCAATAAAAAGTCACTAAAACATCGTAAACTGTGTCGCTTTGAAAGTTTCGTGTTCTGTGCTTAGCCTTTAGGTTTTGGTAAGCGTATTAAAATAAAATTATTATCAAAGCATGAAATGAATTATTTAACAATTATACATTTTAAAAGAGAAACTCTTTTTCATTATTTGTTTGTTCTTTATTCCTTTAGTTTTCTCTTTTTGAGAAGATCTTCAAAGTCTACAACATGATAACTCCGCAAAATTTAAAGAGACAGTGACCCTTAAATTGAAATCGCCATTAAAATTGTTTTATGTTATATAACATTTTATCTATGTCTCAATTATGTTATAGTTGGAATGGACTGAATAACTACTTATTTTTATAAGTAAAAAATTATACACAAATGTTTTCATTCCGTATCATTCACCTTTTTTAATGGCGTCCAACATTGTCCCACACAAACGTATTACCTTTACCACATTTAGTTTGTTGGGTGGTCACCCTAGCCACAGCCCCATCTCAAAAACAATTCACCCGCTACTGCTTTGAGATAAAGATCAACACAAGATGTGTGTGGAAAATAAACTGAATAACAGACGTCTCATATTTATTTTGGTCTTCGGGTGTTGTGGTCGTGGTCTTCAAAGGTCTGCTGGCGTCTTCTTTCACCCTGAATGTGTTTATCAGCAGTTTTCTCAGTAACCGTTAAACTGTGACTTTTACCCTACAAACACTTTGTGCCATGATGGGTTAGATGCTGTATAAAGTTGAGAAGATTTTGCATTTGTAATGAACAGATGAACACATTTTAAATGTTTTTTAAAATCCACTCTCATAATTTGCTTTAGTCTTTATTCACTTTCATTCATATTGACTTGACTGGTTTCTTTACATGAACAAAGGCAGAGATGAGGGCCACTTGTAGTCTAGTATCAAGGAGGTGATCTTATAAATGCATCTAACAAAAAGTCAAATATATATAAACTATTTAAAACAGGAAAAATAAAGAGCCATTCCAAAATGTTAAATCTAGCAGTAATTCTGCAAAAAACATCAGCACAATAAAATAAAAACATTGACATTTAAAACTTGACATTTAAATTCAAATACTGCTGTAACCTGAAAGTCCGATCAGAGTTTGTTCATCTTCTCATGAGTCCTGCATACACGACATCATCCATCACTGCAGGACTCTGACAGACAAAAAACACACACAAACATAAATATATGCTTTAACTTGCTTATTTAACATTATACAATAGTGAGCAACAATCTGATCATCTGCTTTCTACTGTCATGAACATGTTTTATCATATTATTATAATTGAATATGAAAATTCGTCTCAGATGCTTTGATTATCTTTACAGTCGGCAAAGCTTGAGTGTCCTCAAGGCCTGTTGACCGAAGCTAACTCTTATTTCTCACATCTTCAGAATAACACAATAAAACCATCAGAAATATTTGTGAGACTTGACAGATGACACACTGCTGAAACTAACCGCAGCTAAAAGTCGTTACTAAAGTCAGTCGGCTCGAGTTCTGAGAAGAAAAAACACATCTAGCAGCATGTGTGCACATGACACTTCATCTTATTCAAAGACATTCAGTCACACGAATAAAAGTGTTCAACAGCATATTTATGGTGTTCTTCGTATTAAAATTTGCGTGAAAAAATGTGCTATTTTTATATTCAAAACTCATATTTAGCATGATCTACACTGTTAGACGTTGCTGTAATATTTAAAGTTACTTACTACAAAATGCAAAGTAAAATGCTAAAATCTATTTTCACTGTGTTATTACTGTAATATGCATTGCATTATGGGTACTTTTATGATGTAGCATTGTCATTTACAGTACTCTACTGTTAACACAACCGTGTATTTGAAGACTTTTATGAGTGAAGATATCAAACATATTGTTTAAGAAGCAGGACAGGATAACTAAAGCATGCTAGCGTGAAGTAAAATTTGAACCGACTACTGCGAAAGTGCATTTTAGTGTAAAAAAGCAAGTGAAGGCAGCATCATTTGAAATAGAGGCCCTAATCTGTATGGACTCTGAATGAACCAGGTGGAATGGATTTGGGGAGGCAGAATTTGGATTTTAGGTCCTGTCCCATCCACATACATGTGGCTCCGATGCCCATGATGTGACAGATCATTAAACACACATGTACTGTAAACACAAGCAGACAGACATTTAAATCTGATACAGAGACACGTCAGAGAAGAATGATCTCACCGGTTTATGTGTTTGTCTTTTGTGGTATGTTGCAACTGCATAAGTGATCTCCTGTTCACCACTCTGAACTGTTTCAACAACATCAATAAGCACATTATAATCTTATTAAACTATGTTTATATTAGCCTATTATTTGGTATAATACTATTACAGTAAAGTTAGGACTACTAAATATTTGCCTTCTGGGTTGTTTTTTCTTTGTCTTCTGTAGATGCAGAAGATCAGAACTGCAGCGACAGTCATCACAGATCCAGCAGCACAAGAGATCAGAGTCAAGGTGAGAGCTATAGTGAAAAAGGAGCCATTACTGTATCTCACCTCAGAATGATGAGTTATCATTGGTAAATATCATGAGTGTAACTGAATCTTGTTAGTCTGATCTCAGATCAGATCAGTGAATAAACACAAACATCACATTTGGCTCACCTGCACGTGGATGACAGAGTTGAGTGATGTGTAGATGTTGTGTGTGGTTTGTGATGGGATTGTTGATGACACAGCTGTATGTGTTTGTATCCTGATATTTCACCTCCAGAGGTAGAGAGAGTCTGATGTTGAGATCAGACACACTGATGCTGGACAATAAACTCTTTCCTTTGTACCAGGAGAGACTCACATCATGTGACACATTCATCACTGAACACAACACAGAACAATATGATGAAGAACATTGTGAAGAGTCTCTGGAGATGACAGGAACAGACAGACGAGCTGAAAATATTAAAATAACAATGAAAAAATAAATAGATGAAGAAACGATAGCTTGTCAGTTAATTCATCTTTATTAATATGTTTAACTGAATTAACCCTAAAAGCATTACAGAGACATTTATGTCATACTGTGAAAGTCATCTTTCACTCCACAATATTGTGAATAAGTATGACCTCATTTATGAAATAATGTGACAGGATGAATATATATGGATGAGGGTATATTGTACTCACTATAGACAGTAATGTCGAATATACTTTATGAGGCCAGTTTTATTGATTGCACTTTTGCTTTTTGTTGTACTTGAGTTGTCCGAATTGCTTCAGTTGTTTACCCCACCTGTAAGTCGCTTTGGATAAAAGCGTCTGCCAAATGACTAAATGTAAATGTAAATGTAAATGTATCGTCATGCGGTGAATCTGGCCAATCATGAAAAGCTGTGTCGTCATCACAGCATGGTGCAGCCGCTCTTGAGATGCTGCGGCGGCTGTTCTGGAAACGCTCTCGCGGTACTTTAGAGCCACTATGCAAGTCGTAGAGAAGTCGTAAGCATCAACTAGAGTCTGTTATTGTTGACAAAATTATAGGAGAAGGTAATAATACAGGTTCAAGTTTTAATTTGTCAAAGATTTAAAAACAAAATGACGTGGTGCAACCCAACTCGAATTCAAATAGAACTTGAATAAACAAATCCTAATTCCTAATTTTTCGTGCACACACAAATATTGAATATTTGTTTGAGTACAGAGTTAAAATACATACTAATATAAATCTAAAAGACAGCACATATTTGGCACTCAAAAATGTTTTGCATACATTTAAAAAAATATAAAGATCCAGAACTCAACAAATTGTAACTTTATTTTACATTTCTGTGAAACGTAAAATATTTACATTTCTCAACGATTCCCAGGCAAATTCATATAACCAAATAATGAGTTTAGAAAAATAACGTCATATATCATATAGTCCAGATAATAACAGTAACAGTTAATTTCGTTTTTTACGCTCTTTACAGTGTCATCCAGTGATAAAAAGAGGACTCTTGATTTAAAAACAACAAAATGAAGTTATACAATCACATATAACTTACCCTCCAGACTCCACGAGCCCCAACAGAAGAACATCACATAAAACATCCTCTCCAAGAGTTTCAAACAAGGCTATAATAATTTAAACTGGTCCTGACCATCTATGCATGAATTGTTTGTCAGGGTTGTTCAAAATCCAGCACTTGCGAGCTTTGACTCAAATGCATTGGCTGTTTGGTCGTTTTATCATGATAACAGGCACATTATTTTAAAGCAGATGGAGGAAACAAAACTTTACTCGTCTGTATCATTTGGACCGGAAGAGAAAGTCTTTATTTATGGATATGAATGACGCATACAAATGAGATGCAGCGTTAAAGACGATGGAGATGGAATTTGTAAACACACTTCAAACAATTAGGATATACTTAAATTGTTGTGTTATTTGCGTTTTTGCACACAATACATTTTTATATAAAACATTTTATGCAAAACCTTAAATTTACACAGAATTAGGTTAATCCCACAATTTGTTTTCACAGTGTACTAGTTTAGTCAATCACTCGTCACTGCAGATTAAAGAGCATATCTGCACAATATTATGATACAATACAAATACTGTAACAATATTATGAACAATTTAAACTTTAACCAGGTATATAGAAATACAAAACAACAAACTTAATAGAAATAACAATTTTGCAGGGGGAATAAGCAAAGTTATAAAAATACATGAAAATAGTTACATCGCTGTAGAATTTGACATGCTTTCGGGTTTTTAAGGTAAGATTAACGTATATATGTATTTTATCTCTTCCAGGAAAACCTCAAGCATCTTGGAAGTGACATCAAATGACGTGTGTCCCTGAGGTCGGGGTTGATTGATGTGTCACAAATTGAATGTGTCTCATAAAAGTTAATGGCAGACCAATGGGTTAAGGCATGTACACTGGAATAAAGCCTGGCGTATGAAAAATATTGTAAGAACTATAAAGTAAAATAGTCTACTTTCAGGGCGGCCCTTTAGGGATGGGCAAAGTTAAAATGGTTCTTTGAAAAACATTTGACATTTGAGTACTTTTATTTCTAAAAGTGTATGAGCTAAATTCCAATTCATGCGAAGGCTTTGCATCTGATGGCCTTTGAATTGGCTCTGGATCTACTCACCCCTAGAACCAACCCTCGTTCCTATTGAGAATGTAATAAATTATTTTACAAAAATGATGAAAATATTACAGAAATGATTGTTGCTCAGATCTGTTCTCTATCAGATTCAAAATACTTTATGCTCTCAATTGACTCAATACACTTAATTCCCTCGTCATTTATTATGTGATCTCTTCTGTTCATCTCTTCTTGATCTGAAGTCATAAACTACAAAAGCAACAGCAGCCACACCCACCAGTGCAGAGAGGACCAATCGGATCACAGCTTCAGTAAAACCACACTTGCAGATGAGGTTTTCTGAGAAATCTGGCATAATAAAGGTTAGATATGATTCATCACAATTTTTCAAACTATGGATGCACGATTAATTATATTTTAATGGATATATGATTTCTGCCTTCCATAAACTTCCATTTAAAAAATCATTTGGGTCAAAAATATTTTTTGCATGTTTTTGTAAAATTCATTTTAACGTGTGGTTTCAGTGTTAAGTAAATGACTCACCTGAACACTTGTGACAGACATCAGTGTTGAGATGTTGAGTCTGGTTTGTGATGGGATTGTTGATCACACATGTGTAAGAATCATCCAGACACTCCAGATGAAGAGAGATGTTGATGATGCCACTGTGTTCAGACACACTGATGCTGGACAATAACTCTTTCCTTTGTACCAGGAGAGACTCACATGTGCCACATTCACCACTGAAAATATCCATGAACAATTTGACACTGAATATGCTGAAGAGTTTGAGATGACAGGAACAGGCAGATGAGCTGGAAAATATAAATCGATGCTTGAAGGCATATTTAATGATAAAGTAATTTGTTAAAAGAAAGTTGATAGTGTACAAATTAATCTGTATGTCATACGGTGAAAGTCATCTTTCAACAATATTGTGAATAATTTTGACCTCATTTATGAAATAATGTTACAGGATGAATAAATATGGATGAGGGTAGATTGTGTACTCACTATAGACAGTAATGTTGAATATCTTGAGTGGCTTCTTTTGGCTGGTTGTGGTGATATAATAAGCAGAGTGTTTGATTCTGATGTCTGTGATGATGAGAGATCCCGTCTCATTCAGCTTCAGTCTGTCTCTGAACATCCCATCAGTGCCATTATAATATATATATTTATTATCAGTCTTGAGTTTAGCTATAGGAATTGAACCATATGTCCACATGATTCCATCACGTCTCTGTGCTTCAGTAATATTCACAGACAGAAGGACAGAATGTCCCTCCATCACAGACACAGAGACGGACTCAGAACCAAACACACCTGAAAAATACACAGATAAATGATATAAACATCACTTTAAATTCATTTACATTCAAAGTACAGCTTCTATTTATCAACACGAGAATAAAACCCCCTCTTATTCTGTTGCTTGAGACTTTAAACCAGGAGTTCATTATTTTGAGTAAAAACTGTTAAAGACTGTCTAAAACTGACCAATTGTTCACCCTAATGTTGATGGTAATTTCAATAAAACAATCTGATGAGTAAATGATCACTTTTACAAAAGCAGTTTTACATACATTAGTATTTAATTGCAGTTATTATGAGAATACACAGAGCCAAACACATAAACAGAACCAATCTGATCCACTATAACGGTCATAAATCAGACAGTTGAGATTCATTGACAAAACAGGAAATCAATCCAGCTATAATAAAGTTTAAATAAACTGAAGTTTTAAAATCACACACATACCCTGCAGACTCCACGAGCATAAACACAACAAAATCACAGCAAACATTTTCTCCAGATGTTTCAAACAAACAGTCCACAGTTGTGACAAACTCTGGTCCAGACACTCTTGAAACTCTGATGAGCTGAAGAGAGAAGTGATGCTCTGAAGTGAATGAACTCCTTCAGTGAACACACCGCCACCTGCCGTCAGTAGAGTGAACAGCACAATGATGTCGATCACCAGAAGATGGCAGTAGAGCAACACAATGGATGCAAGCTGCTGTCGATTGTCCTTCCGCTGGGTAAAATTGAATATAATCTAAACCACAACGTCAAAATTAACAGGTTTGATTTTAAAATGCAATATACCCTGTCAGAGAGTCACGCCATGTTAAAATAAACACATACAAAACGTTTACAGCATGAATACACTATCAGACTACCCCACAGTAAAACAACAGGCAGCATTCATGCACAATACCTTTTCAAATTGTCCTCCCAGTAATAAATAAATATGTAGAATGATTTAGCAACGAAAATACCCTTGTCGTATCAGTATAGAAATGAACAGGTAGGGTGATTTTACAGCGCACAAAATGACGAAATATTGATGTGCGCATGCGTGGTAGGACAATTTGTTATTGACAACCAGATAAACATATGGAGGAGAGCACATATGTTAAATTAAGCGTTTATTTGCTAAATGTTGAATTTGTGCATTTGTAGAGTTGTTTTTTGCTTGAATGTTACAAGAGTTAATTGTGCATTTACTGAATTGTAATTAAATGATTTTATGTATAATGTTCGATAAACAATTCATTTCAGCGCATATAAAGCTCTAGCTGTATATAAAAAGATCAAAGCAGCAAATTCATACAAATAGATTTTAACCTTTTTTATATTAATATGTTAAAAATATGATATGGCCTAGTTTACATAATTACTCTAAGGAGCTTTTCAAATAAGCCCACAGATGTCAGAATGTGTCATTTCCCTCTTTCAGTGATGATCTTATGTGTTGTGTATCATTGTGCTGTTCACTCTACTGACGGCAGGTGGCGGTGTGTCACTGAAGGAGTTCATTCACTACAGAGCATCACTTCCCTCTTCAGCTCATCAGAGTTTCAAGAGTGTCTGGACCAGAGTTTGGCACAACTGTTTATCTGAAACATCTGGAGAAAATGTTTACTGTGATTTTCATCTGTTTGTGGAGTCTGGAGGGTAAGATGTGTGATTTTATCACTTTAATGGCTGAATTGATTTCATATGTCAAAGTCACAGATTTAATCAAGATCATGTTGATCTGAAGTTTCTGATATGTTTCAGTGAATCTCTTTAATCGTCTCATTCATCCACTTAAAACACATATAGACAAATCTGTAAAGTGTGAAATCTAAGATCAATTATTTCTGTTTATCTGTCTGGCTCTGTACTGTGTATCTCTGTGAAACTTTTTTAAAGATGCTTTCGTAAAAGTGATCATTTACACATCAGAACAGTTTTTTACTTCAGATAAATAACTCAAGTCTTTTTTGACAGATGAATTGAAGCTGTTCTGAGTGTGAATGAATTTAAAGTGATGTTTATATCATTTCTCTGTGTATCTTCCAGGTGTGTTTGGTTCTGAGTCCGTCTCTGTGTCTGTGATGGAGGGAGAGATTCTGTCCTTCTGTCTGTGAATATGACTGAAGCACAGAGACGTGATGGAATCATGTGGACATATGGTTTAATTCCTATAGCTAAACTCAAGACTGATAATAAATATATATATTATAATGGCACTGATGGGATGTTCAGAGACAGACTGAAGCTGAATGAGACGGGATCTCTCATCATCACAGACATCAGAATCAAACACTCTGGACTTTATAATATCACCACAACCAGCGAAGAGAAGCCACTCAAGATATTCAACATCACTGTCTATAGTGAGTACAGAATCTACCTTCATCCAGATATATTCATCCTGTAACATTATTTCATAAATGAGCTCATAATTATTCACAATATTGTGGAGTGAAAGTGACACACACTCTGTGTTTCTAACAAAGGTCTTGTGAAGCGAATCGATGTGTTTATGTAAGAGAAACATCCATGTTGACAACGATATTGTGATAATGTCTAACATCCGCGCAGGCGAATGAAAGGCTGGCGTGACGTAAGTTCCTGTGACGAACACCGCCTGCTGTAGGCGGGACCTTTCGTCACCTTTCATTTTTCATTTTAGCCTCTCGTTCACCTGGATCTGAGGGATAACGGAAGCTAGACATCAACGCTGTCATTTCTCTTAAGCAAACGCATGGATTCGCTTCAGAAGACCTTTGTTAAGACCACGGAGCTGAGTTTAGCCGTTCTTTGATCGATTGATGCACTTTTTGGAGGTTCAAAAAGTCGAAACCCATTTAATCCCAGCAGTACTCTTCTTCTCAATTCTTTTTATTTACTGGTGGATCTTTTACAGCTCGTCTGCCTGTTCCTGTCATCACCAATTCTTCTTCTCTACAAGGATCTTCATCATCATATTGTTCAGTGTTGTGTTCAGTGATGAATGTGTCACATGTGAGTCTCTTCTGGTACAAAGGAAAGAGTTTATTGTCCAGCATCCGTGTGTCTGAACACAGTAACATCAACATCTCTCTTCATCTGGAGTGTCTGGATGATTCTTACACATGTGTGTGGTCAACAATCCCATCACAAACCAGACTCAACATCTCACTGCTGATGTCTGTCATCGGTGTCCTGGTATGACCACTGAGATAATAATGTTTCATTTTGATCTGATCTGAGATGGGACAGTCAGATTCAGTCACAATAACGTCTCTTTATTCTTTAAAGAACAAACCTTTTTAGATTCTATAATCCATCTCTCTTTTGCTGCCGGATCTCTGACGATTGTAATTCTGATCTTCTTCGCCTGCAAGAAAATCAGAAAAACAAATCAAGATGGTGAGTGTGAATTAAAACACATCGCATGATATAACAATAGTGTGGTTTGGTGAAGAGACAATTTATTAAAAAAGTAATTCACCTTCAAAACCAAAATTCTGTCATCGTCCACACGCCCTCTTGTCATGTCAAACCTGTATGACTTTCTTCCGCAGAACACAAAAGAAGATATTTTGAAGAATGTTGTTAACAGCACATGCACTTGCATCGGTTTTGTGTCCGCACAATAGAAGTGAATGGGGACTGACATTCTTCAAAATATTTTCTTTTGTGTTCTGCAGAAGAAAGAAAGTCAAACAGGTTTGACACGAGAAGACGGCGTGTGGACGATGACAGAATTTCCATTTTGAAGGTGAACTTTAACACTTGTGATAAAACTGGTTTTCTCACAGCTGAAACAGATCAGGCCGGTGAACAGGAGATCACTTATGCAGATCCAACATTCTCTAGAAGATCAGGAAAACAAACGGTAAGATTGTGTGTAACGTGTGTGTGCTTAATGATCCATCATGAACACAACAACAACACAGCAGATGTTTAAAACCTTTCAGGAGTTCGAGAATCTACATTATTTACAGAATAACAACGTACCATTGCAGTTTATGATCACAAAGTTCACTATTATTGATATATAATCATGTTTAAACGTGAGTGTTGTCTGTTTGTATCTGTCAGAGATGTGCGGTGGAGGATGATGTGGTGTATGCGGGAGTCATGAGAACATGATCAGACTCTCCTGTGATTGGACGTTCAGGTTACAGTAACCATAATACATGTTGAGTTTTGAAAGCTTCCGTGTCCAAACTTCACTAGCATCCTCAAACTGAATTATGTTTGCATCAGCACCAATTCTGATAAAAAACACATTTAGATGGTAAGATGATATGGTCAATGCTGGGCCACTGGACACCGGTGTAAATCAATACAATACAGATATTTGATTTAATAAATAAGACATGCGACGTGCGTTCAAATGTTAAAAGCACTGAAGGAGCGGATGAAACCCAAAATTATATTTATTTAAATGTAAAAAAATGTTGCATAATATTTAATGGCATCATAGCTGTGTCTGTTGAAGGAAAGAGAACATACCATGTAAAATGGTCATTTTCTTTTTCCCAGATCTTTATAGAAGTCTCTCCCTAACAGAAGAAAGTTGTAATTATATAAGTAATTATTCATTATTTGATGTAGTGCTTATAATAATGATGTGTAATTTTAACTGTTTTAACTTCTGAATATATTTTAGTTTTTCATCACACATAATGAGTAAAGGAAGTGACCCATAATATTTTATTTCAATCAGAGAGATGAAATTTACAAATCTTTCCAACAATTATATGTTTGTCAGTAATGACCATTTTAATAGACACTTTCTACTAAGTTTTTATTTTCTATTATGGCTTTTATCAGTTTGTTTGTATAAAAGTTTGATATCGATTGTGATGCAAATGTAATACTTGAATATATCATTTCGTCTCCTACTGAAAATCACTGTTCTCAACTTTAAACAACATTAAACTCATGATGGGATGTTAAGTGTTTTGTCAAAGTTCAACAGCTACACAGAAAACTTTCAAACACATTCAACGTGAAATGAAACATGAAACTGTGAACATGAAACTGATCATTACCACAAATGCAGAAATAAATGTGAGAAGTCAGTTCTTCAGTTGATCTTCATCTCACAACTCTTCATCTTCATGTGTGTGTCTGCCTTGTGTGTCTTCTGTTGTTCCTTTGATTAAAGTCTTTGTGTTTCTTTAAACTGTTAAAGCAGATTCGTGTCTGTGGTTTAGTGATGAACGTCTCTCTGAAACCTACAAACCAACTTCCATCTAAACAACCACAATCCCCTGCTGGCCGCCCAACATCTCCACATAAACAAACCCATGTTTTCTATTCTACATATATACTGTATAAGCACACATTTATATTCAAGTGGGATCAACGTATCCTAAAGTGTTTCAGTGTGGTTGTTATGTGTGTTTTAGGTTCTGTTTAGGTGGTTGTTTTCTGGTCCATGTGAAATAAGCATGATGCTAACAACACCAAGGTCATGGGATCTGTCCCAGTTTACTCTCAGAAACAAATGTATAATGCAATGTGAGTTGCTTTGGATAAAAGCGTCTGCCAAGTGCAGGCTCGTTTGCTTATTAATTGGTAAGATAGGCCTACAGTTTACTTGCAATAATACTATTTAGACAACAAGGAATTGACAACACATGACAGGAGCAAACATCCTCTGTTTGAAGAACAGAGACAGTCAGTAGGCTGCAACTTAGCAGTTGAACTTACCCCACCATATAATACTGAAGTCAACTTCAAACTTATGAATCGCTTCAATGTTTCAGTTTTATTCAATTGTGTCATGTTTATTTTAGTATGCATAGTATATACTATACATTTGTTTCTGAGAGTATGTGTAATCATTATTAGCATCATGCGTATTTCAGACGGGCCAGAAAACGTCCACCTAAAGAACCTAAAACACCCATAACAACCACAGTGAAACACTTTAGGATAAGTTGATCCCATTCGAATATAAATGTGTGTGTGTATACAATATATATGTATACGTAGAATAGAAAACATATTTTGGTTTGTTTATGTAGAGATGTTGGGCGTTCAGCAGGGGATTGTGGTTGTTTAGATGGAAGTTGGTTTTGTAGGTTTCAGAGAGGCGTTCACCACTAAACCACAGACATGAATCTGCTTTAACAGTTTAAAGAAACACAAAGACTTTAATCAAAGGAACAACAGAAGACACACACATGAAGATGAAGAGTTGTGAGATGAAGAGTTGTGAGATGAAGATCAACTGAAGATCTGTGTTGAAAATGAACTGAAGAACAGACTTCTCAGCTTTATTTTTGCATTAGAGGTAATGGTCAGTTTCATGTCCACAATTCCATGATTCATTTCACGTTGAATGCGTTTGAGCAGAAAGTTTTCTGTGTTCCTGTCATGTTAGTGTAACAGTAACAGTTTGTCTATGGATCCATGCAGATGACCACCTTACTGACATTTGGAAACTTAATAAGACTTCTTTATAACAGAGGTGGATGTACATCCTTATTTTTACTTTCAAGTACATTTTTAAAAAGATGTATTTTATCAGAGTGTTACTTTGGAAAATGTTTTGCTTCACTACATTTTAAAGCACAAATAGCCCACTGTTTTCTCCAGTACATTTCATTAATGTTGTAGTTTTAATATTGACGTACATTAAAATCTAGTATTATACTTTCAAAAGTGGGAAAGTGCTAATTATTTAAATGAATGTAAATACTTCTATTGAAGGAAGAAACGCATTTATGAAATTTAGTGGAGAAAAACATATGATGATATGCTTTATAATTTGAACTTTCTAAGCATTTTTCTTATCAGGTTTAAAATACCGCAGGGTCTCAAATATGTCTTCAGACAATGGGTCCAACAGTCTTTAAGGTCGGATCTTATGTTCTTCTGTCCATCTCCTATGGATCTGATGCAGGGGATCAGATCAAGCAGTTTATCATGGGGGGGCTTAGCCCTCAGACCTTTGAAGCAAGAGACCACTGTGTCAGCATTGATAACCCTTTTACTAAATAGCTATGTACTGTATATATACATACATATCCCCTGCCCTTCTCCCTGTTCCTTTGCTTGATATTTATCTTAAATCAACAAATTGGAAAAATATATAATTTTCTTTGCTGTTTTTAACATGCGTAAAATACTAAAGAAATGTTTTAATTTGAAACATTATTGACTAGATTGTGTGTACTTACAATATATTTTTTAAAGCATTAGAACAATAAATAAACAATAACAACAAACAAAAAATTATTTTGTATTTATTTAGGGATTTGTGGGTGCTTGTAAATATGCCAGTGTTTATTCTCTATATCTGTCTCATTTGCCCTTCAGTTGGTGTTTCAAGTGTGGTTAAGACAGATTTGTTTTCTTTGTTAACTAAAACTGCTGAATCTTAATCGTAGCAAGACACCGATTACATGCAACGTATTGCTTTGGATTAAAGCAAATTCATAAATGTACATGTAAAGCTGAAGGCAAACACGAAGACCACATGTTCAAGAAGAAATGTTCTGTTTAATGGGGTCAACTTAAAACAGTTACTTTACTCTGCAAAACATGATCAAGAGTTCTTGAATAAAGCAGCAGGACATCCGTCAGATAATTTGAGTCTGTTTATAATCTCAGATCTCACAGACATGGCACTCACACTGGCTATCAATCTAGTCAACACATCAGAAAATATCTCATATAAACTTGTACACAGGATGTTTGATGTTGAATTTGTTGCCCACGGATCAGTCTGGCGGTATTGACTGTTCTTCTTCATTCAGATGAAGTCTGCCTAGCCGGCAGCCACACTTACGAAAGGCCACCACGCATGCGCAGAACAGCCAAGAGCATGAACTCACAACTACCTGCTTGTCAATCTGTGTACGTTTAATTTTTTCGAAAGGTTTTGATATTTTGAGAGCTGAAGGTTTAGGGGGGCTAAGATGAAAGAGAGGGTAGCTGAAGCCCTCCTAAATAGGGTCTAGAACCGCCCCTGATCTAATGTCATAAACCAGAACAGCAGCAGTAGCCACGCCCACCAGAGCAGAGATGACCAATCGGATCACAGCTTCAGTAAAACCACAACAGCAGGAGAATTCTGGGAAAAAATGAGCAACAAAAAACTAAATTATGGTATAATCGTTTAAACAGACAATGTTGGTTTCTTTGAGTTTACTCAACTAACTCAAGTTTCATGAACTTCCAGTTTAAAGAAAACAACTGTTGATTAATAAATATTCTTTGTTGTGAAATTGAAATGTGTGTAAATTCAGACCTGAAAAATGTCTCACCTGAACACGTGTGACAGACATGATTGATGTTGAGAGGTTGTGTGTGGTTTGTGATGTGATTGTCGATAACACAGCTGTATGTGTTGTTGTCTTCATTTTCCACCTCCAGAGGTAGAGAGAGTCTGATGTTGAGATCAGACACACTGATGCTGGACAATAAACTCTTTCCTTTGTACCAGGAGAGACTCACATGTGCCACATTCACCACTGAACACAACACTGAACAATTTGATGATGAAGAGTTTTGTGAAGAGTCTCTGCTGATGATAGGAGCAGCCAGATGAGCTGAAAAATAATTAAGTTAAATAAATGGACAATAAAGAAAAGGGCTGATGTATTTTACATTTTATTATCTGTTTTATTAGTATAGTTAATTTGTATTTTAAGTGATTAAAATGTACTTCCACTGAGTTGTAACTTCAAAATAAACCCCAAATAAAACATGTATGTATTTAAAAAAAAAAAAGATCTCACAAAGTTTTTTGTTTTTTATTTTAACGATCTGTATGCCATAATTATAGAAATACAAAAATGCTTTCAGTATTTCACTTTACAAGTAATGAACCTAAAATGTATGTTTTAATTAAATTAAATTAAATGAAAAACAACAATATAAAATAATGTGTATAAAATATATTGCAATATTTATACAGTATTCACTTTTTCAGATGCACCACTATGTTACATACTATATGCTATAAATAGACATTTTTGCAGTAACCGGTTGAATATGTAAATTGATAATTTATGAATATATATGGATGAGGGTAGATTGTGTACTCACTATAGACAGTAATGTCGAATGTCTTGAATGGCAAGTCTTCGCTGGTTGTGGTGATATTATAAAGTCCAGAGTGTTTGATTCTGATGTCTGTGATGATGAGAGATCCCGTCTCATTCAGCTTCAGTCTGTCTCTGAACATCCCATCAGGGCCATTATAATATATATATTTATTATCAGTCCTGAGTTTAGCTATAGGAATTAAACCATATGTCCACATGATTCCATCACGTCTCTGTGCTTCAGTAATATTCACAGACAGAAGGACAGAATGTCCCTCCATCACAGACACAGAGACGGACTCAGAACCAAACACACCTGGAAGATACACAGAGAAATGATATAAACATCACTTTAAATTCATTCACACTCAGAACAGCTTCTATTCATCTGTCACTAAAGACTTGAGTTATTTAGTGCATGAATGAGACGATAAAAGAGATTCACTGAAACATATCAGACACTTCAGATCAACATGATCTTGATTAAATCTGTGACTTTGACATATGAAATCAATTCAGCCATTAAAGTGATCAAATCACACATCTTACCCTCCAGACTCCACAAACACCAACAGATGAAAATCACAGTAAACATTTTCTCCAGATGTTTCAGACAAACAGTTCTGCCAAACTCTGGTCCAGACACTCTTGAAAATCTGAAGAGCTGAAGAGGGAAGTGATGCTCTGTAGTGAATGAACTCCTTCAGTGAACACACCGCCCCCTGCCGGCAGTAAGTGAACAGCACAATGATACACAACACATAAGATCATCACTGAAAGAGGGAAATGACACATTCTGACATCTGTGACAGAAAGAGGTCATTTTGCTGAGTGGTTTATCACTCAAGGACGCATGCTCCGGTGTGTAAACCTGGGAAAGTGTCGTCAATGCATACATTACCTTCTTTCTACAACATAGCGTGGGCTTTGCAACAAAACTCACCAACATTGTGATGATTGACAGAAGTAACCATAATGAAGCTCTGCTATCAGGTGTGTTTAGCATCCTCTGTTTTGACAAAAGTTGTGTTTGCAATTTTAACAAAACTTCCGTCTGCATAGACGTCGAAGTTTATATTTTTTTATAATTGTGGCTCCACAGAGCGCTCTCTCACAGTGTTAAGAGTGAATATACCTGACGAAGAGCAGAGCTCGAAGGATCACAGGATCAGAATCCTGATGTGTGGGGGAAACCCAGAGGACAAACGCACATGAACTCTGTTCTTGTACGATACGCAATCTGAAAGCCAGCTGACAGGAGCATAACAACCTTAGTATGACTTCAACCAAACCCTTTTTCTGTCAAAAGCAATCCAAACACTGTCATCACAATGACCAACAATTTCAATACAATTTTCAGTTCATGGGCAAGTGACGAACCCATGAATCCGCTGTATCACAAGTGGCAGGAGTCTGACTGTGATGATGCTTTAAGGTGGAACAGAAAAATGGTCCAGTGAACTATTTCAGGTGATAAAATGAAACAAAAAAAGTTGAACAAAAATTTCTCAGAGATATATAATATTTGTAAAATCACACAAAAGGTTGTGTGCACACATTTGTTTATATTGAACACATCCATAATAAACATTCAGTGAAATAAAAGTAAAAAACTTTCAAGATCATATGCGTGAGTCCCTGTGTTCACTGTTTGTGTGTGCAGTGTGCAGTATTCGTCACACATTACATGAGCAAAGCGATTAAATCTAGGATTGTTTTGTCCTCATTTTGTGGTCTCTCACATTTTTTAACTCTTATAAGATTTAAAAGGGCCTTTAGGTTGCAAACCCCTGATTTAGTCTGTGAACATGTTCTCCGGAGCAATAGGTGGCGGTAGTGCGCAGAGACGCTAGATACCACCCGCCGTAAAACAACAAGAAGAAGAAGAAGAAGACCACCATAAAAAAGGATGCTGTACTCAGATAAAGGACCTTTCGGATAATTGATTGTTTCGGTGGAATTACAGATGTTTGTTAAATAGCAAATAATATAAGTTTCACGGGAATCTCTCTTTTGACCTAAAGGAGGTCACCGGTTAGCGGTTTGCGCAGTCAGCGCAGTCAGGGGATGTGGGTGCGTCTCCTAAACTCTGGAAACAGCGCACAATCTGTATCATCAACTGCCTATGTTAACAAAAACGCCGATCAACATTAAAATGGAGAATTGTTTTATGTTTGTATTACTTTTTTGCGGTAAGTGTTTGATTTCTATTTATTTTCGCGCTTTCGGTTTCGATTTGTAGAAAATATGCGCTCGGTTTCCATCCCAATGGAAAACAATTGAGACGCGACAAACATAAGATCTGCTTTATACATCTCTGATACACAACTTTAGGTTTGCTAGAGTTTTCAGTGTACCGGTTTGTGAGTTTTTGTACATGTAACGGTACATATGGAAATAATTATAGCAGTGGAGTATGATCTTCCCAAAAGAGGGGCGGTGCCATGGCAACATCAGCGTCACACTCACATATGTGACCCTGGACAACTAAACCAGTCTTATGGGTCAATTTTTCGAAATTGAGATTTTTACATAATATGAAAGCTGAATAATTAAGCTTTCTAAGGATTATGGGTTGATAAGACAATATCTCGCGCAGATACAAAACAGTTTAAAACTCTGGAATCTGAGGGAGCAAAAAAACAAAATATTGAGAAAATCGCCTTTGAAGTTGTTAATAAGAGGCACTTTAGCAGGAAATCCACTCGCAAAAATAACGTTTTTATGTATTTACGGTAGGAAATTTACAAAATATCTTCGTGGAATATGAACTTTACTTGATATTCTAATGATTTTTGGCAATGTCTCTTCTGTAACTTTTCATTTTTGGATGCCTTTTAAAACATTTGTCCTGAAAATAAAACGGTTATGCAGTTAAATAGAAGATAAACTACTTAACTGCATAAACCTTTCTATTTGCAGGTCAAAGCTAAAGGCATTAAAATAATACATATTTAAGTTACAGACAGGGACATTGTTTTCATAACATACAGCAATCATAATGCAAATATTTAATCACTTGAGCCCAGTCGAATATGTATATTATCAGGCATTTATTGTATATTCTGAGACCCACTGTATGTATGAAACGTAGAAAGGTCTGGTAACTTGAGTCTGGTACTTAAGCAAAGTCCTAGTGGTGTATTTTAATATTTAAAGAAAACATGTGACAGTAAAAGGAAACCACTGAAATGAATATATCATGAGCAGAAGTATACTTAAAAATTACTAACAAGTCGCCTTTCCATGCCATTCATTCTATAACTCATTCTACATCATCTTTCTGATTAAAACATGATTTATTTAGAAATGGTCATAACATGCTGATTATTAATTATTCATATTATGAATATCATTAATGCTAAATGTTGATACAAGGTGTTATGGTTTATAATCTGTCACAAACCTTTTAATTTCACACACTACTATAAAAAAACAACATTTCTATTCGCTCATTAAGAAAATCTGTCAATCTGGCATATCAGAACAAGTAAAATCATGTTTATTAGGTAAGACTGTGATCTCATTTTTCAAAGATTTGGTTACTTAAATCACCTGCTGTAACTGCCCTTAGTGTATCAGTGTGACACTCCCATTTGTCCATAGCCCTGTTTTCCCTGTATTTTTGTCCCATGGACTACACACCCCATTATCCTTTGCAACTCTCCCTCATCATCATTGACTTTCAACCCATCATCAGGACACTATGGCTGATATGGCAATAACAGGCCCATCCACACTTCCCATTGTAAAGAATAATCCTGCCAATGGATTGTTTTTTTGTAACAGAAACATGCTTGACACTAAACGTCTTCAAATAATTATTTTGTCTGTATTCTGCCTATTGGCTGTTGTCTCTCACATAGATACGTTGCTACAATATGCATTTTATTGTAGAATTAAAAACAACCTGATTAAATCTCTTCTGTGGTGTTTTTAAGTGCTAAGTATGTTTTAACATTGTCCGACCACGCTCTCGTTTTTCTTTCACTTTCTCCTCATCTGTTATCTTATCTTTCCTTGTCCATAAAACTACACCATTTTTACACGTCTCTTCATTTTTTGTTGGGATGAATATGTTATTAAATGGTTCAGGACTTATTTGTGTTTTGTAATTATTTGTTTATGAAAGGTGATTAGAAAGTTGAATTGCGCCAAAGTGTATCCTTTAAAACAACCTGATTCAAATGATCTTGTGAATAATTATCATGGATTGTGCTATACCTGTGAGTTAGAAAAACATATAAGCAATATATAATATTGTAATGGGCTAATATTAAACACAAACGTAAATAAACTGCTGGAAATAATCTCAATATTAATGCTTTGTATTTCAATTATATAATTTAATATATGTATGATATAAAACACTGTCATTTGAAGAACAAAGTAAGGTCAATGTTAATGTAACATAAGCTTTAAAATAATTCACAACATGTTTAAATGTACATGAAAGTCAGCTGAGACTGTTTCGCGGCGTAACCAGTAAGCCATCCGGGAATTTCTCACCTACTCTTTTATGAATACTGAGGATTCGGACATACTACAGTGTATTCTCACTATATAGTAGGTAAGTAGGCGTATTCGTATGCAACAGTAGTATACACACGTCCAAATCTCGCGAGATATAGTGCACCAGGTGGGAATTTCTCGCCTACTGTTTTATGAAGACCGAGGTCTTGGACATATTATTCTTTTGCCTACAGCTTTGAGCTACTATATAGTATGATAGTATGCGATTTCGGATTCAGCCAATAAATTCTCCCTCACCCATTGATTCCTTTTCAGATCTTGTTGTATGTAGCTGTAATTCCTAGTCTTATATCATGTTTTGTATTCCGTGGATGATTTTTCATTCTGTTCAGTTTGTAAAGACTTAACATGTGATGTAATGTTGGTGTCTTCAGGTGTGTTTGGTGATCCAGATGAAGTGAAGAATCGTGTTGGAGGGAGATTCTGTCACCCTACACACTAATCTTACTGACATACAGATAAATGATGAGATACGGTGGAGGTTTGGACCCGATGGCTCTTCCAGTCTTCTAGTTCTCATTGATCAGAATGTTCCCTCATATAAAGATTCAGCTGATGGAACATTTACTGACAGACTGCAGATATCAAACATTGAGACTGGAGATCTCACCATCAAGAACATGAGAATCAAACACTCTGGACTTTATAAAGCACAGATAGTAAGACCTACTGGAGTTACACAAAGGAAGTTCAGCATTGAGGTCTATGGTAAGCTTGCGTTCATGTTTGTTTTGTTTATGGTCTGATGTGTTAAACAGTAAAGCATGCTATAAGTTCAGCGGTTTCACACAACAATGATTTCTGATATTCACAAGTGTAAATAATAAACAGCATAATAAACATCTCTGTTTTTAATGTTCATCAAACAACAAAGGACGAAGACAAATCTTGACTAAGGTTTAATCTATATTTACATTATACAGAGAAGACCACAACATGTTATTTACGTCATTTAATGTCTGTATCTGATAACCTTATTTATGAAGATTTCATAGGTATAAAATTAACAAACAAATAACTAGATTTCAAAAGATGTGTTTTGCTTTAACCCCTGCGATCTGATCTGGAGTCATATTGTGAGGTAAATGTTTTGTGGTCACTTTGGACTTTTTTTTCGTGGAAGGTCTGAAATTTCTAATGAAAACTGTCATGAGTCTGCCTCATCATGTCATGTCTATTCTTGGTCTTGTGGCAGATTCATGGCGATGCCTTAGGTTTTATGTGGAGTGAGAGATTTTTACCCTTTCGGCCTTATATAATCTCTCTTCGGTCCTCCTCTCTTTTCCTGCCCTCTCGTTTCCTCATTAACTTTCCCTGAGTGTTTCATTAACCACACCTGCCCCTTGTTAATTACCCTTTGTCTTTCTCCCTATATAATATTCTTGTGTCTGTTGTACTGTGCTTGTTCGCTGCCTAGTTTTGCCTCCCTGCCTAGTGGATTACCTTGCCCCTGGTTTAGATTCTAGTGTCACTGATAGTGATCAGAAATTGTAAAACGAATCTCTGTTTGTGCAATTTCTTTAGGTGTCCCACATCTGACTGATCCTAGTGCAGGTGAATCCAAGACTGTGTTGAAGACTGATGGAGAATCTGTGACTCTAGACACTGGTGTTCAAACACAGACCGATGATCTGATACTGTGGAGGTTTGGAGATGTTGGTGTTCTCTTGGCTAAAGCTGATAAAGAAGACAACAAGACCTCAATAAATGATGCTGATGGGAGATTCAGAGGCAGACTGAAGCTGGATGATCAGACCGGATCTCTCATCATCAGAGATGTCCGAATATCAGATTCTGGAGAGTATAAACTGAAGATCAGCAGTAACATCAAAAAGACATTATACAAGAGATTCATTGTTTCTGTCAGTGGTGAGTATTATAATTATGTTATATTGAAATCAGCTGTGTGTAAATACTTTACATCAGATTATGAAAAAATACATTAAAATACATTAAGTTTATTCAATAAATCCAGTGTTTATATAATTGACAACTGAAAATTGATTACGATGTATTACAAACATATTGAACGAATCCAGGTTGTTCCAAATTTTTTTTTTAACTAAACTAAAAATACTGGTCACCTCAGGGTGGGGGGGAGTTTAGCTTTCTGACACCCTTGTGGATGACGGTCTCCTTTAGTGTGCTGGTCCTGGCCTGGAGACTCCACAGTCTCCTTCCTGATGGCAGCTTTCTGAAGAAGCTGTGTGTTGGGTGAGTGGGATCACCTGCAATGCAGAGGACTTTGGTTGAGACGGGTTCCATAAATGTGATGGAGGGGAGAGAGACACCAATGATCTTCTCAGCTGCTCTCACTATGCGTTGAAGGGTCTTGCGGCAGAACACATTGCAGGCTCAATAGCACACCATTGGTCGGTAATGTACGTACGTTCGCACGCACGTACGTAAACAAAGTGCATCTCAATCCCTCAGCACCACGCCAACAACCAATAGCGAGGGAAGCAGCTTGCTTGTCAGTGGGTGGCACATGGGACCTGAATAGCGTTAACTATGCCCAAACATAAATGTAAATTCACAGATGAACTACAAAGAAAATTCCTTTGTTTTCATCTCGGACGGGATCCGTTTGAAGCAGAATGCATGACCTGCAAGGAATGGACTGCACATCTGCCTTGTTCAAAAAGGCTTTCCCTGATTCCGAGACAGCGCAGCAATTTTCAAGCGCTCATACAAAGACTGAAGCAATTCTATATTCTATTGCTGAAGGACAAAAATTGAATGGAAAGGAAGTATTACTTTATGTATTAAAGTTCAGTAACAGTTTCATGGTTTTTAACGCATTTTTCAAGTATTTAAGCCCACCCCGATCATTCCACCCGCTGTGGGTGTCCATCTGCCTCCTGCCCCCACTGACTGTCCTCTTTTTTTGAAAGCTGAAATATGGTCACCCTACTGTTACTTATGAGACCCACCACAGTCATGTCGTCCGCAAACTTGATGAAGAGGTTGGAGTCGTGTGATGGTGTGCAGTCGTGGGTACGCAGGGTGTAGAGGAGGGGGCTAAGCACACATCCTTGGGGGACCCCGTGTTCAGTGTTATGGAACTGGATGTGTTACTGCCAACCTGAGGTCTCCCTATTCAGGAAATCCAACAGCGAGTTGCACAGCAAAATGTTTAGTCCCAGCTGGACCAATTTTTTTGTGAGCTGTAGAGGGATGATTCTGTTAAATGCTTAACTGAAGTCAACGAACAGCATTCTGGTCCAGATGAGTGAGTGGAGGGCAGTGGGGGTGACATCATTGGTCGATCGCTTGGACCGATATACAAACCGGAAGGGGTCCAGGGAGGGGGGGAGGATAGACTTGATGTTGTGCATGACTATCCATTCAAAGCACTTCATGAGAATAAAAGTCAGTGCAACTGGACGGTAGTCATTGAAGAAGGATGAAGATGGCTTCTTTCGGACTGGAATGACTCAGCGAGATGTTGAAAATGCCTGTGAAGACATCAAGGAACTATACAGTACTATAATGTGTGACATTACTTACGGAGACAGTGAGTTCATTCTGTGACATTCAGTTAATCTGTACTTGAACTCTAAAATGAATGAACAGCCACTAATGCTTCTGATCAGTGACGTCTGAGTCATTAGGTTTGTTGTAAAGTGGTGTATGTGGACAGAAATAAGGCACAAATTTGTGCTCTCTACAATAGCGTCAACTGAGTTAACTCACTGTATTCCATCTACTGTTTTCTTTTGAGGTTTTGTAACGATAGATCGTAAGATCTGAATTCCTTAGAAACTGACTGAACTCCAGGTTGACGTAGTATTTGATAGAATGGACAATGATTTTCTCTCCTGAATAAACATTGCTGATTTAATTATACAATGGAATTGGAATCAAGACTGACACCCTATCCACCCTGACCACAACTGCCCCTACTGATAACTTTTTCTTATATTGTTGAGGCCCAAAATGTCCTTCTCTTGTCCACCACGGTTATGTCATGGTCATCATGAACTGTTTCTCCTTCTTCACACCCTTCTCGCATCTTTGTGTGAAAACTGTGAATTGCTCACTGTAGATTGTAGTCATAGTAACGGGGCCGCAAACTGCCTAGATTTCATAGACACTAGCAACATCAAAAACACAGCTGTGCAGGTTTCTATTCTAAATCAAAGAAGAGCAATACATAGTGAATGATAAACAAAAACATGAAGACATCATGACATTCATTCATTGTATCACGGTTATTGACCATACCAATTTATTGTAATATGCTTGAGTGACGCTCTTGTTTACAAATTGTGACGGCAGATGTATGATCAGAAAGGATTTACAAAAGTCTCCGTCATCCTTACTTGATGTTTGTTGTAACTGAGTCTGTTTTGTTACAGAAGCGTCTCTCTCTTTGGCTGTGTTATGATTGTAATTTGTGTATATGCAATATGATTTTCTGTCTTCCTGTTTTTGCAGAACGAAGACAAACTCCAGGTGAAAACGTAGGGATAGCTTTTGTTGTCCTGCTGGCTGCTGCTGTTGTTGCTGTATTTTCATATCGCCGCATTAATTATGAACGACAAAAACGAAAAGTGAGTTTAATCTTCAGCTGATACAGCAGTACGAAATCAAATATATTCATTGTACTGTTATAGAGGTTTTGTGTTTTCTTTGTGTTCTGCTTAATTTCATTGCAGCAGTAATACATTAAGTTTTATTTGATGATTTTTTAAATAGTGAATTACTTCTCTTTTAGTCTGTTGAGAGTAATTGAAGCTTAAAATTACAGATCTGTTGTTTTATTGGGTCTCATTTATCAATCTAACATAGAAAAATGATGACAACTGTTTGAGCTAAACTGTTTTCCTCAAACTCATTCTTTTCCTTTTTGACCAATTTTATCTGTTACACACGGTTTATTGTTTTATCAAACTGATATACAAGGTTTCATTAAAGAAACACACAGCATCAAGAATAAGATTATATTGAGAACAACAAATATTTTTACACTTTATGATCATTCACTTAATAGAGGAAACACCTGACAACAGACGATTTTATCTAAAGTCTGTTACAGTGCATCTGTGGTGCACATTTCATCAGTTTGTTTTATTCCTTCATAACTTCTGAGATTGTTGATCATCTTCACCTGAACACTGATGAGTTATGATGTTTATATTTCTCTCTCTTGTGTTTCTGTGACAGTTAAAGACAAGATAGTGCCTAAGGGAGATTCTGTAACTCTGGAGACTGATGTCACTAAACCTCAGTCTGATGATGTCATCCAGTGGAGCTTTAGAGGTGATGTGATAGCCTCATACAATAAGAACAACAGTGATGAAGAGAGATTCATAGACAGACTGAAGGTGGATGATCAGACTGGATCTCTCACCATCAAAAACATCAGAACGGAAGACGCTGGACTGTATAAAGTAAAGATCAGCAGCAGCAGTGGACAGAAATCATTCCTTCATTTCATCACTGGTGGAGGACCATCATACCGTCAGTTCAATGTTATTGTCACAGGTAAGAACTCAAGTCTATTAATAATATTTATATGTTCTACACACATTTGTGCCATTCAGCTCATGAACACAATGAGCATCACTGAACTGAAGAGAGAAACATTTTCACACTTCAAGCCAGCAGACGACTTAAGAAGACACAAACACAGCACATGAGTAATAAACACAAATGTTATTTACTGTTTTTAAACGGCGGTTTGGAAAACTCAATGTCTATTAGCCTGTTGCAACATCTTAAAGTCTATTATTCCCAAATAACAACTGCTTTAAAAACACATTTTATTTTCAAAAGATGAATGTTTCTACTTGCAGATTTCTTCTGCATTCATAACTTCTGAGCTAATGAACGATTTCTAATCAGTGATTTATATTCAATGACTTGTGAGTCAAGTAGGTGTGAAGTAAATGAGAAAACATACAGACAGTCTGTGGTTGTTATCGCTCCTCTGTTTTGTGTTTGGATCCCGTCTGGTCTTAATCTGTGATGATAACTGGCTCTACATTATAACATTCTAACATAGTGAATATTAAACAAAAAACAGCTCTTGTGTTACTCAATCTATTCTATAAAAGGAGATTATACACACATGGGCATACACAATTCTCCATTTATGTAATGGGATTAAAAAAAGTTATAAAACTTCAAAATGTAATCATGTGCACACTGTACAGACAACCTTGAATGTGAGCACAAAACATCTGAAGAATGAAAGTGATGCTTTTTCATACTTGAGACCCCAGAAAGCCCTTTAAACCCTTGATAACCCATATACAAATGATCACAGACTCACACTGGAATATTACACCTAGCATATTGTTTTTTACTACTTTGGTTTATGGAGTGTCCAACAACAAGTTTATGTAAATACAATGTGTAAAAACTCTATAATCTCGTAATAATAGGCAGTTATTCGTACCTTACTTCTTGACTGACTCTCAAATGATTTGTTCCGCGATTCATCCGTCTAGGCCCGCCTACCCGCTAACCTTGTGTCATGTGATTGGTCAGATGGTGTAGTCTGTTGTGATTGGTCAAACACGTTCATCATTTGTCGCAAATTGAACCCCACTACCATCATTACAGGATTACGGTTTACATGTGGTTGGATGTCATGTATATGTGTAGCTAGAGATGGCGGCGAATTTACCGTACCAACGAGGAAGCATTAGAAGACGCTAATCCACAACAAACTCCACCACGACTGGAGCAGGATGTTTGTCAGTGACGAGTGACAACTCCTGTCATAAAAACTCCCAGTGTGACAACATGCATGTTGTGCTTTTGCTCATCAATGAAATAAAATATTATTTTTTTCGTAAAATAATGTTAATGTGTTAGTAGTTCTATTATTTCATCTTAACTGTGCGTTGTCATGGTACATAGAGCATTTCAGAAAGTCGAAATATGAAAAATGATATATATGAAACCCAAATATATCTATACAGGTGCACGTGCGGCAAATGTGTCAAAATGCAAAGTTAATAGCGAGATAAACAAACTGTAACACCCCAGAAATAACGGTACATCCTAATGTTAGCGTTATAAGCATTAGCTAAACACAGACATAAGGTACGAAAATATTTCTTGAAGTTAAGACAAAAATCTAAAGTCACACTTACAGGTTGTGATTCGGTGGGGCTAACAGGTCCAAATAGAGTTGGTATTCCCCCTCTTTCAATGATAGTCGTTTCACATACCCTGTAGTGAACGCGCCAAGATTATTAAACCAATCTTCGGTGAAATGACGCGCGCACAGTTAAACTCTGGGGTTATACTCCTTTGGTATCGTTTGAAAAATCAATTGTAACCATTTTTCCCTCAGACGTTCTTCCTTTGGAAGTTGAAATAAGACGCAGGTAGTGTCACACCGTAGAACACAGACTCTAGACATGATACACACGGATCATGAACGAGCGACAGTGTTTGGGGGAGGAGAAATAAGTTTTCACGTCAGTCTCAGCAAAACGTGGCCGGGGACTATGTACAGTGACGTAGACATGCATCCACGACTCGTTTGTGTGATTCAGAGTCGACTCCCATTTTTACAAGCAAATAACTTTGTTATTTATTCACTTTCGGACTTACAACTTGGCAGACAGCTTACTTTCAAACACCGCAACATAACAGACGTCATTTTCATGATCTCATGCTACGTACTCTTTAAGACATTTATTCTGTAATCCTTCATGTTTTGATAAAGTTCCTTTGCAGATATTTATGTCACATCTTTCATGTTGGAATTAGTTTTTTTCTTCATGTGGATTGTTATGGTGATCATTTAAAAACAGAATTATATCCTTATGTTCAGAGAAGTTATGGTCTTTATTAGTGGTGGGCCGTTATCGGCGGTGCTGCGTTAACGTGAGACTCTTATCGCGCGATAAAAAAAATGTCGCCGTTAATCTATTCTCAAAGTTTGGTTGGGAGCTGGGTCTATACTACGCAAGCTATGATGACTTTCACCTTGATATTTTATCGCGGATGTATACCTAGATTAATTGCACTGTAGGGGGCGAGAACGAGAATGACTTGCGTGATTCGCGTCATTCGCGCCGCCTCATCATCTCATGACCAGGGCTTCATTCGCGCCGCAAGTAGGTCTATCGCGTCTTTGCATTGACTTAACATGTAAATCCCTCGCGCTTGAGGCGCCATTCGCGTTTGGTCTGAACACAACATAACGTTACTGTGAAATTACCACATCAAACGTGACGTGCTAACATGGATGCAGCTATGAAGCCGCCGGGTTTGCTTCAGGGAAAATGTATTTTTAAGAAGCTCCCAATGGAAACCTCGACAAGACTAAGGTTGTTTGCACCTTGTTCAATGTGGAATTGGATTACTGTACGGAATCGGTTTACATACAGTTGGTTTAAAAAAAAAAAAACTTTCTCTCAACAGGTAGTGGTCTAGCTTTAGTTGAAACCATTAAATTTGTATTGGCACCTAATGTATTATGGCTCCTGTATGACATATTGCTTGTTGCTCCCTAACTCTTTGTAAGTCGATTTTGATAAAAGCGTCTGCTAAATGACTAAATGTAAATGTACTGTAGGAGCTCTTCCAGTCTCAAGTACCACCTAAACGCAAAGCATCCCTTAGCTAATGCGGAAGTAAACACAAGTTCATCTTATTGAACATAATTTAATTTTCATCACAAATTATCATAGTAGAACACCTTTCTCAAGCAGTTTGTGATGCACTTTGGAAACAGGAGATGAGCCGCTGGTCTAATGCGCCACCTGGCTTGAGAAACCCGTTCTCAAAGACGTACTTTTAGTCATTATTTGGGTAGCACACATATTCTGAATGCCTTCGGTAGAATTCAAATAAATCATTTTAATCTAGATTAAAAAAAAAAATCTATGCCCACCACTAGTCTTTATGCTTTGTACTGTTTTTGTACAATGTATTTTAAAGAAAGTTCTGTATATTGTGGGCCTGAATTGCTTATTTTATAATACTTTATAATTACTCTCATGACTGTGTAATAAGCAGGAGGATGATGTACCCTATTTATGAGTTATGAACATCATGTTTGATTTATTCTGTGACATCAACTAGCAGGATTTATTCCAATGTATCCCATAATTAACATTAGTTAACCTGAGTTGATAATATGGATTATTCATTATTAGTCTTTAGTGTGTTTATGTCAGCAATTACTAACACATATTAAATCAGCATGTTTTATCTGAAAGTCTAAGCGTGAACTAATGCACAAATTCATAAACATTTATATCGATTTTAACTACCAAAACATCTGTCATGTGTTTAGTAATGTTGACATGTTAATGAAATGATTATGAATGTAATATTAATGTGTTCTAATGTTTGTGTTTCTCTCTTCTGTGTGCTGCTGTTACAGATACAGTTGGTAAAGTGGAAAATAATTCTGTGACTCTGAACACTGATGTTACTGAACTACAGTCACATGATGTGATCCAGTGGAGGTTTGGAGAAACTCTCATAGCTGAAATCAACAGAAAGAACAACAAGTTCATTACAGATGATGAGATATTCAGAGACAGACTGAAGCTGGATGATAAGACTGGAGATCTCACCATCAGAGATCTCAACACTGAACACACTGGACACTATAAACTGAAGATCATCAACAGTAGAGGAACATCATACACTCAGACTGAAGTTAATGTCATGGGTTAGTAAAACAGGGCTCGACAGTGCGAGATTTCCACTCATATTTAAAACTAACAATAAATGCATGAAAATCGAAAAATGTATGTACGAGCATGTGTGCGATTGTCATCTTGTCAGAGAGACTAATACGAAACTTGAAACGAAACACAGCTTGTCAGCGTTTAGGCTACAATAGGTTAGTATGATTTAGGGCCGCAACTAACGATTATATTAATAATCGATTAATCTATTGTTTATTTTTTTGATTAATCGGATAAAAAACCAAAAACAAGAAAAGCATTCATTTTCAACCCTTTATTCAAAAACAGAACTAAAATCTTCAGAAAGTGCACAAACATGTTGCTCCTTGAACATCCCTGAGCTGTTATAATAATAATAAAATAAAATAATGGCCAATCATAAATCTTTTAATACATTTTGTCACCACTGTCTCTAAATGCTAAGTACTAAATTCGGTGCAAATTGGACAAACAGTCTTGAACGAGTTCGAAAAGTAAGTTCATCAAAAATGTTAAATGGCGGAAGATTTTTGTGACTTAATGTGACGTCATAGGGTACAACCAAATCGGTTTTAGCCAAGGATTTATAGTTAGGAAGAGTTTTGTTTCTAGGACTTAGCTTTGTGGCCTTATCTTTGTGACAGTTTTGTGTCATCACTGACACATCTCCTAGTTGTCAACAGTTATAAGCAATTTTATTTTTGTTTTAAGTGCACTTCTCTTTTTTCAAAATTTGATAATCTGACATATCCAAAATATTTCCCTTTGGGTAGTTGCTGGGCTTGACCCAGGAATTGCTGCTTGCAGCTATATTTTCTTGAGTATCTGATAATGTTTGATGTTTTCTCATCAGTCTGTAAACTAAAACTGAGACCGTAATAGAAAGTTTCTCTCTGTGTCACAAGTTTAGATATAGTGAATATTTCCTGATAATTAAAATCATAAGCTGTATGTTCTCCAGTACATGTATTTGATGGATGCTCTTCTATGTTTTCTCTTCCATGTGTTGCTGTTATAAACAAAGAGGGACTCAGATCAGTAAAGTTGGGAGATTCTGTTTCTCTAGACCTTAATGTTGCTGGCATACAGAGAGATGATGTGATTCAATGGACATTAGGAGATGAAGAACCTCCCATAGCTGAAATCACTGTAGGGACTGAACCCTCATATGATGAGAGATTCAAAGAGAGACTGAAGCTGAACCCTCAGACTGGAGATCTCATCATCTCAGAAATCACAGCTGAACTCTCTGGAGTTTATAGAGCAAAGATCCATAGCAGCAGCAGAGGAACAGAATACAGAACATACAGGGTTAACATCTCTGGTGAGTAGATTTGTTTTAGTGATTTATATCTGACATTATGAGAGATGATGCAATGACCAGCAGAGTTTTACACTAAACACTGTCTTAACTTCTAAGTTTAGTTTCAAGTCTGAACCAATATATAGAGTGATGCACCGTTGCACATAGATGCAAGTTCTATGCAATAGCGAATATAAGAGTTTTTTTTACCAACTATGCAAAATGCAATTAATATCAGCACAACTGTAGTCAAATATGTTTTACATAAATGCCTGACATGCAGTTAATGTATACAAATATGTTCACATCACGTTTATTTGTGATAACAGGGCTTCGTTAAACAGTAACTGTCCAAAAAATGTTACTTTGGTCCAAAAAATATAGATATATACTGACACACGTTCGCTTCATATTTCTGTAGACAGACTAAACATCTCAAAGCATTTTCCATTAAAAGATGCAATCTGATGATAAGTTCAGTTCAACTCTGTCGCTCTTACGAATGCAGGTGGCTCCTGGGTCCTAAATTCCCCCATTTCTTATGACATGCAAACAGATGATTTGTGTTGCAATATGAAGTGTCATGGAGAAAATTAGTCTCGCATAAGAGAGAGACGTTGGAGAGAAAGATCGTCTAAAAATCACCCAAGAGTAGGTTACTTTGATTTGGATCAGTATTTGAATAACATTGGATTTTCTGTTTGTTAGAACCAAGATATGTTGTTGTGGCTGTTGTAAAATTAGTTGTGTGACGGAGCAGTTTTGAGCGTTATTTATCTGGATCCGCTTTAATATTGTCCTCATCCAGATATTGGAGAGAGAGAATTAGATCACGTTGGTGCAAAAACTAGAGAGAGCCAGAGTGCATTTTACTCTTTTAATCAATGATGAATAAACTTAAAGTTATTCTGCGGGTCACATGCAGTCCGAGCCATAGAGCACAATCTGTATGGATAACGGATCATCTGCGTTCCTTTTCACCACGATACCGCAACGGGAGAGAAAGAGAAAACGTGCGTTGTAGAGTTGTTTGTATGTTAAGGGCTGCTGTACAAAACATGGCGGCAAATTCATTGTATGTTGCCCCGGTCTGTATATAGCTAGAAATAGGAAATTATTAAGAACTATATGGGAGTCAATGTCACTTAACGAGGAGAGGAGTGACGTGTGCTCTCTTCAGTTCATTGAAGACCATTCTTACTTACGCATTTTATTCTACAAGCTAGTAAGTCCGCTGGAAGTGTGTAGCATGCCCGGACAGGAAAGGTCTAATTTTCCTAATGTTGTAGAGGATTAATCTACAAGACCAAGTGGTGCTTGTAACATGATACGTAAAGTTTAGCTGATTATCAATTACCACTCCCAGGTTTCTGGCTGTCCTGGAAGGAGTAATGGTTGATGAATCTAGTTGTGTGGGGAGGTTGTGACATATCTTTGGGTTGGCCCGATATCACAAGCACAGCTGCAAGCGATAGTCTTTCATCCAGAGTGAAATGTCACTCAGGCAGGCATACTGAGATATGCGCAGAAACTGTTGGATCATCAGGCCAAAATGACAATTGGAGCTGTGTGTGATCTGCATATCAGTGACAGGACAAGGCATTTTTCCGAATGACAGAACGCAAGGATGTCATAAATTTAGAAAAGATCAGTAATCCAATCACTGAGCCTTGAGGCACCCCGGTATTGAGATGCTGGGACTCGGAGACCTCACCTCTCCAGGATACTTTAAATTACCTACCCGAGAGGTAAGACTTGAACCATTGTAGCGGCGTACCAGAGACACTCATAGCCCTGAGGGTAGACGGGAGAATGTTGTAGATCCAGTAGGATAATTGTAGATTATTAAGAGGCTGCCCTTGCCAGTCTCATTGCTTCAATGACTGAGAACAGTGCAGTATTGGTGGGATGACCGTTATTTTGTGCAAGAAAGGAGGAGAATTGGTCAAATACAACCCCCTTAATATTTTTGGAAATGAAGGGGAGAAGACATGACCGGCCTCTACTTTTCTAACACCGCTAGATTTTTCAACAGCGGGGTTTAAGAGCCTCCTTAAATGCTGTGGGAAATGCACCAGTGGTGAGAGAAGAGTTGATAAATCATAGTAAATAAATATTGGTTCTGCATGACAGTCATTGGGCACATAAAACATGCAAATAATTGGTATATGTACCGGTTATAACAAAAGCATATATCGGTCAATCACAGACAAAAAATTTTTTGGCTTATTACTGGTAACATTAAAATAAAATAAACATATTTTGAAATAGTATGGTGACAGAACAGCACAGCCCCCCAATGACTTCTGTAATATGGACACAAAACAATGCAATTGAATGCGGGGCTGTTAACAAATTATTTTAAAATATCTTCTTTCTTTCGGGGGAAATTGGCTTCGAAAACATCTGTTAATGACAACTTGTATGAAAGCTGAGGGGTGTGTTTTGCATTCAAAGACAACATTATGTTTCCAACTTGTTTTTCACTTAATTAGCCCACATTTAGCATGAGACTCCAACACTTGTAACGGTGGAAATACATAAAACAGCTTGCCCCCCCGAACCCCCGTCCCCCCCATTTGAAGAATTCATTATAAGATTAATTTGCTCTTTAAACACAAGTTCTCACATCACATGTGTTACTGACAGTATATTATCACATTGATTTATGTTTTCACGTCTGTTTCAGTGAACGCTTATAAGGGAGAATCTGTCACTCTACACACTGAGAGTAATATACAGAGAGGCAGTGAGATCAGTGGATCTATGATAAGATAACCTGTCTGGTATCTGGAAAGAATGGTGACGACAGTGAGACCAAATATAAAGATGATGAGAGATTCAAAGACAGACTGAAGATGATCCATGACACTGGAGATCTCAGTATCACAGACATCAGATGGACAGATGCAGGAGTTTATAAACTACAGATCAACAGTGATGGAAAAATCTCATACAAGATATTCAGTGTTTGCTTCAAGGGTGAGTAACTCATGACATCTGATACAATAATTCACCTTATTTATAACAGCATTCTCTATAAACTATTGATAACAGCTGTTCCACTGTGTTGTTTTGTTGTGGTGATTTCCTTAAGGAAAAGGAAACTCAATCATTACAGTGAACACAAACTAGACATTTAATTCAATAAAAGCTAATTTGTATATTTTTATTGTGTGTTTAATGGAACAGAGTAAGTAGTTAAAGCAACATATTTTTTCCATTCGTTATAAAGAACACTCTTAAAATTAAAGTTGCTTTAAAGATTCTTCATAGCGATGACGAAGAAGAGCCATTTTGGTATCACAAGAAGCATTCAGTCAGTCCGAGCTCCTTTATTTTTAAGAGGTTATATAAAGTGACTTGAGTCTGATACTCACACTCTAAATAAATCTTACATTTTATCTGCTTTCCAACAATTCTCTTAAAAGTGACTTTTGACAGCTGATCTTTAAAATGTTTTTTGTGCAAAACCTTTTATTACATTTTTGCGAATGCCAAAGTTTTAATGAACTGAATGTTTGTTTAAACAGACAATGCTGATGAAAATGACCCGGACAAACAGAAATCAGGTAACACATAACAATTCATTGATCAGAAATGTATTTTGAAGGGCTTGCAGTGAGATTTCAGTCCTGAAGTTTTTCTAGCTTCTGTAGCTGACTTGAGCTTGTATTAAAAAAAGCTTGTGTCCTGATTTCTTTAAAAATCTTTTATGATTTAGTTATTTAAAGAGATAGTTTTATCATTTCATGAAAGGTCTGAAATATATTTTGATTAAAACACTCAAAGGCTGTGTAAACAAAACCCTTCTTACCTCGTCAAAAACAGCTCCGCTCACAGCGACCCGTTTTTGTGCATGTCTCTTTAAATCAGAATGAGTCACAGCGAACCTCACGCCCTTCTGTCCGGCGTGTCAACACAACACACCTCTAGTACAACTAACATGGCAATGGTTTAGCTAAATTATATTTCCTGAATTCCTCTACGGTTAGTTTCATCTTAAACGTATCAAATCATTCGTCCGGAGAAAGAAAAAATATCCTAATGTGCAATATGATTAACGTTATCTAAAATCCACTGGAGATCTCAGCGGAATTGCTATGATTGCTTGATGCACCAGGGACCCAATTATAGTACTCGAACACAGAAAACATGTGTTTTTATCCGATATCTCCTTTAACAAAAAGTGCTTTATTAGAGAGAGATCTAATATTTAGCAATCCATATCAATTGTTTATCTGTATTTTGTTCATGTTTAGATTGTTTAACAATCATTACATTACTGTAACACTGTTCACAGGATTGGGAAAAATGGAGGCGGGAACCAGCGAACATTAAATCAACTTTTAATAAAATAAACAAACAACAAAACAGTAGAAAAAATGGCGGCCGTCCTCTGCGAGGAACTGACAACACAAACATTATAAAACACAACATAATGTCCAGGCATGGTCCTCTCTCGTAGTAAACTCCTGTTGCTCATCCCTTTGTGCTTCCGGACCTCCTCCGTGAGGGATGCCAGACCGGTGCACACACAGCTGACACTCATTATCACCAGCCCTGCGCCGTTGCCTCACGGCTCTCGTCACGCCCTGCTCGTCACAATTACACTTGGGAGGTTTCCGCATTATTTTATGTTTTCTAGTCCGCGGGAAAGACACAGTCTGTCACGCCCTGGTGCTGGAACCTCTGTTCGCCACCTGAGGGTGCCATTCCACTATGTGTTCTGCCTATGTATGTAAGGACTCCAGTTCCCATCATGCTTTGTCTCGTTATCATGTATTGTTTTCACCTGTGTCTCATAACCTGTTTGTCCCTTCTTCTGTGTATATATAGCACTTGTGTTCAGTTGCCAGGTGTGGATTATTGTATCTGTAGCGTGTGTATTTATGTTTCCCTTGATTTACCCCATTGTTTACTTTTTGTTTTCTTCCGTAAACATCACTAACTGCATATGAATCCGCTCCTTGTTTTCCATCTGCTATTCGTGACATATTTTTAGACAGGAGGAAAGCACCAGCCCCAGGTGGATAGGGACCATCTCTTTTCGACAAGTCAGGTCTGCCCCAAAAACTCTTCCAGTTATTTATAAAAATCATCATGCAGGCATCACCTGGACAACCAGTCATTTAGTGATGACAATCTGTTATATATCTCATAATTTGTGATCACCGAATGATGGAGTCTAACATTGTTTGTGCCGATGTAAATAATAACGGTATTCAATAAAATCACGATTGAAACATGCGATTATTCTCTCAGCTTAGAACTTGTTTTAATTTTGGTTCCACATTACACTTTTAATTAACACTTAACACTATTTCAAAGCGCTCTATCCTATATGTGCTCAGCCCCCAAAATGAAATTTCGCAACGATTATGCTCAATAACCGAGAGAGACAGAAATCGTTATCACAAATAAAATGTTATTAATTTTGTAGCCCTAATAAGAGGCTAAATAACTGTGATCCTGCCAGGCAGTTGTGGGCTAATGGATAGAGAGTGTTAACTGTCATGATTCTACCCCCTCTTGTCATGCTTTTCTGAGTCTTGATGCAGAATCATGACAGACCCACATGTTTAGTGTGCAGACCCACATGTTGATTGTGAGAAAGGCATGGTATTGTTTGTATAGGCATGCCATGTGCTTCATTGGGTCTCATCTTTGTCCCCTTCCTCTCGTTTCCACATTATTGATTGTTAATTGTTTTATGCCCTGCACCTGTTCCCTCTTGGTCCCCTATTTATTGCCCTTGTGTTTGCTGTACTGGGCTGTTTTGTTTTGCCTTTTCCCACGTCTTGTTGGACACCCTACCTTGTTGGATACCTTGTCGTATTAGATTACCTTGTTCTTGTCTTGACATTGCGTGTTTGATTTAATCTGTCCTTCATCTTGTTTACTTGTTTTGCCCCCTCGTGGGAAGTTTTTCTTTTGAGTTCTTGTTTTGTCCCCGTTTTTCCCCCATCGTTGGTTTATTATTAAATAAAATAATTATTACTGTAATGTTCTTGCTTATAATGTTTGTGTTTCTCTCTTCTGTGTGCTGCAGTGGCTGATACAGTTTGGAAATATGAGAATGATTCTGTCACTCTGAACGCTGATGTTACTAAACTACAGTCAGATGATGTGATCCAGTGGAGGTTTGGAGAAACTCTCATAGCTGAAATCAATAGAAACAACAACAAGTTCACTACAGATGATGAGATATTCAGAGACAGACTGAAGCTGAATGATCAGACTGGAGATCTCACCATCAGAGATCTCAACACTGAACACACTGGACACTATAAACTGAAGATCATCAACAGTACAGGAACATCATACTCTCAGTTTAAGGTTTATGTCAGGGGTAAGTTAAGCTCAAGTTAATGTGATGAGAAGGATGGCTTTTATACATCAAGTGCTGTATTGACTTTACATGTGTTGTGATTTTATCTTCTCCACACATCTTCTGAAATTGCTTCATGTTAAGCTGCAGGACTATGTAGATTTTATCTGTAAATAATAAGAATGTTATTTCACCACAAAATGAAAATTTTCACAACTAAATCAAAATTTCCCCATGTTTTGTGCCTAGAATAAAAAGGTCTGTTATTATTTTATTTGCAAGGGCCATTAATATTAATGATGAGCTCTGCTCTGATTGGCTGTTTCACGGCCCTTGCTCATGGATGCAACTAGCTGACACAGTTGACAGATCGCTGAAATGGAAGAAGTAGAAAAGATCACTGCTTACTGCTTGCGGCAGGGGTTTCTCGTGGCAATATGGCCGGAATTGAAGACCTTGCGCAGACCCGCCTGACTTTATAACTGTATGAAGGAGATGCGTGTCTGTGCTGCTAGCGTTGTGTAAAGAAGACGCACATGAGTTTATATCTGAGAAGCTCACATTGTACAGATGACTAATGCCTGACTTGATAACTGCCCAGCTCACGCTGTATAAAGAAGATGATTCTCTGTGCATCTCACACCTAGACTTACCTCACTTCATAACATCACGGCCTGTTTAAAGAAGACAACGATGTCATCATCCATCTCGAGGTTTCACTGTACACATCGTCCGATGCCAATTTGGAAGACATAACCCAACCCTACTCACAATACCTGCAGTACTTCCAATGATTCGGCTGTGCACGTCTGGCTGGTCTAGAACATCAGCGGGTATTTGCAATGTTGGGGGCGTACATCGCGACGTCGGTTTTATGTTGGGATTGGCCTCTTTTTCATTGGTCTTTTGCATCAAACGATTAACACAAGAAGGAGAAAACAATAGTGTTTGAAGCTCAAGATTTGTCATTTACATGTACAGACCTCTTATTATTCTTCAATGCCTAGGTTAATACAAATTTCATTCTATGGCACCTTCAAAACAGTTTTTGGCCGAATAAAGATGTTCTCTTTCAGTTCTGTTTTATATTCAAGACACGTCTGACCAAATCACCAAATACACCTTAATACAGTTTTTGTAACCACGTTATTTACAGACAATGTGTTTATATATCCAAATGGTCCATAACACATTTATTTGATCTGATGATTGTTCTTCTGTGTTTTTCTCTTCTATGTGCTGCTGTTATAGATGAACAGATTCTCAGATCAGTTGAGTTTGGACATTCCATCATTCTATACACTGATGTTACTGGAATACAGAGAGATGATGTGATTCAGTGGACATTTGAAGATGAAAAAACTCCCATAGCTGAAATCACTGTAGGGACTGAACCCTCATATGACTCTGATGAGAGATTCAAAGAGAGACTGAAGCTGGACCCAAAGACTGGAGATCTCACCATCTCAAGCATCACATCTGAACTCTCTGGAGTTTATAGAGCAAAGATCCACAGCAGCAGTAGAGGAACAAAATACAGAACATACAGGGTTGTCATCAATGGTGAGTGGATTTCACCATATGACACTGATGAATGATGCAAAAACCCATCATGACCGAACCCTTTACCACTTTTGGCGGGATTGTGGAAATTTGCCCATTCAAACTAAGTGCCATTGGACCGATAGTTGGTGCAAAGAATTCAAAATTTATAACCATAAGGTAGACTAGACGTAATATAATGTTGTCGTGTCTCAATAGCTTACATAGCATGATCGTGTCTCATCACGAATTTAGTGTTATGCTTGTAAATGATGACTACCAAACCACAATAAATGTTTCATGGCATTCACGTATATTGTGCTGCCCACGTGGAAGCTCATACAGAACAGTATTTACAACATTGATAACAGACAAATGCGCTTCTCAACCACATGGGGAACCAATCACCAAAACAGCTCGTTGTTGCTTTAAGCTACCACCATATTAGTGTCTAGCCTAATCTTAGTTAGCCAAAAAGTAACGTACTATCTGAGCTGCTCTTTCTATCAGTTTTCTTTTGGCGAGTTACAGCCCAGCAGGTGATAAGCTTTGCATGAAAAGATGAAAGCATGCTGTGGTATTGCTGGAGGGACTGAGTTCATATTCTACAGTTCAGATAACACATTATACAAGTTCATTTTATTTTCAATGGTGCTTCGTCCATGTTCATTTAATAATAACATTATAATATTATTTTAAAAGTCTTTCTGGTTGGGTAGTCCAGCGCCACTGGCTTAGATATACTTAAAATACGATGCTTGCTTCTTGTGTAAGTCTAATAATTTAGCAAGGGGTTTAGAATTCCTGAGCAACTTTTCATTGTTTAAGTGAATGCTATTTATCACTCCCGTATGACTATGATATCATGAGTGGATTGGTCAAAGCACCGCGCTTGTGTATTTAAACACACAATAAACCTCAAACCAGCATTTCAACGGATTCCATTGTGCTGGTCGCTTTGGTAATGTACAGTGTGCACGGTCAGCGGGGGAATGGGACAATCACGCTCCGGCATCAGGGTACGCTATAGATTCAGGGCTCTACAAAGCTTTAGTCTGTCGTCTGTTCGACCGTCTGTTAACATTTCAGGTACAGAACCGCACAATGCAACTTTACGGTATTGCACCAGGCACAGTCAGCCGTTATCATTACAAAGAGCAAAAACCAAGCCCTAACAAGGTCTACAGATATTCATTCAAATAAACGGATGTGACGTTTATGTGGGCGTTCCCAGTAATGCAGACGGTCATCTAGACCCACTGAATGACATGTCATTTGCATGACTTTGAAAATGAAAACAGAAATGAAATAAAAGAGAAAATAAAATGAAAATCTAACATTACATTTCATTTTGAATTGTGTCAGTATTATTGCGGGAGCATTAATTAAAACCTTTATGTTTTTGCAATTTCTTTCATTTTCATATTGGTGGTCTCGCCTATAGATTTTAGTGAAAAATTGCATTTTCCTTTTCAATTTGACAGGGACAACACATTGTCAGTGTAAGAATGAAATGAAAATAAAATATTTTTCATTCAAATTGTTAATCTGGTTTTCATTTTCATCGTTGAATTACTTAATTTAAATTTGGCAGGATTTGCCTACCATATTTTAAAAGTTAATTTCTATCATTAAATATTTTTAATAGCTGCAATAAAAATGCAATGTTAACACAAGATCAGCTGTATGTGTGATCTCAAGTAAATTATCACTCTAATTCACGTTTTCTGTGTGTTTTCACGTCTGTTTCAGTGATCGCTTATGAGGGAGAATCTCTCACTATACACACTGACAGTAAAATACAGAGCGGCGGGGAGATCCAGTGGATCTCTGAAGATAACATCAATCTGGTCACTGGAAAGATTGGAGACGACAGAGAAAACAAATATACAGATGATGAGAGATTCAGAGGCAGAATAATAATGAATCATCACACTGGAGATCTCAGTATCACAAAGATCAGAAAGACAGAGATGATGGAGTTTATAAACTACAGATCAGCAGTGATGATAAGATCTCATACAAGATGATCAATGTTTTTGTCAACGGTGAGTAACTCAAGATGTATGAAATATAATAATTCACTTCATCTTATATCAACATTCTCTATAAACTATTAATAAACTGAATAGAAAACATGTTTGTGAAATCTGTCATTTGGTTGCTTTGATTAATTTAATAAAATCACTTTTTACACAATCTTTTTTTACACTTGTTTATTTGAACAGAGTCATTGGTAAATGCAGCAGGATTATTAAAGATTCTCTCTTATATAAAGTGACTCTGTGTTCACACAAACATGTGCAGAAAACACTTAGAAATGTTTCATTTGTGTGTTTGATTCTTAACAGACGGCCCTTCTCCAGATCAGAAGCAGAACTCAGGTGAGATTCTCTACAGCTGTGAGTTTGAGTCTGATTCACCAAATCATGTGAAATCATTTTATCATGTGAAAGCTGATGTGTCATGTATTTGTAACATATTATATTTATTTTATTTCTAAACATTTATACATGGCAGTGAGAATCTGTTTAATCTGCACATGTCAGGGTAGGTAAAGAAAGTCAAATCCAACCTAAATAAAAATTATTTAATATCCTCACCATTTAGTTGCAAGACTCTCTTGTGGGTTGTTCTTAGAATGCTTGCATGTCGTGGAGCGCTAAGAATGATCACTTAGGTAGGCAGTTTTGTAATATTTTTTTTATGGTACAAGTGTAGTAATCATGTTTTTTGGTGCATTGATAACTTTGAGCAAAACCATGGTTTAACTTCTTGGATTTTGGCACCCAAATTTTGACAGGTATGCGTCATCATGTAGTTTTTAGTCAGAACTTGAGGCCCGTTTCCATTTTTCTCTGACCATTCTGTATTTTAAAAAAGCTTATTGACGAATTAAGACGTTCTCATTTACATATTTTCTCAGTCAGTTCTGTTTCATAACCAAGACAAGTCTGATCAAATCAACAAACGCCTTAAAAAGCAAAGTTTTTGTTACCATGTTTTTATTTAAGATGAAAATTATTGGTGCTTTTACATCCAAACAGTCCATAACACATTTATTTGATCTGATGGATGTTCTTCTGTGTTTTTCTCTTCTATGTGCTGCTGTTATAGATAAACAGATTTTCAGATCAGTAGTGTCGGGACATTCTGTCATTCTATACAATGATGTTACTAGAATACAGAGAGATGATGTGATTCAGTGGACATTTGGAGATGAAGAACCTCCCATAGCTGAAATCACTGTAGGGACTGAACCCTCATATGATGAGAGATTCAGAGAGAAACTGAAGATGAACCAACAGACTGGAGATCTCATCATCACAAAAATAACATCTGAACTCTCTGGAGTTTATAGAGCAAAGATCAGCAGCATCAGCAGAGGAACAGAATACAGAACATACAGGGTTGTCATCTCTGGTGAGTGGATTTGTTTTAGTGATTTATATCTGACATGATGATGAGAGAATGTAACTGTAGCTGTGATAGCAGAAATGAAAACTGCTGCTTTCTTTGTTTTCTTGTCATCTCCGATTGCGTTTATATGTCAATCGTGTGCACATATTTTATTCATTCGATCGAAAGAAACTTATACATTACATGCCCATAAACCCTCTCCTTGAAGAAATCAGAGAAATCAGAGAAATCAGAGAAATCAGAGAAATCAGAGAAATCAGAGAAATCAGAGAAATCAGAGAAATCAAGTGATCGATAGTGGATGAAAGAGAGCGATTTAAGCACCAGGTGTCAACAGGTATGTGTCCCCCTCGTCCACTTGTGATGTGATCGACCAAAACACTTTGTAAATTGCTAACTAGTCTGAGAAATACTTCACTTATTGTAAAATGCATAAACAATGACCCTGTAAGTTTCCCTTTCAATATAAGTCCAATATAACATTAACCATGTCCTTTTAAACTGCCATTTGTCACTCATGCTTATCTCCACCGTGAGATGCGGGACTGGTGTCCCCACAGCTGATTCAAACTATCCATCACGCCACTGGCCCCGCCTCACGGCTCTCGTGACGTCTTCCTGACCACACAAAGCAGCTATAAAAGAAAAATATTGACCAAAAGCATATATCCAATATTAATTAAATAAAACTTTAAAATTATAAATTCTATAGCAGTCTCCCCGGCCAGGCAAACAGTATGCATAAAAAGTGCATAACAGTATGCAAACAGTGGCGAGGAACCCAAAACTCCAATGGAAAAAAAAAAAACTTAGGAGAAACCAGGCCCAACCCGGGGATTTCAGTTCCCCTCTGGCAAAAGCTGTAGCCTCTGCACAAGCTCAACAGTGCTTGCACGACAAGGCTAAATAAAAATAAATAAACATAGTAATAAGGTAAATTATAGATTCAAGATTTTCATTAATAATCTAAATGCAGTTAAAATTTTGTAGTGACGAAGTGTCAAGTCACAGAGTCCTTTATCCAGCTCTATCATCTCAGCTCTTGTCAGGTTGCCGCTTCCCATTCTCCGCTCTACCATCAGATCTGGACATGAACTGCATCTTGCCCGCTGTGGTAACCTTGGAACAATATTGACAAGACTGGCTGAGAGTAAAGAGAGTTTACACCAGTAAAGATTTGAAAAGCTGCAATAAAAATGGAGCTTTAAGTGTTTCTTCTCGTAAATTATCACTTTATTTCATGTTTCATTTCTGTGTGTTTTCACGTCTGTTTCAGAGATCGCTTATGAGGGAGAATCTCTCACTATACACACTGACAGTAAAATACAGAGAGACTGTGAGATCAAGTGGTTCTCTGAAGGTAACATCATTCTGGCCACTGGAAAGATGGGAGCCAAAAAAGAAAACATATACACTGATGATGAGAGATTCAAAGGCAGACTGAAGATTAATCATAAGACTGGAGATCTCATCATCACAAATATCAGAAAGACAGATGATGGAGATTATAAACTACAGATCAACAGTGATGATAAGATCTTATACAAGATGTTCAATGTTTTTGTCATCAGTGAGTAACTCAAGATATCTGAAATATAATAACTCGCTTCATTTTATATCAATATTCTCTATAAACTATAGATAGTTACATCTACAGGTGCATGTCAATTAATTAGAATATTGAGAAAAAGGTAATATTTTCACTCATTTCAGAAGGTAAAACCAATATATTATATAGATTCATTACACATAGAGTGAAATATCTCAAGCCTTTATTTCTTGATTTTTTTTATTATTATGGCTTACAGATAATGAAACCCCAAAATTCAGTGTCTCAGAAAATTTGAATATTACATAAGATCTCTATAAAAGGATATTTTAAACATAAATGTCAGGCTTCTGAAAAGTATGTTCATTTTTATGTCAACGCCGTCATCCAGGAAATTTTAGAGCACTTCATACTTCCTTCTGCTGACAAGCTTTATGGAGATGCTCATTTAATTTTCAAGGAGGACTTGGCACCTGCCCACACTGCCAAAGGTACCAAAAGCTGGGTCAGTGACCATGGTGTTACTGTTCTTGATTGGCCATTAAACTCTCCTGACCAGAACCCCACAGAGAATATATGATGAGACCCCAGACCCAACAATGCAGATGACCTGAAGCCGCTATCAAAGCAGCCTGTGCTTCCATTACACCTGATCAGTGCCACAGGCTGATAGACTCCATGTCACGCCACATTGATGCAGTAATTCATGCAAAAGGGGCCTAACTGAGTATTGAGTGCATAGAAATGAACATAGCCTGACATTTCTGTTGAAAATATACTTTTTTTTTATTGATCTTATGTAATATTCTAACTTTCTGAGACACTGAATTTTGGGGTTTCATTATCTGTAAGCCATAATCATCAAAATGTCAAGAAATAAAGGCTTGAGATATTTCACTCTATGTGTAATTTATCTATATAATATATTGGTTTTGATTCTGAAATCAGTGAGAAAACTATTGACTTTTTCACAATATTCTAATTAATTGAGATGCTCCTGTATATCTACACATTTGCATGTATTAATTTAATAAAATCTAATGTTAACACTTTTATTGTTACAGACAATGCTGATGGAAAAGAAAAGGTCAACAAAAGAAGGTAACACATCACAATTGATATATCATCTCATAATGAAGAACTGTGTTCTGAAGTGTTTACAGTGAGATTTCAGTCCTGAAGTTTCTGTAAACGGTGAAAACTGTCCTATAATTTCATTAGACTTGAGTTTGTGTTCAAAAACTGTCCTGATTGTTTTATCATTTATAATTGAGTTATTTAAAGGGATAGTTTTATCATGTGAATGCTAACGTGTCATTTCATTTCTAACATATATTATATTTATTTTAGTATACTTTCAAACATTTATATGTAGCAGTCTGAATCTGTTTAATGTGCACATATGTTTCTCATGAAACAATGAATTTACTGAGGTGATGTTCATTTGTTTACTTCAGTGAAGTGACTGACAATTATTTAAAGAATGTACATTTATTCATGTAGAAAATTAACCAATAACTCTATTGCTGATACGTTGTTTAATGATATTGTGAATGTAATTTCAAACTGTTATTTCTAAGGCAAATTTGTTGACATTTCATGTCTTTTCTGACAGTTTCAGCCTATTCTACAAACAATAAGTTCAAATTTAATGAATGAAAACCAGTTATGATGCCTTTACTGAATGAAGCAGAAGATGAAGTTTGAACAGCTGAATGCTCATCATCACATCTGTTACATCATTAACATCTAGAGTTGTACTATCTCACGATCCGTCCTCTTTAAAAGATTATCTTCATGTGTGATTTTGAGCTCATGTGATAAAGCTTTTACAACTAAAGTTACACGTTTGTTGATAAACATTTAAACAAACTTTCATTTAAATTGCCATTGACACTGATCACTATTCAGAATCTGTTTATATTTTTATATTTCATATGTTACTCACTGCATAGCATATAATCAGTTTGACTCTCATGTGTTTGATGTTGTGTGATTGTAGACAGTATTGATTTAATATCTGATGATGATGAAATATCAGATAAACCTGAAGAACATCTTCAGTCTTTCTCTTCCCCGTCTCTAATCTGCTTTTAAACACATTTATTAATGCAATATCGCTCGAGTAGGAGTTTATGTAGTGCTCTTATATAGTCATGGTTGTGATTAGAGAGAGCGAGATTGCATTTATATATCAGTTTGACGTCACAAGTGTGTAGATAAATCAGAAACATCATCGGAGTTTAGTTAAAACCCTCCGTTTTTTAAAGAAATTAACTACTTTCTTCCGCCACGAATCCAAGCCCAGCATAACAGTGAAACTTTTCCTAATTTGTGCTGTGCTGCTTCAGAAACTGTAATAAGATTCTGAGTAAGGAAGGAAGGAGGCGGGACTTGGCGAACACTAAATCGACTTTTAATAAACAACAAAACGAAAGGACCTCACGGACCAGTAAACACTACACAGCCAACACAAACCCAGTAAAATACACCATAATGTCAAGGCCTGGTCCTCTCTCGTCATACACTCCTGTTGCTCGTCTCTTTATGCTTCCTGAACTCCTCCGTGAGAGATGCGAGACCGGTGCGCACATAGCTGACACTACTAATCACTCGCGCCACCGGCCTCGCACCGTTCCCACACTGCACTTGTCCCGCCCCGCTTGTCACAGAAACTCACTGAGAATGTGCTAATCCCATTGCACTTCGGCACTTTACATTGCCCTACGACGTTTCCATTGCATGCGTTTACCTTACTATTTCTCTCACACTGCCACCTAACTGCACTGACAAACAGTCAGTTCAACCGTCAGTTCCCGTGATGATCCTGGTGAAATATCTCACGGCTATCAGTCGATCAGATTCGAGAAAAGAGAGAACTGATGTATAAATAACAACTAACACCAAAAACTATTTCACAGGAGATCACATATGTCTTTATCATCATGAAGAAGATTCTAGAAAATAAACCTGAGAAACATCTTGAACCATCAGCGTTAGATTGTGATGTCTGTTCTGTTTTATTGTTGAAGATTATTTTTGTTTTCGTTTACATTATCATTTGCTTCATTTAGTTCCTATACATTATATTATGCTTAAGAAAATCTGTTCTCTGCTCAGATCAGAATGTAGAATAATCAAACTCAGAACATATATACAAACTTTATAAAGCACTTAACTGAATAACTATTGTCTTATTGCTCTTATTAGAAAAACATGTGCTAGCTTTAATAGAAATGTGATGTGACACAGTAATAATCGTGTTGTGTTCTGCTTTGACTGAATCTCATTTTTATTTTACATCAGATGTCTTAAATATACTTTTAACAGTATTAATAAGTGTTTGTACCTGATCATTTCTGTCCTTTAATGGATAAAGTGATTATTTTGTAATGGGTGTTTTTACAGTAAACACATGTATACGAAAATATAATATGTGCCATTATTGTTATTAATAAATTAATTGGGAAACTCCCCATCCCCCCTCGACATGGACACCTTAGTGCACAGCTGGCCGTGGGACAGGTTGAATTTTCCCTTCCCCCCAGTAACCTCCTTGCACAGGTCCTGTGAAAAGTCAGGGAAGTGGAGCATCAAGTGCTGCTAGTTGAGCCCTATTAGCCCAACTAGACTTGGTTTGCGGAGCTAACGCTTCTGACAACGACTCCCCCCTGGCCAATTTCCCCGATAAAGGACCTTCTATCTTAGGGGAAGGGCACGGTCTGACACCAGAGACCAGACCACTGGAATCTCCACATCTGGTTCCCAGGCGGGACGAGTAGACTCTGAGTGGCCTGCGCCCAGCAGTCAGGACCATCGCTCAGGATAGGCATGCGCCTGTATGCCTTAAGTGGCGCCTCTTCTCGTCCTGGTATGCTTCCCGTTGGGAGACCCACAGAGTTCGACGATCAGTGTCGTGCTGTCCTTTCTCCATAAAAGGTTAGAGAGCAATCTTGACACAACGTTGAGAGACCATCATTAAGGGAACGTCTTGATTATGTATGTAGCCTCAGTTCCCTGATAGTGGGAAGGAGACGTTGTGTCCTTTATGCCACAACGCTTCGCCCGCTGCAGCAACCGGGATAAACTTTTTTTTAAAGATAATTCACTGATGAATACTAGAGTTTAAAAAAAAACATACATATAATGTAAACTTTGGATGAAAGTGTTAAATGAATAAAAGTACATTTACTATCTCAACCATATACGTTTAACATCCATTTTACAATTAAAGGCCCCCCCAACTTTCTCATCCTAATGATATGATGTCTTTTCTTCATCCCCACACTATTGGAATTACGATCTCATAATCAGAACTTTATTTAGATTTATACACCAAATGTGTGCACGGACTCAAGTTCTTGTGGTTTCAGGAGCTCTGAGGCATCTAAATACATTCAGTATATACATAAATACAAGAAGTTAAACGTTTAATTATGTAGAATCAGAAATAAAAATGAAGCTATATATTGTATTAATCTTTACTGATTTTATATATTACATTTTTTTACTCTAGAACTAACCCTAAGCATTGGATCTACAAGTTGTTTCAATATAATCATTCAAAATATATATTTTTTGAGTATTATTAATAACAATTGAGTATTATATACTAAAATCTATCGTTTACAGTGATATTAAAACATTATTCATTTTTGGTTGTGACTACTTTAATGTTCTTAATGTCATAATTACATTATTGTGTAACATAGGTCTTTTGAACAGTATCTTTTAATCTTTATAACCTTTTGTACGCCCCTGTCTGCTTCATGATTAAATTAGTAGAACAAGAAGTTTTGTGTTTGTTTATATACCCCGTTGTTATTTTTGTGTGTGTTTGCACAGTGTTAAACAATATTTTTAAATGTTCATTGTTTATGCTGCAAAAAATTAAAAACCAGTCAGACGACATGTTCTGTTTGCTAGTATATCACAATATATTGTGTGTCTGCATCTCATTAGTTTAAACATCTAACATGTTACGTCACTTGAAAAAAAGACCGCAGAAGAAGGTCACTTATTCAAATTTCTTAAGTGAATTTGTTTCAAAACTTATGAAAAGTTTTTTTTCAGTCTTTACAATTATAATAATTAACACCAACATGATTTTATCAAATTATTATTATTTGAGCAGTGTCAGATTAAAAACAAATCACACTTAGGTTCAAAATGATTAAAAATTGGAGTGGACTTCAGTCTCCTATGGTCAGTGCAAAGATTTGTTGCATCATCAAGTAGCAAAATTGAACTCTTCATCTGAAATCCTGCTTCATTCATGACCATATCTTGGATAAATGTATGGATTATATGTGCATCACAGATACCTCCAGAAAGCTCGCAGCACAGGACGTGGTTGCGGCCCGTCAGTCATCCACCGCAGCGATCTGGAGCCATCTTTTCAACAATCACCTGAACTGTATTCATTCGAATGCCTTGCATTTTAATGTAAGTCCCCTTCCCCTGTGCTGTTCCTCCTCATTTATTGACCACCCAAACGAAACCCATCATTTATCACCGAGATGTCAAATCTTCTCACAACTTTTTGCACATCCTCTGCCCATGTTATAATTTTAGGTGATATGAACATCCACGTTGACCACCCTCCTGCCATCTTGCAGCTGAATATCTTCAACTACTGGACTGCTTAATTCAAAACATCTTGTTGATATCGTATAGGAATAGGGGTGCATAATCCGGCATAATCTAAATGACTAAATGTAAATAAGTATAATTACAGTAAATAAATATTTTATTTAATATTCTTTGAACAACTCATTTGGAGAAGCATTTCAGCAGCAGGGGTCAGCCGAACCGCATTTATTTTTCCAAAATAATCAATTGAACCACTATGAACGGATGGACCAATTTAAGGATGTCTTGAGTACGTTTCTGGACCTTGACAACAACTCAAACCGTTAGGTCTATAAGGAGGCCTTGACATCTCTCGTATTATGAAGGTAGAAGTGGAGTCTACCGGGTGATAATGTCAACAGCATTTTTTACCAAACAGTCAATAATGTTCTTTTTTCAATTATTGTGAAGACATACAACAATATTTTAAAGTTGAAATAAAAATTTCCCAAAAATAAATAGTATTTGTTAAATCACCCAAAAGGTTGTATGTACACATTTGTTTGTTAGCAAAGCGATTAAATCTAGGATTGTTTGTCTTCATGTTGTGATCTCTAACATGTTTAAACTCTTATAAGATTTAAAAAGGTCTTTAGGTTGTAAACCCCTGATTTAGTCTGTGAACATGTTCTCTGATCCACACTCCGGAGCAGAAGGTGGCGCTAATGCGCAGAGACGCTGGATACCAAGAAGAAGAAGAAGAAGAAGAAGAAGACCACCATATAAACCTGCTGTGACTCAGATAACGGACCTCTCGTTTTATAGATGATTTCGGCGGAGAAGTGGAATTACATTTTTTTGTTAAGTAGCAAATAAGATAAGAAGATGTATTAATTAATCCATCACAGGAATCTCTCTTTTGACCTTAAGGAGGTGTTTTGTTAGCGGTTTGCGCAGTCAGCGCAGTCAGGGGTTGTGGGTGCGTCTCCTAAACTCTGGAAACAGCGCACAATCTGTATCATCAACTGCCTGTGTTTACAAAAATGACTGCAATCAACATTAATATGAAGAATTGTTTTATGTTCGTATTTCTTGTCTGCGGTAAGTGTTCATCTATTTATATTCGCGCTTTCGGTTTCGATTCGTAACGGGAAACTGCGCTCGCTTTCAAGCGCAAAATAATGCAATTCAAGCGCGACAAAACATACGATATGCTTCACACAATTCAGATACACAACTTCAGTCTTGCTAGATATTTCAGTGTGCTGGTTTGTGATGTTTGTGTACAGAAACATATACATTCATGTTTTGCCTCGTGCTCGTTTTCGTTTTTCATTTCATTACTTTCAATGCAACTACTCTCAGATGTGGTGCATGACTAAATAAACATTTGTTTCAATGTCCTTTGATGTTGTTTTGTGTTGACTCTTCATTGTTTTTGTCCAGAACCTTACAACAATTCAAAAGCACAACGGGGAGGGGATGTTGTGTATGGGTGTTTCCACTGTGTGACAAAAGGCCATTTAAGAGAGAAGAAATGACAAAATTGACATTTCAAAGTTATTACGTTACAAAAATATATGGGAATAAACTGCAAAATAATAAGCGATATATTACATAACACATTGGAAGCTGGTGCAAATATTGTTCATGTATGCATTGACAATATATGGCTGTATGATGAACATATAAATATACTTAAAACGAAGACAGAAATAAATCTAAAATGCATCACATTTTTTCTTTTATTGAGTATATATTGCACATAGATGTTCCCATATAAATGTCATTGTATATCATACACATATATGGACACACCCACAGGAGTTGAAGCATATTTCTAGTTCCCAGCATGCTTTCCTTCTGACTGCTAAAGGAGAGTTAAATGTTTAACTGTATTTGTTATTTCAAGTCTTTTGCAAAGTGTTAAATATGGGGGATCTTTTAGTGTTTAATGTGATATTACTTTGAAATTTAGATTGGTTTCTATATGTGTACATTTGTGGGGTTAACATGGTGTTGAAGAGTAGAGCCTGTGGTTAGGATAAAGATTGGGTAGTCATCATTAAGATTATATATGATACTTTATTTATTAAGTAATGGCTTTGCGTTTTATAGTGTAGTGATTGTCTGTTCACTAAGTGCATTATGAACAGGTGTACTTATGCTATTGTAAACTAGCTATGTTTTAAAAAATGTAACACGTGGTTTTTAAACAATAAATATATATATTTCAATAAGGGATGCCACTATTATCAATATAATATTGAACAGAAATGTCTCTGTCCGTGTTGTCTGTATGTCTGTGCGCTGAGATAGATAAATGCATCCCCACGAGTAATATCTATTAGGGAGTGAAGCGAGACTGCCTGCAACACGAGAAGCAGTGTGCTGTAGAGTATAATGCTGACGAACAGACGTGGGCTGGCTTTATCGTATGCCTGTTGTACTAAAGTGGCATACAAATAATGTATCTTTACACTATATACGAACGCTTCATGTTCGCGTTGCTCTCCACAGCCGATGCAGAAAGAGCGTCTACAGCACAAGGCCAAAGACTGTTTAATCAAAGCCATTTGCTTTTCAGACAGCTAATGACGTCATAGCAAGAGCCCCTCCATGCAGCTATAGTATTGCATTTCTTCCATTGAAGCAAAAGATGCTCAAATGTAACAAAAGTGCTAATTATGAACTAGTCATGGAGTACGTTCTGAAATTTAAAATACAGTTAATACGTAAGTAAATACAGTTATACAAGTAAATAAAAAACAGTAGTTTTAATTGTGCTGTAACTATAAATACAATAATATGTGTTTACCGTGTCTTACTGGCATCCATTTACAGCAATCTTTACTGTCGTTTCATTGGAAATGTGTGAACCGATGCCAAGGTCCTGTTTAATTTTGTGATAGGATTTCTACGTACCATTTGACTAGTGAGTTATCACCTAAATCTAAATGAAAAAAATATCTTCAGCCAGAATTTACAGAATGCATCCTTTGTCAACAGTTTAATAGTAAAATACAAACTACGCCAGTAATTATGTGCTGTTAGAAAGTCATAAACTGCAGTAGACTACTCTCTGTCAGCCCTTCCACCTTCCATCGTGATGTTCATATAATCTCCAGGTCCAATCTTACAGAATCAGTGGAGGGATGATGCCAATCACTGTGACTGACAGATGCACTCGTTGTGGCTGTGCTGTGGATTTACTTATCTTAATTCTTTCCTAGTTTTCATGTAGCAGCTTAAAAACAAAAATCAATATGGCCATGAGAAAGCCTTTTTAAAAATCCACATGCAAAACTAAGCATTTTAACCACATTATGTGAATAACAACAACATTTGTTCATTTACATGGGGCATATGACCATTCGGCTTTATTACCTTAACGAAATATTTCACCAAAACCAGGGAAGAGCAGACAACACACTCCATTCCGGTCGGATGTTGTGCACATTTAAAAATATTTGTGTACATGGTTTAAAAGATAGCTAAGTAGCTATAGTATCAAAATGATATTTGACAGAACCTCAGTCTCATTTCTATCTATGGTAAACGTCCCTATAGAGCTTGTTAATCGATGTCACGCCACCTTCAATGTTTTCTTGGGAGGGTCGCTGCTAGTGTGTTCAATGCAGCCTTTTGTTTTTGATGTTTGATTATGAAATATAACTATGGTAGGTGGGTCTTTCTGTTTAAAATTGCAAAAGCATTACGCAAAGCCGTTCAGGAAAATCCCCTGGTTCTTTGACTTTCCATTTTTCACTTTCCATTTCCATATTTCAAACAAAACAACTAGGTACTTATCAAAACAATAATAGCAGTGGAGTATGATCCTTCCAAGATGGCGGCGCCACTGCAACATGAAACAGGGCGTGACATCAGCTTCACATTTACATATGATCGTACAAATCAATCGATCGATTTGCTTTGGAACCCGAATATCTGTATTTTTTAATAACATTGTGACTGTTTGTTTCATGTGTTTTATAACATAAACAAACTGTTACATTACTTGCTTATAAAGTTGCGGTCTCTATATTTGCTGCAGATATCTGGCCATACTTTTTTAAATAAGTAATATTAAATCACTTAAGCCCAGTCGAATATGTATGTAGAAAGTTAACATCTAATTTATTATCAGCCATTTATTTTATATTCTGAGACCCAAAGTATGTATGAAACATAGAAAGGTCTGGTAACTTACAAAATGTGTTATAGACTCTGGTGCTAAAGCGAGGTCCTAGTGGTCTATTTTAATATAGAAAAAACTACTGACAACAAAATGTAACAATCAAATGGAATGTCTCATGAGCCGAAATACTTGCAAAGTTACTAACAAGAAGCCTTTCCATGCCATTTATAGATGATAATAATTAATCACCTGTCACAAACCTTTCAGGCTATTAGATGTGTTGATGCGTTATAAAACATTTAACACACTTCTATCAAACAAATTAGGCAAATCTCAGTAGGCAAATCTGTCAATATGGCATGTCTGAATAAGTAAAATCATGTTTGTCAGATGATACTATGATCTCGTTTTACAAAGATCCGTTTACTGAAATCAAATGTTAGTGTATCAGTTTGTATAGACTTAACATGTGATGTAATGTTTGTGTCTTCAGGTGTGTTTGGTGATCCAGATGAAGTGAAGATCGTGTTGGAGGGAGATTCTGTCACCCTACACACTAATCTTACTGACATACAGATAAATGATGAGATACGGTGGAGGTTTGGACCTGATGGCTCTTCCAGTCTTCTTGTTCACATTGATCAGAATGTTCCCTCATATAAAGATTCGGCTGAAGGAAAATTTACTGACAGACTGCAGATATCAAACATTAAGACTGGAGATCTCACCATCAAGAACATGAGAATCAAACACTCTGGACTTTATAAAGCACAGATAGTAAGACCTACTGGAGTTACACAAAGGAAGTTCAGCATTGAGGTCTATGGTAAGCTTGCGTTCATGTTTGTTTTGTTTATGGTCTGATGTGTTAAACAGTAAAGCATGCTATAAGTTCAGCGGTTTCACACAACCATGAGTTCTGATATTCACTGTTATAGTGTATAAGTGATAATTACACGGCTAGCATGAATGCTTGATTGGCCAGTCATGGCAGTCTTAGATTTTGTATTCCCTGATAACAACTGCTCAACACTAATAACGTGTGGCTGTACTACTTGTGTTTTATATCACTGTGCTCCAACAATGTCTGTGCTTAAAGCTTTCTGTCGCTACAACGTCAGTTTGAAAAAGTGAGTTGAAAATGAACATGTAGATACAACATGTGGTTGTTGTTCTACCGGCAGCTATTAATTTCAATAAGATTCAGTCTTTTCACCAAAGCAGCTGGTTCTTGACCACACAACCATTTCTGAAGGATCAGATGTGTGCGTGTGATGGCAGGAGAGGGGTATATGTTTTACGCTAGAATGTCAATGGACGCGTTTTTGGAGGAAGGTTCTGATGTGTCACTCATCAACAAGTCTGTTAAGAAATAAATGGAGATGGGCTTGGCTTGGCTTGAAGAAACAAGGATGGTGTGGCTGCTCGCTCTAATCCTGGTGTAAAAAATGAAACTCTCAGATGCCCTTATGTGTGTAGTATGCCACATACTGTACGGTTGTAAAGGCAGAAAAGTACTTCCTTTCCATCAATCAGAAGATGTACACAAACTTACCGTTGGTTCACTTACCTCCTCCCTGCCCATCATCTTCCATAATCAAGGTAAGAGAGAGATACCATAAATATATAGAGATAGAGGGCTCTGTAAGGGGCTATCCACACACAACGTGTCTTATATATATTTTTTAAAAAGCACAGCGTAGAGCTTGAGAGTCTTGAGGCGTCCTTTTGGTGATAGAAACTGACTTGCCAACTTGCTACTGTAAATAGAAGTTAGCAACACTTGACCCGCCTCCACACTCTTCATTGATTTATTTTTTGCTATATTTAAATTTTTCTTTAGCAAAACTTCATTTTCTTTTGCAAATGTGGAAATTCCACAGTTCCACAAAATCCTGCAACACTACACATTTGTGGCTTTTAATTAGATCTTATTAATTCACCATTGTTATCTCATGTTTGCTTTTCTTTTCTTTAGAAATATCCATATGATTTTTTGTCATGATTCCGCTATCATGTCATGTTTATTCTTGTCTTGCAGCGGAGTCATGGCATAGCCCTTGGGTTTTGTGTGAGAAAGACATGGCTTTGCTTATATATTGGCTGACATGTGCTTTCTCATGTCTTGTCTTTGTTTCCCGCCATCTCGTTTCCTTGTTACCTTCCCATTAGTGTTTCATTACCCACACCTGCCCCTTGTTAATTATCCTGTGTTTGTTTCCCTTTAAAGCTTCCTCTTGTCTATTGTCTTGTGCTCTTGGATTGTTTGATGTCGCATGATATTGTATGGTGTACCTTGTTCCTGTTGCTGTCCACATATTCGTGAAGTTGTGTCTTGTTCCCGTACCCCGTACCCCGTACCCCGTACCCCGTACCCCGTACCCCGTACCCCGTACCCCGTACCCCGTACCCCGTACCCCGTACCCCGTACCCCTGAAACCTATGTTCCTTGTTCTTGTCAACCCGTGTCTTGTAAGTTTAGTTTAAAGTTATTCAAAGTGTTTATTTTCTAGTTAGTTAGTCCGTTTCTTTGGTAGTCATCTTGTCTTGTTTTCCCCCTCGTGGGTTTTGTTTTGTCCTTTTGTAGTGTTTTTTGTCAATAAATTACCAACCCCTTCACCACCGTGTCTGCCTGCTCTTGGGTTCTCCCTTCCGGAAATCATGACATTTTTTTATCTGTATATATTTTTATCTTTTCTAACTCACAAGCTTTAAATGTAAAAGTTTAAAATCCTGTCATTCTGTGTGCATTTTGACCATAAATAATGCACTGTCGCTTTGAGCGTGAGTACTGCAGCAAAAATAGATGAACGCTGCACTGCTGCTTGAAATTTGCTGCTTGGTTTTTACACCAGATCTGTTCATGCATGCGCTCTGACAGCTCTCATCTGTTAACATTGCGCCGAAAAAAAATATGTGCTGCCTGAGCTTGCGTTGTGAAATGGGTGTTGCTCTTAAACAGAGAGATACACACAAAATAATGTGTGCCCATAGCCAGAATCCTTGTGAAAGTAATCTATTATTTCTTAAATGAACGTAAACAGTAGGGCTGTATTGGCAAGGGTCTTGCGATAAGAACATATCACGATAGATGTTATGTGATATTGAAGTATTTTCTATAAATGTATTCTTTTTGGGAATATTCTAGTGGATGTATTGTGTTTTGCTGCTCTTTTTCATGTTCTCTCAAAGTTTCACTTTCGTTTTTGCAACTCTATAGACATGCCACATCCCTACCTTGTTGTCCTCATTGAAAACACCTCCGTCATTTTCTTCTTACATAATGCAGAAAGTGAATTACCCCTCATCACCGCAGGCGTCTGCGACTCCGACGCGGCCCCTATAATTAATGCTTTTGTTTATAGATACGCGTCTAATTCAGGAGTCGTTATTACTATTAAGTGCCTTTGAGACTTCACAACTTACACAAATTATGAGTTCCAAGCTTCCACACTTTTTGTTTTTAAACTGCAAGCAGACACAGCAGTCCTCGTTTATCTCACGATCCGCCAGAAAACGGCATATTGCTTCTAAGCAAAATTTTGCATTTTCAATATGAGTGTGAGTGGCTGTAAAATCTAATTGTTGTCCTTACCTACAAGTTATTGTTAACTTTACTCAGTTGTCAAATGTATACATTTTACTAGTTTTGATTAAGTTACGATTACTTGCAAGGGAAATAAAACAATTATTTTCGCCTTTAGTATATTTTACTTAAATCAAGCAAGTAGCGGCAAGCAAAGCAATTACTTTACTACAGCAGCGAGAGGCAGTGGAGAGCAGATCCTGCCTGTACGCAGAAAATATTCCCAGCATGCTTTGCGCCAGACGGCATTAGGAGAGTACATTTTTAAAAATATGATTATTTTATATGTTTTTAGTAAAGTTAAAGACTTGATAGTGTTTAATGTTCACTTCTCTTAGATATTTAGAAGAGTTTGACATATTTTTCAGTTTTGTGGTTACCACTGTTTAGAAGATAGGTGTATGTGATTAGGGTGCGAAGCTCATGTGTTTTATTACCAATGAGCAAAGTCTGTGCATACAGTTCTGAGATCAGTCTCCTCTTGCTCATTTTGTGTTGCACGAGTCAAGGTGTTTGATTTATGCATTTTTAGAATAATATTTATGTGAAATAAAGAATTTAATTTAGTGAACTTAAAACTCCAATGAAGGATAAATTAAATATTTAAACTGTGTTAAAATTTAATTTAGCTATAAAGTAATCTAAATTTAGTATTGCAGTTTACAAATTTTAGTTACTAGAACTTAACAATACCATTTCACTTTAATTAGTTTTTTAAGGCAATCGGTTTGCATGCTTTTTTAAAGTAAGATCAAATTATTAGATTTTACAGTGTACGACAAAATCTCATGACAGGTCTCAGCTCGTGTACGCAAGTTGTGAGATAAGGTGAAGGTCAGAGTTACACTTTTGAGAACTGAAAAGGAATAGGCCTAGTGAGAAATAGAAATGTTACATTTATTTTCGTTTGTGTATCAAATGTTAATATAGATTAAATAGCGATTTAGCCATTACGTAGGCTATTTTCTTTATCATAATTATATGAACATTTAATTGTTTTAAATTACAAGAAATTACAAGCTTAACCGGTTCTTTGGTTAGCCTAGGCCTACTTCTAAGATTATTTACAACAATTAAAATACACAATTAAAAGTAAAACGCCAAAGCTGTTGACCGCAGCGGTCTTTCCAAACTGTTTTTTACTTCATTTGATTCCTCTTTTCAAGGTAAATTTAAAAGGCTACTAAATCGGAAAAGTTCCTATTTTGGGCCAGATTACGTCCATGTTGCAAAATCTAGGTGCGATGTGCTATATACACCTTCAATTTATAGGGGCCTGATATGTAAATTACGATCGATTTTAGCTGTGGCTTTTATCTCGGTACAATTATTCATACGATTGAATTTCCATAAGAAAGTTTAATGAATCACACGTGAGCGTTGTCGTAAGATGATTTTACGCTCGGATGTATGTTGGGTTCTACGTTCATTTGATAAATGAATGCCAATATGCGCAAACCACAAAAATGTCCACACTGTCATGGACAAAGTTGAATAATTCAAACAGAATCATCATAAAAACACCTGCTGATACCAATATTGCCAAACATGTTCATATCATCCTCTCATGTACAGCATCTACAATTATATCATGTATTATACAATAACTGTTGTATTATATCATGACTGTGCACTGTATAAAATATTATTTGTTTTTAATGTATTATTTCATTATGTTCAGCTTCACAACACCCAACTACAAACGCAATATGATGAAAATTGGGAAATTTAAGTGTCAGCAGATGTTTTAACCTCCACTGAGTAATGGCAAAATCGGGAATGTATGTCACTGAGTACAGTTGGTTTCTTAAAGGTGCATTCATCCCATAATAACAGGGTGGACAACAATTTCAGCGCAACCTACAAAAAGGTTAATATTATCATGAAAATTAAAGATAAATTATCACACAAATACATTTATCAAATAATTATTTTAATGTATTTAATTTTTAAGCTTTATTTACTTATTACACCCAAAGCGGTTAGCTGAGCAGTGTGTGGGACATACCAAAATCACATAAATCCAATCAAAGAAAATTTTATTAAATAAATTAAAAAAAATGGTATTTTTAATTGCAGTTGTGTTTAAATATTTGACCACTTATATTAAAACCTCGAAATGTTATTATTCTGCATTAAGTTCATAATGGCTACGTGATTTTTTTGAGGACACAAAAAGGAACTTTATAGGGATATTGATCCTTTGATGGATGCCGCCCAAGCCGCACAGCTTTATGTGAAAACAAACGTCCTTGTGCAGACTTCCCTTCTTTATTCACATCACAGATCCTTGACATGACATAAGAAATGGACGAGTAGATGTTAATCCCTTACTGTACAATAGACCAGTGCATCTCTTAAAGGGACAGCAGCATAATAAACATCTTTTTTTTAGACGTCCTTTGTCTCGAAGACAAATACAAACATCCTGACTGCTTAAACTTTACAAAGGTCTAATCTATATTAAAATTATACAGAGAAGAAAACAACGTGTTATTTTACATAATTTAATGTCTGTATCTGATGTTATGTTAGACTGACCTGAAACACCTAAAAAACACTGATCATTTTATTTGTATGTTTGCTTTATTACATGTATTTGTGCTTATGCATACTTTGATGACTTTTTTTGTGGGGTGGTCAGTAAAAATAAGAGTCACTTGTCTGACCGGGCCAGTAGATAAAATCATTAGCGTTGAGCCCTGTATAGTAGTGAAATGAGCTAACTTTGAAACAAAAGCATTATCTTATGGCATCTATTCTTTGAGAAAGAAAAACTTATTAATTTATACAAATGTTTAATTATTCGTATGACTACATCACAAAGAGTCAAGTCTTGTAAAAGCATTAGATTATAACATTGATACTGGGTGTGTGACAGGTATGGCTATGGAATGGGATTTGTGTCCTCTGATCACACTGTCTAGGTTTATTCTGCCATAACACCCTGCTGCCAATACATTATCCCTTATGTAATAGACATATAAACCATATGATTGATGGAGTCATAAGCATAAACAAAACTAATATCTTTGTTCAGGTCAGAACTGACTGACTGTGAAGAAGATTCTAGTGTCACTGACAGTGATCAGAAATTTTAAAACAAATCTCTGTTGTGCAATTTCTTTAGGTGTCCCACATCTGACTGATCCTAGTGCAGGTGAATCCAAGACTGTGTTGAAGACTGATGGAGAATCTGTGACTCTAGACACTGGTGTTCAAACACAGACCGATGATCTGATACTGTGGAGGTTTGGAGATGTTGGTGTTCTCTTGGCTAAAGCTGATAAAGAAGACAACAAGACCTCAATAAATGATGCTGATGATGGGAGATTCAGAGGCAGACTGAAGCTGGATGATCAGACCGGATCTCTCATCATCAGTGATGTCCGAATATCAGATTCTGGAGAGTATAAACTGAAGATCAGCAGTAACACATCAAAAGACATTATACAAGAGATTCATTGTTTCTGTCAGTGGTGAGTATTGTAATTCTGTTATAAGAGTCAATGAAATCAGCTGTGTGTGAATAATTTACATCAGATCAGGAAAAAATGACATCTTGCTTTACTGTTTTATTTGATAGTTTAATGTATTTTAAAATCATACTTTGACATTTAGGACGTCCCAATCAGTTACTTGTTCCCCATTCTAATCCATGTCATTTCATTTTGAGTATCTGCCGATATTGAGTCTCGATCTGATACTAGTACTTGAAGTATGCAGAAAATACATTAAGTCAATTTGAAAAATCCAGTGTGTATATAATTGACATCTGAAAATCTATTACGATGTATTACAAAAATGTGGAATGAATGTCGTGATTCTGCCTCATCATGTCATGTCTTGTCTTTCTTGGTCTTGGGGCAGAATCATAACAGGATCTCTTGTTCCATGTGGAGAGAGGCTTTTGACGCTATTGGTGTTCCATATGCTCTCTCCAGGTCTCGTCTGTGTTTCCCGCCTTTTCGTGTCGTTATTGATTGTATAATTATTTAGTACCTGTCCCTGTTTGATTTCTTCCCCTTTAAATAGTCCTCATGTTTCATTGTCCTGGCTTTCCCTGAAAACCAAAAATGTATTAGTGCAGCCATTCCCTAATGGTTAGGGAGTCAGACTTAAAACCCAAATATCATAGGTTTGAATCCAAATGCTGACAGGCGGGGCGTAGCTAGGGAGTAGCTAGTGGTTGCCGTGGCATAAAAGCATACTTTAGTGACACAACTGTTGAGAAAATCTCTCATTTGGCAAAAATATCAATGAATCCCAATTATTACGGATATCTCGGCATGCTTATGTCACGTCGGAGTGACAGAACCTTATAAATGTATGACAGTAAAGGAATGAATGATAGAATTCACTGACAAATGAGTGAGTATAAATGTCTGATCGAAAGGGGTCAATTTTCTTTATTGATCAGTCTTTAGATGAAACTGTGTGGTTTGATAATAATCTCGCATTTTGACAATCGTTCGTGTTGGAATAATTCGACGTCGTCATGTCTTAATCAATGTGCAGGAGCACATTTAGCAAAAAAAGGGTTAGATAAGTGCTTTGTTTTCTTTTGTATAATGATGTTTTCTGTGGCACCCTACATACATTTCTGGTCTCAGGGTGGGGAGGGAATTTAGCTTTCTTGACACCCTTGTGGATGAAGGTCTCCTTTAGTGTGCTGGTCCTGGCCTGGAGATTCCACAGTCTCATTCCTGATGGCAGCATTCTGAAGAAGCTGTGTGTTGGGTGAGTGGGATCACCTGCAATGTAGAGAACTTAGGTTGAGACGGGTTCCATAAATGTGATGGAGGGGAGAGAGACACCAATGATCTTCTCAGCTGCTCTCACTATGCGTTGAAGGGTCTTGCGGCAGAACACATTGCAGGCTCAATAGCACACAGTGATGCAGCTAGTCAGAATGCTCTCGATAGTGCTTCTGTAGAAGGTGCACATGACGGGGGCTGGGGCTCTAGCTCTTCTCAGTTTGCGGAGGAAGTATCTACTGTTCTTTCTTGGCCAGTGAGAGAAGAGATCTCAGTGATGTGCACCCTCATGAACATGGTGCTGCTCACTCTCTCCACTGTTAATGGTCAGAGGAGCATGCTGAATGTGTACTCTACTGAAGTCAACTACAATATCCTTCATCTTCTCCACATTCAGAGAGAGATTTTATTGTCACCTGGCCAGGTAGCTACCTCGCTCCTGTAGTTTGTCTCATATCTGTTGCTAATGAGACCACCAGAGTTGTCTTCCGCAAACTTGATGAAGAGGTTGGAGTCATGTGACGGTGTGCAGTCGTGGGTACACTGGGTGTATAGGAGGGGGCTAAGCACACACCCTTGGGGGACCCCGTGTTCAGTGTTATGGTACTGGATGTGTTGCTGCCAACATGAGCTCTCCCCGTCAGGAAATCCAACAGCGAGTTGCACAGCGAAATGTTTAATCCCAGCTGGACAATCTTTTTGTGAGTGAGCTGTAGAGGGATGATTGTGTTAAATGCTGAACTAAAGTCTATGAACAGCATTCTGATATGAGAGTATTTTTTGTCCAGATGATTGAGTGCAGTGAGGAGCGCAGTGGGGGTGACATCATTGGTCGATCGCTTGGACCGATATACAAACTGGAATGGGTCCAGGGAGAGGGGGAGGATAGACTTGATGTTGTGCATGACTATCCATTCAAAGCACTTCATGAGAATAGAAGTCGGTACAACTGGACGGTAGTCATTGAAGAAGGATGAAGATGGCCTCTTTCGGACTGGAATGACTCAGCGAGATGTTGAAAATGCCTGTGAAGACATCAAGGAACTATACAGTACTATAATGTGTGAAATTACGGAGACAGTGAGTTCATTCTGTGACATTCAGTTAATCTGTACTTGAACTCTAAAATGAATGAACAGCCACTAATGCTTCTGATCAGTGACGTCTGAGTCATTAGGTTTGTTGTTAAGTGGTGTATGTGGACAGAAATCAATCACAAATTTGTGCTCTCTACAATAGTGTCAACTGAGTTAACTCACTGTATTCCATCTACTGTTTTATTTTGAGGTTTTGTAATGATAGATCGTAGGATCTGAATTCCTTAAAAACTCCAGGCCGAGTTAGAATGACTGAACTCCAGGTTGACTTAGTACGAGATGGAATGGACATCTAAACGCAACTAGGATTTTCTCTCCTGAATAAACATTGCTCCATTAATTATACAATGGAATTGGAATCAAGACTGACACCCTATCCACCCTGACCACAACTGCCCCTACTGATAACTTTTTCTTATATTGTTCAGGCCCAAAATGTCCTTTTCTTGTCCACCACGGTTATGTCATGGTCATCATGAACTGTTTTTCCTTCTTCACACCCTTCTCGCATCTTTGTGTGAAAACTGTGAATTGCTCACTGTAGATTGTAGTCATAGTAACGGGGCCGCAAACTGCCTAGATTTCATAGACACTAGCAAACATCAAAAACACAGCTGTGCAGGTTTCTATTCTAAATCAAAGAAGAGCAATACATAGTGAATGATAAACAAAAACATGAAGACATCATGACATTCATTCATTGTATCACGGTTATTGACCATACCAATTTATTGTAATATGCTTGAGTTACTCTTGTTTACAAAACTTGTGTGACGGCAGATGTAAGAGAATGATCAGAAAGGATTTACAAAAGTCTCCGTCATCCTTACTTGATGTTTGTTGTAACTGAGTCTGTTTTGTCAGAAGCGTCTCTCTCTTGGCTGTGTTATGATTGTAATTTGTGTATATGTAATATGATTTTCTGTCTTCCTGTTTTTTGCAGAACGAAGACAAACTCCAGGTGAAAAGGTAGGGATAGCTTTTGTTGTCCTGCTGGCTGCTGCTGTTGTTGCTGTATTTACATATCGCCGCATTAATTATGAACGACAAAAACGAAAAGGTGAGTTTAATCTTCAGCTGATACAGCAGTATGGAATCAAATATATTAATTTTACTTATATAGAGGTTTTGTGTTTTCTTTCTTTTTTCTTAATTTTATTGCACTAATACCTAAAGTTTTATTTGATGATTTTTTTAAATACTGAATTACTTCTCTTTTAGTCTGTTGAATTTGTTGAGTAATTGAAGCTTAAAATCACAGATCTGTTGTTTTATTGGGTCTCATTTATCAATCTAACATAGAAACGAGCGCAGAGCCGAACGCATTAATCGTCTTACGACAGAGTTTACGTGCGATTCATCAAACATTTGAATGCTGCCAATCATATCGTACAAATGATCCTACCTTGATAAATGCGGCGGCTGAAATCGGTCGTAATAACAAGTAACCTCAAGCTGTGACCAGTGCGCCCATCGAACATCGCACGAATAAAAAACATTAAATCATGACATATACAAACCCTTTCTCTCTTTCTCTCAACAGGTTGTGGTCTAGCTTTTGTTGAAACTAGTTACTTTGTATTAACACCTATGATATTACTTCTCCTGTATGACATATTGCTTATGGCTCCCTGAACTCTCTGTAAGTCGCTTTGGATAAACGCGTCTGCTAAATCACTAAATGTAAATGTATAACCTTGTAATTTCAATCAATTAAATGATAATATAATTAAAAGGAAAATACTTTCGTAATGTATTGAAACATCTGATACATATAATAAATGCCATATTTTGCATGGAAATGACCGTACGCCCAGTTTTTCTGGTAGTACGCTGGTTTCATAAATGAAGCCCATTAGGTTTGTACATTAACTTTGTGAGTTTGGCAATATTGCTTAAACACTGAAAGCTTTCTTGAGGTATTTTAAACATTAGACATCACACACTTGCATGTCTATAAACAAAGACAGATATATCAGTGAAATGATATCGTTAGACTCTGTGCTAAGAGGAAAAAGAAGAAACAAGTCAAGTTGTGTGGGTCGATGCAACATACGCGACACATGTACTTTTGTAAAATCTGTTCAAAATATCAAACAAACTCTGCACAAATCTACAAACTTTCATTAACTATTATTGACTCGTCCAGACTGCAAATCAAAGCAACAATCTGTGTCAAATACATGCATTCCATTAAGTTGGGCTTTAGTTAGCTTGTTCTGTCATTGTTCCAGACCTCAGAGTATTCCAAACACCTGACAACAGACAATATTATCTAAAGTCTCTTAAAGTGATTAAAACACTGAAGAGTTATGATGTTTATATTTCTCTCTCTTGTGTTTCTGTGACAGTTAAAGAGAAGATAGTGCCTAAGGGAGATTCTGTAACTCTGGAGACTCATGTCACTAAACCTCAGTCTGATGATGTCATCCAGTGGAGCTTTAGAGATGATGTGATAGCCACATTCAATAAGAACAACAGTGATGAAGAGAGATTCATAGACAGACTGCAGGTGAACACTCAGACCAAATCTCTCACCATCACAGACATCAGAACAGAAGACGCTGGACTGTATAAAGTGAAGATCAGCAGCAGCAGTCGACTGAAATCATTCCTTCAGTTCATCACCGGTGGAGGACCATCATACTATCAGTTCAATGTTATTGTCACAGGTAAGAACTCAAGTCTATTAATAATATTTATATGTTCTACAAACATTTATGCCATTTAGCTCATGAACACAATGTGCACCACTAAACTGAAGAGAGAAACATTTTCACACTTCAAACTAGCTGTCACGTCTAGCCTAGAGACGGGAGACAACGGAGTAATAGCCAATGGATAACATTTATTACCAAAACACAGGAACGGGGAACACGCAAACATAATCAATATCCGACACCAAACAGAGGAAGACACAGGAATTAAATACAATGGAAAACGTAATCAAGGGAAACTAAAACAGTTGAGGGACTAATTAACTAATAAAGAAAACAGACAGAAAAAACAATCAAAACATAAAACACCCGTGACACCAGCAGACGACTTAAAAAGACACAAATACAGCACGGGTAATAAACACAAATGTTATTTACTGTTATTAAATGGCGCTCTGGAAAACTCAACATCTTAAAGTCTATTATTCCCCATTAACAACCGCTTACAACTGCTTTAAAAACACATTTTATTTTCAAAAGATTAACGGTTTTATTCGCAGATTTCTTCTGCATTCATAACTTCTGAGCTAATGAAAGATTTCTTATCAGTGATTTATATTCAATGACTTGTGAGTCAAGTAGGTGTGAAGTAAATGAGAAAACATACAGACAGTCTGTGGTTGTTATCGCTCCTCTGTTTTGTGTTTGGGTCCCGTCTGGTCTTAATCTGTGATGATAACTGGCTCTACATTATAACATTCTAACATAGTGAATATTAAACATAAAACAGCTCTAGTGTTACTAAATCTATTCTACAAAAGGAGATTATACACACAACGGGCATACACAATTCTCCATTTATGTACTGGGATTAAAAAAAGTTATAAAACTTCAATATGTAAACATGTGCACACTGTACAGACAACCTTGGCTGTGAGCACAAAACACCTGAAGAACGAAAGTGATGCTTTTTCACACTTGAGACCCCAGAAACCCTTTAAACCCTTGACAAACCCTTGATAGCCCATAAACAAATGATCACAGACTCACACTGGAATATTACACATCTGTTAAGACATTTATTCTGTAATCCCACATTTCCTTTGCAGATATTTATGTCACATCTTTCATGTTGGAATGAGTTTTTTTCTTCATGTGGATTATAATGGTGATCATTTAAAAACAGAATTATATCCTTATGTTCAGAGAAGTTATGGTCTTTATGCTTTGTGCTGTTTTTGTACAATGTAGTTTAAAGAAAGTTCTGTATAATGTGGGCCTGATGTGCTTATTTTATATAACTTTATAATTAATCTCATGACTGTGTAATAAGTAGGAGGATGATGTACTCCGTTTATGAGTTCTGAACATCATGTTAGCATCATGTCAACATCATGTAACTAGCAGGATGTATCCCATGCATCCCATAATAAACATTAGTTAACATGAGTTAATAATATGTATTATTCATTATTAGTCTTTAGTGTGTTTATGTTCAGCGATTACTAACACATATTAAATCAGCATGTTTTATCTGAAAGTCTAAGCGTGAACTAATGCACAAATTCATAAACATTTACTGGTATATCGATTTTAACTACCAGAACATCTGTTATGTGTTTAGTAATGTTGACATGATCATGAAATGATTATGAATGTAATGTTCATGTGTTATAATGTTTGTGTTTCTCTCTTCTGTGTGCTGCTGTTACAGATACAGTTGGTAAAGTGGAAAATAATTCTGTGACTCTGAACACTGATGTTACTGAACTACAGTCACATGATGTGATCCAGTGGAGGTTTGGAGAAACTCTCATAGCTGAAATCAATAGAAAGAACAAGTTCAGTTCAGATGATGAGATGTTCAGAAACAGACTGAAGCTGAATGATCAGACTGGAGATCTCACCATCAGAGATCTCAACACTGAACACACTGGACACTATAAACTGAAGATCATCAACAGTAGAGGAACATCATACACTCAGACTGAAGTTAATGTCATGGGTTAGTAAAACAGGGCTCGACAGTGCGAGATTTCCACTCATATTTAAAACTAACAATAAATGCATGCAAATCGAAAAATGTATGTTTGAGCATGTGTGCGATTGTCATCTTGTCAGAGAGACTACTAAAAACATGAAACGAAAACAAGTTCGATTACAAGTAATTTGTAATAAACTGTAGTATATATACTGAGGTAATTATAAAAAACTACTGCTATACCCAAAATTTAGAAAACAGCTTTTGCTGGGTTGTGTATGTATTGATTCTGGTGTGACCAGCTTAAACCAGCTAAGTATCATCACATGACCATCTTAAACCAGCACAAACCAGCATTCGAAACATACCAAATGACTGATGGCTAGAGCCATCAACTCCAATAATGTAAATGAAATGACATGACATTGAATAAGCAGTTTAAAAAATAGGAAGTTGTACCACTAGGTGGTGCTGTGCCCAAAGTATGTCTGTCATCTCATGTCCAGACTTTGATGCCATGAACCAAGTTTCGTGTCAATACATTACATTTTGAAGAAGATGCAGCCTCACAACCACTATTGCGTGCTCGTCATCAAATTTGTTGACGTCCTATAACCAAAACCGATTGGCCAATCATAAATCTTTTAATCAATTTTGTCAGCACTGTCTCTTAATGCTAAGTACTAAATTTGGTGCAAATTGGACAAACAGTCTAGAACGAGTTCGAAAAAGTAAGTTCATCAAAAATGTTAAATGGCGGAAGATTCGTGTGTCTTAATATGACGTCAAAGGGTACAACCAATTCGGTATCAGCCAAGGATTTATAGTTAGGAAGAGTTTTGTTTCTAGGACTTCTAGGCTGTATCTTTGCAACATTTTTGTGTCATCACTGGCACATCTTTTATGCCTCATACAAATATGGTGACAGCACCTCCTAGTTGTCAACAGTTATAAGCAATTTTATTTTGTTTTAAGAGCATTTTAAGTGCGTTTCCCTTTTTTCAAAATCTGATAATCTGACATGTCCAAAATATTTCCCTTTGGGCAGTAGCTGGGCTTGACCCAGCAATTGTTGCTTGCAGCTATATTTTCTTGAGTATCTGATAATGTTTGATGTTTTCTCATCAGTCTGTAAACTGAAACTGAGACTGTAATAGAAAGTTTCTCTCTGTGTCACAAGTTTAGATATATTGAAAATTTAACTGATGATTTAAATAATAAGCTGTATGTTCTCCAGTACATTTATTTGATCTGATGGATGTTTTTCTATGTTTTCTCTTCCATGTGTTGCTGTTATAAACAAAGAGGGACTCAGATCAGTAAAGTTGGGAGATTCTGTTTCTCTAGGCATTGATGTTGCTGGCATACAGAAAGCTGATGTGATTCAGTGGAGATTAGGAGATGAAGAAACTCCCATAGCTGAAATCACTGTAGGGACTGAACCCTCATATGATGAGAGATTCAGAGACAGACTGAAGCTGAACCCTCAGACTGGAGATCTCACCATCACAAACATCTCAGCTGAACTCTCTGGAGTTTATAGAGCAAAGATCAGCAGCAGCAGAGGAACAAAATACAGAACATACAGGCTTAACATCTCTGGTGAGTAGGTTTGTTTTTAGTGATTTATATCTGACATGATGATGAGAGATGATGCAATGACCATTGAATGACCACATTATTCCAATCAAAATTATCAAGAACAAGACTGAAGATACAGGGGCATTAAATAAGGGAACAAATCAAGAGGGAACTGGTGCAGGGCATGAAATAATTAACAAGCAATAATGAGATGAGAGGGCGGGAACAGAGACGAAACCGGAGAGAGTGTATGGCGGGTGCAGAACGAGCGTTTTCAACCCATTCCAATGAAAGTTGTGCTTCATGCTAGCGAGAGTGAACCACATGTGAAGCTTAACTTGTACGAATAGATTGAAACTTTCTCTCCGCTCCTCATCAGTGGACACACACCGGTCTAAGATGTTTATTATTACACATTTATACATTGATCGGTGTTTGTAAAGACGCGTTATAACAGCGACAGTGACATCTGAGCGCTGTGCAAGGATGGTAGGGGCGTGGACTTTTCAACTATTGTTTTGGGCCGTCTCTTATTTTTGTTCCAAAACCGATAATGCCATTTTCTGGGAATCCCTAAGAGTCCCTAAAACAACATTTTAATCATACCTTGGTTTATTCTATAAATATGTTTTTATGGCTAAAACGTGTTGATATTGTCCAGATTAAGACATTAAATGTTTGATGATAGAATATCTATCTTTTAATAATATTAACAATTTATTTCCTGTTAACATGTTGAAAGAGGGAGCTAGTAGTATAGGAATATTCCATGAGCAACACATACAATATTGTTTTTTGGTGAGATAAGTAATATTTCTCTTTTATTAGAATTTAAAAGAAAGACATTTCTAGTCATCCAGTGTTTTAAATCTTCAATGCATTCTGCCAGTTTGTATAGCTGGAAGGAATCATCTGGTCATAATGAGATATAGCTGAGTATCATCTGCATAACAGTGAAAGCTAATTCCATGTTTTAATAATATAGCCACGGGACAGAATGTGTATGGAGAATAGCAAGGGTCCTACAACCGATCCCTGAGGTAGTCCATGATTTGCACTACAATAAGTTTAATTAAATCTTCCTGTTTTATGGGTGAAAAACACTGTAGCTTTTCTTTTGGGTCAGTGGTTGATACTAATTTATCGGACAAACTTGTTGCTTGAGTTTTACTGTTTTGTCTCGTATATTTTTGATTTTCTCTTTAAAAATTAATGAATTCATTGCTACCAAGGTGCGGTGGAATATCCAAGTCAAGTGAAGTATGTTTATTTGTTAACTCAGCAATTGTACTAAATAAAAACCTTTTTTTGTTAGTTTCTATGAGGATTCGGAGGTGCTCATCCTTTGCTGCTTTTAGTGCCTTTTTATAACAGTTTGCACTCTCTTTCAACGTAATTTTTAATCAAATTGGGTTTGTTTCCATTTGTGCTCCAGTTTATGTGCTTCTCTTTTGAGGGCGCGAGTGGTGCTATTGTACCATTGTGTGATGTTTTTGTCATTAATCTTTTTTGACTTCATAATCGGTGACATCGTCATTTTGAGGTATAATATCTATATTGGGTAGACCGGCTCCGTGAGATATAATCAAGTCTAGTGTCTGATTAAACTGATGAGTGAGTATATTGATGTGTTGTGTTACTCTAAAATAGTGTAGTAGCTCTGTAAACGCAGCTGCTAATGCATCATTAACACTATGTGTATATTAAAATCTCCGACAATCAGTATTTTATCAACGTTAACCAATAGGTCCGATGAGAAGTCCGCAAACTCTTTTAGAGAATCAATGTAGGGCCCAGGGGGTCTATACACAGTTGGTAATGTATGAGAATGCCATTGTTTTATACTGTTGTTTGGAACAATTATGTTCAGCGCAAGGACTTCAAATGATTTAAATTTATACTCTGATCTCTGTGTTACTGTAAGAAAGTCCCTTAAGAATGTTGCGATACCACCACCTCGACCAACTGGACGTGGCTCGTGCATTTAACAGTAATTTGGTGGGGTAGACTCATATAGACCGACATAATCATTTGGTTTAAGCCAAATTTCAGTAAGGCAGAGTATATCAAAACTGTGATCTGTGATCATTTCATTTTTAATAACTGCCTTTGAATTTAGTGATCTAATATTAAGAAGCACAAACTTTGAGTTGGTTTTGCTCATCTATTACATTGTTTTCAGGTTTAACCACGATGATATTTTTACTCTGACTCTCATCACAGCTGCATGTGTTTCTATTATCACCTTGATTCATATTTTCACATCTGTTTCAGTGATCGCTTATAAGGGAGAATCTGTCACTCTACACACTGAGAGTAATATACAGAGAGGCAGTGAGATCAAGTGGATCTATGATAAGAAAACATGTCTGGTAACTGGTAAGAATGGTGATGACAGTGAGACCAAATATAAAGATGATGTGAGATTTAAAGACAGACTGAAGATGAATCATGAGACTGGAGATCTCACCATCACAGACGTCATAGTGACAGATGCTGGAGTTTATAAACTACAGATCAACAGTGATGGAAAGATCTCATACAAGATGTTCAGTGTTTTCTTCAAGGGTGAGTAACTCATGACTTCTGATACAATAATTCACCGTATTTTATAACAAAATTCACTAAAAACTATTGATGATCTGAGAAGAAAACATGATGTTCTGAAATTGCTGAATTTAAATGAAAGCCGTTATACTGTGTTGTTTTGTTTTGATGATTTTCTTAAGGAAAAGGAAACTCAATCATTACAGTGAACACAAACTATACATTTAATTCAATAAAAGCTCATTTGTTCACTTTTATTGTGTGTTTAATGGAACAACGTAGTAGAAGCAGCAGATTCTCTTCATTAGTTTATTTAGAAACACTCTTAAAAATAAAGATGCTTAAAAGATTCTTCAAAGCGATGATAAAAGAGTCACTTTGGTATCACAAAGACGCATTCAGTCAAAGGTTCTTTAAAGAAGCATCTCTTCCTTACCTTTTAATAAACTAAAAAACCCTTTTCACCATTTTTATAATAAAAAGGTTCTTTGGATGTTAAAGGTTCTTTATGGATCTATTTAGACAACAAGGTTCCTCTATGGCATCGCTGAGCTCCTTTAGTTTAAGAGATTATGTAACGATTTTTTTATTTATTTTTTTTGCTTTTCAACACTTCTCATAAAAGTGACATCTGATCTACAATATGATGAATATTTCTGTGCAAAACCTTTTATTACACTTTTGCGGATGCCACATTTTTAATGACCTGAATGTTTGTTTAAACAGACAACGCGGATGAAAAAGAACAGGATGAAAGGAAATCAGGTAACACATCACAATTGATATATCATTTCATAATGAAGAACTGTGTTTTGAAGCTTTTACAGTGAGATTTCAGTCCTGAAGTTTCTGTAAACGGTGAAAACTGTCCTATAATTTCATTAGACTTTTAAAAATAAACAGGACCGTTTTTGAACAGCTGAAAATTTCCTACAGCATGCTCGTGTCACTGACATCCCTCGACTCGGGAGCTGCTAAGGGATATGTCAATGTACCTCAGGCAGAGCATGCAGTCGCTGTGCGCCTGGACCTGCAGACAGCCGCCACCTGGCAGGACCGACCAAGGCTCCCTTCCAAGGCATGTTAGTTTACGTCCCAACTGGTGTCTAAGGCTTACACTGCCGCGGGTCAAGCAGTTTCCGCTCTTCATGTCATGGCCATCCTGCAGGTCCTTCAGGCCAAGGCATTGAAGAGGATGGAAGCGGAAAATCAACACTCCGTAGTTATGCAGGAACTGCACACTGCCACTGACTTCGCTCTCCGGGTGACGAAGGTGAAGGCACATGCACTAGTTCAGACGATGTCCACTCTGCTGGTCCAGGAGAGACACCTATGGCTAAAGCTTGCGTGGATGCTCGTGTCGAGAAAGTTCACTTTCTTGACGAGGCCATCTCAAATGGAGGGTTGTTTTGTGACACCGCCAAGGACGTCTCTCAACTCTCCCCTGGCCGATTCCCCTGACGAAGTGGAATATGCCTGCAATTGGCGCCTCTTCTCGCCCTGGTGTGCTTCCCGCTGGGAAGACCCACAGAGTTGAGTGATCAGTATCGTGCTGTCCTTTCTTCAAGAGAGGCTTGAGAGAAATCTCTCGCCAACCACCCTTAAAGTGTATGCTGTCGCAATTGCTGCTTATCACGATAGGGTCGCAGGTAAGTATCTTGGACGGCACGTTCTGATCATCAGATTCCTCAGGGGCACGAGGAGGTTGAATCCTCCTCAAATACGCTCTGTACCCACTTGGGACTTTAATGTGGTCCTTGTGGGCCTTGCTAAAGCTCCGTTTGAGCCCCTATGAGAGAACACTCTACCCCAGCTCATGATGAAGAATGCTCTCCTAGTGGCCATGTGCTTCGAACTGAGGCCCTTCTGGCAGAAGTGCGATCGAGCCCCTCTGGCCGCTCATCTGCAATACATAGTTTGCTCATCTGCAATACGTCTCGGAGATGTCTGAACATCTGTAATACGTCTGCTAAAGATCTGGCAATCTGCTGTGTAAAAACATCTGCTAAACATCTTAGAAAGAGCAAATTTACATCCATTCTAAATCATACACATCTTACAGAAATCTTCTAGATGTCTATATGACGTCTGACAGCAGACATCTCCGAGACGTATTGCAGATGACTAAACAATGTATTGTAGATGTCTTGCAGATGTAAATGCAGACGACAAAAAGCCAGATGTATGTGTGCAATCAGGGATGTTCAATAATGATTATTTATGTTGACATGTTAATGAAATAATTATTAATGTATTATTAATGTGTTATAATGTTTGTGTTTCTCTCTTCTGTGTGCTGCTGTGACTGATACAGTGTGTAAATATGAGAATGATTCTGTCACTCTGAACGCTGATGTTACTGAACCACAGTCAGAGATGATGTGATCCAGTGGAGGTTTGGAGAAACTCTCATAGCTGAAATCCATAGAAAGAACAACGAGATCTCTACACATGATAAGGTTCTTGATAAGATATTCAGAGACAGACTGAAGCTGAATGATAAGACTGGAGATCTCACCATCAGAGATCTCAACACTGAACACACTGGACACTATAAACTGAAGATCATCAACAGTAGAGGAATATCATACTCTCAGTTTAAAGTCTATGTCGGGGGTAAGGAATGCTCAAGTTAATGTGATTATAATTATGTTTTTTTATATCTGAACATTGATATTTTATGTATTACTCACCTGCAAGGCATCCTGACAGAATTTGACTTTCGTCTTGAAGAATAATGCAGTCAGAGTCATAATACCACGTATCATTCAACGGTGGAATGGGAGTGAATGGGTGTCGACTTTTTGTTCTGATGGATGTTCTTTTGTGTTTGTCTCTTCTATGTGCTGCCTTATATAAATAAAGAGAACCTCAGATCAGTAGTTTTGGGACATCCTGTCACTCTATACACTGATGTTACTGGAATACAGAAAGGTGATTTGATTCATTGGACATTTGAAAAAAATAAAAAAAACTCCAATCGCTCAGATGACTTTAGGGAGTGAACTCTCATATGATGGGAAATGGAGAAGCAGAATCATGCTGGACCCTCAGACTGGACATCTCACCATCACAAACATCACAGCTGAACACTCTGGAGTTTATAGAGCAAAGATCATCAGCAGTAGAGGAACAGAATACAGAACATACAGGGTTAACATCTCTGGTGAGTGGATTTGTTTTAGTGATTTATATCTGACATGATGATGAGAGATGATGAAATGACCCGAAGAGTTTTACACTTAACACTGTCTTAACATTTTTATTGTTAAATTTACAATAACATGTCTCTTTCCACACAAACCCTAAGGCTTTGTCATGACTCTGCCACAAGATCAAGAAAGACATGACTGGGAAAGGCAGAATCATGACAGAAATTGCTCACAGTTGAATGGTCACAGTTTCAGTTTGGTTCAGCTTTTGTTATTTGTATAAAAAATTTACAGCCAAATTCCCAAGAATTCAGCTTATTTTATCACCAAATAAACATGACTGCTAAAAGTATATTAACATTGACTTTTGCAATAAGTGCCTTAGTGCTTCTGTGAGTTTAAAGTGCTGAGAGCATCTGGAAAGAAATTGTCCTGTAAGCCAGTGATCCTTGTTCATAAGGTTCTGCTATGTGGTGTCCTCGAGGTCAATGTTAATTTAATACTACAAAATTATATAAAATTATTATTATTATAAAACATGTCTTTCTGGTTGGGGGTTCTTGGAGGCCCCCCTCCCTTTTGCGCGTAACTGGCTGAGAGAAACTAATACTATTTAGCAAGTGGTTTAGGGTTCCTGAGCAACTTTTCATTGTTTAAATTAATATTAGGCTCCGTTAGCAGATAATTAATTTGATAAGAGAGATCGGTTCCTAACATAGATTATTTTTACATCAGGGTTAGAAATTTTCATGAAAAAAGTATTCTAAAAGGTTTTTAAAACCATTAAATAGCTGCAATAAAAATGCAATGTTAACACAAGATCAGCTGTATGTGTGATCTCAAGTAAATTATCACTCGAATTCATGTTTTCTGTGTGATTTCACGTCTGTTTCAGTGATCGCTTATGAGGGAGAATCTCTCACTATACACACTGACAGTAAAATACAGAGCGGCAGTGAGATCAAGTGGATCTCTGAAGGTAACATCAGTCTGGTCACTGGAAAGAATGGAGTCATAACAGACACCAAATATACAGATGATGAGAGATTCAAAGGCAGAATAATAATGAATCATCACACTGGAGATCTCAACATCACAAAGATCAGAAAGACAGATGATGGAGTTTATAAACTACAGATCAGCAGTGGTGATAAGATCTCATACAAGATGATCAATGTTTTTGTCAACGGTGAGTAACTCAAGATATCTGAAATATAATAACTCACTTCATCTTATATCAACATTCTCTATAAACTATTAATAAACTGAATAGAAAACATGTTTGTGAAATCTGTCATTTGGTTGCTTTGATAAATGTAATAAAATCACTTTTTACACAATCTTTTTTTACACTTGTTTATTTGAACAGAGTCATTGGTAAATGCAGCAGGATTATTAAAGATTCTCTCTTATATAAAGTGACTCTGTGTTCACACAAACATGTGCAGAAAACACTTAGAAATGTTTCATGTGTGTGTTTGATTCTTAACAGACGGCCCTTCTCCAGATCAGAAGCAGAACTCAGGTGAGATTCTCTACAGCTGTGAGTTTGAGTCTGATTCACCAAATCATGTGAAATCATTTTATCATGTGAAAGCTGATGTGTCTTTTATTTGAAATATGATATATTCATTTTACTTTTAAACATTTATGTTTAACAGTCAGAATCTGTTTAATCTGCACATGTCAGAGTAGGTAAAGAAACCTAAATAATAAGCATTTATTATACTCACCATTTAGTTGGAAGACTCTCTTGAATGCATTCAAGCCTAAAACACAAAAAACGATCACTTAACTAGGCAGTTTTGTAATCAATAAGTTTATTTGAATTGGTTTGTATTTATAGTAAACTATAAATGCAGATTATGTACAAAAATAAAGTATAAAAACCAGAAGCGCTATTACAATTAAAGATATAATAAGCGTCTAAAGCCGGGTTCAGACCAGTGGTGTTGTCAATGGTATACTACAATACTTCAATATCAGACAACATTGCTTATACCCACTTGTGTAGTGCAGTCTCTGCACGGGTATACAGTGTAGGCTATACCCTCTGTCATTGAACACTGCAAAAAATGACTTTCTAACTTAGTCTTTTTTTCTTGTTTTCCAGTAAAAATGTCTACATATTCTTTAATAAAGAAGCATTTTCTTTGTGAGCAAACTGACCTAAGAAAATTAGCCAATAAATAAATAAATGTATGTGAATTTGTGCTTGAAACAAGAAAACAAATCTGCCAACGGGGTATGAAACAAAATCTTGAATTGAGTGACTAAGAAAAAGCTAAACCTTAATTCAAAATTATTTTTCTTTCTCCTATGGCAGATTTTAAGCTTTTTTACTAAAAACAAGACTTATTTACTAAGGTCAGTTTACTCACCAAGAAAATTCTTCTATATATAAGAATTTGTAGAAATTGTTACTGGAAAACAAGAAAAAAAGACTAAGTTAGAAAGTCATTTTTTGCAGTGTAGGTATTGTACTCTGTAAACCTGGATAAGCTCTACTAACTCAAAACATTTGAGTCAACTGATTGCCTTTATTTGTTTAAGTTTGCAAACCTAAATATCATCAGTACGCATAATGCTAGTTATTTTGAGTAACTGTAGATTATAATTATAAATAAACATTAGTTTAAATCAAATTATATGTTTAGTGTTTGGTTCATCTTAATTTAATGCAACTCATAGTTTTGAGTACTGACAACATTAATTAGTCTGCAACATTATTTCAAACAGCTGAAAATGTGTTTGGGATACAAGCCCAAGTCTCTAGCCATTTGCCCACGACTTTGGATAAATTCAATGATTATTAATGTAATATTAATGTGTTATAATGTTTGTGTTTCTCTCTCGTCTGTGTGCTGCTGTGACTGATCCAGTGAGTAAATATGAGAATGATTCTGTCACTCTGAACGCTGGTGTTACTGAACTACAGTCACATGATGTGATCCAGTGGAGGTTTGGAGAAACTCTCATAGCTGAAATCAATAGAAAGAACAAGTTCACTACAGATGATGAGATGTTCAGAGACAGACTGAAGCTGAATGAACAGACTGGAGATCTCACCATCAGAGATCTCAACACTGAACACACTGGACACTATAAACTGAAGATCATGAACAGTAGAGGAACATCATACTCTCAGTTTAAGGTTTATGTCAGGGGTAAGTTAAGCTCAAGTTAATGTGATGAGAATGATGGTTTTTATACATCAAGTGCTGTATTGACTTTACATGTGTTGTGATTTTATCTTCTCCACACATCTTCTGAAATTGCTTCATGTTAAGCGGCAGAACTCTTCGTGTTTTCTGTAGATATTATCTGTAAATAATAAGAATCTTCTGATGTTATATTTCTTGAGTTTTCACTTGGATTTTGTGGAATTGTGGCACTGGATGACAGATGATGGATAACATTAGTGACGTCATCATGTAGTTTTTGAGTCACAACTTCAGGCCCGTTTCCATTTTACTCTGAACATTCAGTATTTTAAAACATATTTTCTCTGTCAGTTCTGTTTCATAACCAAAACACATCTGATCAAATCAACACACACACATTAAAAAGCAAAGTTTTTTTCTCTTTTCTTTTACACAGCACATGCACAGCCTCTGTCTTTATAACCATGTTCTTATCTACAGATGAACTGTGTTTGTGTTTCTATATCCATCAGTCCATAACACATTTATTTGATCTGATGGATGTTCTTCTGTGTTTTTTCTCTCTATGTGTGCTGCTGTTATAAATGAAGAGAACGTCAGATCAGTAGAGTTTGGACATTCTGTCATTCTATACTCTGATGTTACTGGAATACAGAGAGATGATGTGATTCAGTGGAGATTTGATGATGAAATAACTCCCATAGCTGAAATCACTGGACTGAATAAACTCTCATATGATGAGAGATTCAGAGAGAGACTGAAGCTGGACCCAAAGACTGGAGATCTCACCATCTCAAGCATCACATCTGAACTCTCTGGAGTTTATAGAGCAAAGATCATCAGCAGTAGAGGAACAGAATACAGAACATACAGGCTTAACATCTCTGGTGAGTGGATTTGTTTTAGTGATTTATATCTGACATGATGATGAGAGATGATGCAGTGAGCAGAAGAGTTTTACACTAAACACTCTTAACTTTAACTTTCATTTCAAACCAGAATTGACTTAAAACTTTAAACATAAAGAGCTGGTTTCCCAGACAGAGATTAGTTTTTAGAGACTAGATTTTAGATAAACTATTTTTCTTCAAAACAAACTTTACAAAACATTACTTTGTAATGTATTTAAATATTTAATATATTTGAAGATGAGGCAGTTCAAGTTGTTTTTGATCAAGACACCTCTAACAGTTCATTTAGTCTGAGATTTAGGCTTAAGCCATGTCTGGGAAACCAGACCAAAGGATTCATTTAACTTAAATTAAACATTTAATCATACTTTGGTTTATTTCTGCTCAGATTTAAAATTCTTTGGCTAAAACATGTTAACATTGTGCAGATTAAGATATTTTCAGCCGAACTAAATATTTGATCATAGAATCTCTCTAAAGGCAAATCCACTTCTGAAAACTGTTGTTGTTATTTGAAATCGACATCAAAACAAACACACTACCACACAAAATGAACACGCCCCTTCCTGCATTGCCCCGCCCTCAAAAGTGATGTGCTACGCAGGCATGAGATGCTTAGACCAAAGATGACTCAAGTATACGGTTACAAACTTCCATCACATAAGAAAAGTGTCATTACAAAAGTTTGATTCAAAATAGTGCATTTATTAAAGCAATGATGTTTTATTAACAAAGTTCGGGAGGAGCATGTGCAAATAATTACACAGCACGGCATTAGAAATCACACCACCTATCCTACCAAACCAGAGCGAGCTCTATAAATAGTGAAACCGCCTTACCTCCTCCACTCAACATTTTCGCTGCATCCCACCTCCACCCCGACTCCTCACCATTAAACCTCTTTTCTACCCGAAAAAGGGGGGAAGCGCTCGGGGCAAACACAGAGATCAGAGCCCTCGCCCCGAACCAAGCGGGAGTGCTCCAGGGTCTGGAGAGAAAGCCGACCCCGGAGCCCTCTCCCCGGACAGCACGCATACTAAATTCTCAGCTTAACTACGCTGCCCCCCTTTGAATTATTTGCTAAGGTGAACTTGTGAAAAGATATTATTAAAATATTAATTACAAAAATATGTGTCGAAGGAAAGTGGTCGGAATAAACTGAAGAGCAACAGATGAAAGCGCCCGAGCCACCCCAGTCCTGCCACCACAGTCATGCCACCTCTGGCCAGTGAAGCTCCTCATGTGACAGACCTCACACGCTCACCAGGTGAAGACCATCTAAAGATGATGAAAAGCAGACTTGTCAGCCCCCTACAGGAAAGATAAATACAAAACATTAATAATTCTTACAAAGAGGAAAACCAATTTAACTCGCATATTGAGACAAATCAAAGCAACCTCCTCGTGGTGATTTTTAGATGATCTTTCTCTCTAACATCTCTGCTGTAAAGCCTTCGACACAGTTTGAAGGTGAACATGGGTCCTCTCTCCTGCAAACATGAGCGGACACGTATGGAGACAAAATGATCTCAATAATAATACATTTACAAAACACAATTCATAAATACACAAACATTTCCCCCAAATGTTCATACAAATAAATCTCACAGAAATATATTTGAAATGTTTCTCAAATCTATTATCAGGTTCTTGAATTGTTTTCCAGCAAACATTTGTGGATGTGTTTATGGATTGGTGAATCTGCATTTGCAAGTCGTTACACGTGCCAATAACATTGAGCATATAATCCACCAATAAAAACTCTACGACCTTAAGTGACTCAAGAAGCTCAAGTGTGCAAAAGTGTGTTTGCATCAGTCAGTTAAAAACAGAGCGGGACTCTTTCAGTAATAGTTTGGTTAAAGATGGTTAAAGTAAAGAACACTAGCTGCTTTACACTACAGGTGTAAACTGGTGTGGGTCAGAGACTGGATCTGATGTGCTGTGTGACCAATATCAATTCATTATTACTGTAAGTGGTGCTGCTGAAGGGTATAAATACAGAAGAGTGAATAAGTAGTGACTACATGATCATTTTTGAGTGAACCGTCTCTTAAAGGAAACAAAACTAGATTCATTACACACAAGATATCACATCACATCTGCATGTGTTACTGACAGTATATTATCACATTGATTTGTGTTTTCACGTCTGTTTCAGTCATCGCTTATGAGGGAGAATCTCTCACTATACACACTGACAGTCACATACAGAGAGACAGTGAGATCAAGTGGATCTCTGAAGATAACATCATTCTGGTCACTGGAAAGAATGGAGTCATAACAGACACCAAGTTAACAGATAATGTGAGATTCAAAGGCAGACTGAAGATGAATCATTACACTGGAGATCTCACCATCTCAAAGATCAGAAAGACAGATGATGGAGTTTATAAACTACAGATCAGCAGTGATGGAAAGATCTCATACAAGATGATCAATGTTTTTGTCAACGGTGAGTAACTCAAGATATCTGAAATATAATAGTTCACTCCATCTTATATCAACATTCTCTATTGATTATTGATGATCTGAAAAAAAAACAAGATCTTTGAAAATGTCTCTGTTATTTTGTGAAAGCTGTTTGACTTTTTTAAATTTATTAAAGATTTTTACACTTTTATTGTTTGTTTATTTGAACAGAGTCATTGGTAAATGCAGCAGGATTATTAAAGATTCTCTCTTATATAAAGTGACTCTGTGTTCACACAAACATGTGCAGAAAACACTTAGAAATGTTTCATTTGTGTGTTTGATTCTTAACAGACGGCCCTTCTCCAGATCAGAAGCAGAACTCAGGTGAGATTCTCTACAGCTGTGAGTTTGAGTCTGATTCACCAAATCATGTGAAATAATTTTATCATGTGAAAGCTAATGTGTCTTTTATTTGAAACTTGATATATTTATATTACTTTTGAACATTTATGTTTAGCATTCAGAATCTGTTTAATCTGCACATGTCAGGGTAGGCAAAGAAAGTAAAATCCAACCTAAATAATAATAATTTAATATCCTCACCATTTTGTTGGAAGACTCTCTTGTGGGTTGTTCTTAGAGTGCTTGCAAGTCTAAAAGCGTTAAAAATTACCCACTTTCATATTCATTTAATTTCTTTTAACTGATTACATTTTTTAAATAAACTATAAATCGTAAAAACCTGCTGCATCTCTACAAGCTCGACATTGCTTTCAGAAGCAGGCAAGATAAAAATTAAAAGGCAGATGATAGGTTAAATATAATCTTAATATTTTAATAGCTATTTGCAGTTGCAATGTTGTTGTGTAGTGGGGACATGTTGGGTTTGTATTATTGAAGTGTTGTGTATGTAAAGTTAAAGAGATTTGCCTTTACTCTAGAATTACAGTTTTTCTCGATTGCTTAAACATTTGCCCACTCTGACATCACATTTTCAAAACAGTTAACAGACAGGATAAAACTGAAGCTCAATGGCCAAAATGACTCATTTTGTTAGCAAAATGCTCTAACACTCACAAAACATTAAAAACATGCAACATAAGCAAATATTTCCATCAAACACCACAACTTGTGGTCAAATTTGTTTATTCTTTCAATCAATCATTACACGATGGACAACAAAATACAGCCATCAATATGAAATATGATACTTTACAAACTCAAATGGATACTGGAAAAAAAAGCTACCAAAGAAGACTTATGGGTGGAAATACTTTAAAAAATATATATATATATTATCTTTCACATTTAGTCCATTCGTTCTTGACGATTATGCCACAGGTTCTCATCAACATCGCATTGAATGTTTTCCCTTGCAATGCACCGAGGGAAATACCTCCTTGCATGGCGTATCCATCCCTGGCAGTCCTCTGCACCCATTGCCAGGCAACCATTCATTGCCTCCAGGAGGGGCATCTGCTCATATGGCCGGTGATCATACACCTTCCACCTCCAAGCAGAGAGGAACTCCTCAATTGGGTTCAGAAAAGGCGAGTATGCAGGGAGGAAATGCATCGTAATACGAGGGATGTGCTGCAAACCATTCATTCACAAGGCGAGAGTGGTGGAAAGCAACATTGTACCAAATTATGACATACAGACTCATGCCAGGTCTCAACAGCCCTCTCTCTTCGGGTGGAATCAGTATTTCTTTCAATGCATCAAGAAATGTGATGAGGCGTTCTGTATTGTATGGGCCAATAGTTGGTATGTGGCAAAGGACCCCATCATTGGAGATGGCAGCACACATGGTGATATTGGCACCCCTCTGACCTGGCACTGTGACAGTGGCCCTCTGCCCAATGATGTTCCTCCCGCGTCTCCTCACTTTACAGAGGTTGAAGCCGGCTTCATCCACAAAAACGAATTTGTGATGTGGCCCTTCAGCTTCAAACTCCATTATTCTCTTAGCAAAAAAGGGCAAATTCATAAAGCAAATTATTCCAGTCGCATGTAACTATGGTAAACAAGGTATTACAATAAAAAAATCTGTACCTGCACATACTGGAATATGTTTATGATGTCAGAGTTTCTGTCAAACGGAACTCTGTACAGCAGCTTCATTCTGACATGGTTTCGTTTAAGGACTCGATCTATAGTTGCCAAACTCACACTGTTTATATTTCTAAATGCTCCCTGATCTCTATTTACTGCTGCCTGGATTTCACGCAGTCTGATTGCATTGTTTACCACCACCATATCTACAATGGCAGACTCCTGTTCAATACCAAATATCTTTCCTCTGCCACCAGTGTGTGGTAATGTGTGGATTCTATAAAGTAAAAGCAAAATTGACTTCACTGTATGACATTCACATAAATGGGGTTGATAAAACATCTGCATTACTGTAGACACGGTTTGTTCTGCTGACAGGGCAATGCAGTAAAGCTGAAATTCACAGTGGTATACATTACAGTAACACTGTGAATTACCTGTTCTCACTCCGAAAAAGCCTGACAATAGATGCCACAGTTTTCCGACTCAGAATGGGCTGGACCCTTTGTCCAGCCTCTCTGAAGGACAAGCCATGAATGATGACATGGTCAATAATTGTTGCCCGAATTTCATTTGAAACTTGAGCTGGATTTTATCCTCTTGCTGCTGCAGCTCCTCCACCACGCACACAAACTCCTCTTCCTCGGGCCCCGCTGCCATGGCCTCTTTGATCCATGCTTGCAAATAGCAATACAGAGGTGGCATCTTTTGTAGAGGGATGAAGATTGATTGATGATTGAAGAGTTGTGCAAACACAACACGCTGAATCCAATGGAGTTTGGGATCCTTCAATGACATCTGTGGTGACTGTTTTGACAAAGGGTTCAAAATGTGTAAAACAAATGAAAAAGTGTTAAGGCATTTGAAAGAGAAGACTTCTGCTGTGCTAAGAATGTGATGATGAAGATCAAGTGGATCCCAGTTTCACTGAGCGTGTCTTAGCAAATGAGAAAAACTGTAAACTGAGTGTTTCTGCCTCTCGCACACTATTCGGAAGAGTTTGGGCGCTAGGTAGGAAAAGGATCTACCAACTGCACTTGATTTGAAATTCTAAGTATTACCAACTGACCGGAGCCTAAAGACCATAATAAACATGAAGGACCATTAAGTAGTAGGAGCTCACTCAGGTACTGCTGAGCTTAACTGTGTATGGACTTATAGGTAATCACTAAGATTTCAAAGTGAATACGTTGCCAATCTAATGTTGACAGAACAGGGCTAATATGCTCATACATTTCTGTTCACGTCAGAACTCTAGCTGCAGCATTTTGAACTAGTTGGAGTTTTTGTTTTAAACCTACAGGCAAACCACCTATTAGTGCATGACAATAATCTAGTCTCGACGTCATGAATGTGTGAATTAACTTTTCTGCATTTGATAGTGAGCACAGATGACATTATTTAGATATATTCTTAAAATGAAAAATTAGGTTTTACAGGTGATGGCAACATGGTTTTCAAATGACAAATTCTTATTAAATAAAATGCCCAGATTCCTTCTTTGTATCGCGAGGCCTCCAGGAAACGTAGAATTGATTATAAACCGCATAGGACTGAAAACTAACTCTGTCTCTTAATTATACCTCTTATGTTGTGTTCAGACCAAACGCGAATGGCGCGTCAAGCGCGAGTGATTTACATGTTAAGTCAATGCAAAGACGCGATAGACCTACTTGCGGCGCGAATCGCGCGAATGAGGCGGCGCGAATGGCGCGAATTGCGCGATTGACGCGAATCGCGCGATACACGCGTTTCGCGCGATTCGCGCAAATTGTAAAATCTGAACTTTGGCGAAAATTCGCGCCGCGGTAACCAATCAGGAGCTTGCTCTAGTAGTGAGGTGATTAGACGACGTAGGCAGAAATCCGAAACTGGAGGACAAAATGGAGGACAAATTGATCGTTGCTGTTTGTGGACAACCGGAGCTGTATGATTCTTTTTCTTACTTTTATTGGAACAGGAATAAAACGGATCTTGTTTGAAAGAAAGTGAGTGAGGAGGTCGGATAATCTGGTAAGTGGTAAAAACGCTCTTTACTCAATTTGAGCTATATATATATACGAGTTTACGCCGTTTTTCAGCCTTCCATAGCACATAAAGCGCAGCTACCCTCTCAACAAAAAACATGTCCGCCATTTCGAAATGAGACTGGAGCCGCCGACCAGAAGCCCCACCCATGACGCGAATGAAGCGAATTTTACGCGCGAATGAAGCGAATTTTACACACGAATGAAGCGAATCTGACGCGCGAATGAAGCGAGTAGACTCAAAATGTTCAAGCGTCCAACTACACACGAATAGCGCGATTCATTCGCGCCATTCGCGTTTGGTCTGAACACAACATTAGACATAACATGTGCAGTGCTGAAAGCAGAGGCCCTAACACTGAGCCCTGTGGCATGCCGTACTGTACTTGTGATTTGCGTGACACCTCATTGATTATTACTACAAACTGAAAATGGTCAGATAGGTATAAACGAAACCAATTGAATACTATTCCACTAACGGCAACATCATTTTTAAATCTATATAAAAGTGCGCTGTGGTCAATGTTGTCGAATGCAGCACTAAGGTCGAATAGAAAAAGTAAAGAAATGCAGCCACGACCACATGCCAAAAGAAAATAGTTTGTTACTCTGATCAGATTAGTCTCTCTACTTTGATATGCTGTAAAACCTGATTAAAATTCTTCATAGATGTCATTACTTTCGAGGAAGGTATAAATGAAATGTAGATTCAAAATAGGTCTATTGTTAGCTAAGTTCCTAGGGTCAGTTGCTCCTTAGGGTCGCTCTAATTTTGGCTGATCAGTTTGTGTCGCTTCTTGTTTCTTCGCTGTTTCTCAGCTCTCTAATATTATCAGGTTTTTTTTGTAATAGAAATTCATAAAAGTAATCACTACTTTACTCATATCCAACATCTGAAGATGCTGATGATTTATTTTTTGTTAATTTAAATTAGGGCTGTCAACGTTTAACGTTTTAACGCCTGGGATTATTTTTTTCAAATGAACGCGTTTAAAAATATTTTACGCAAATAACGCAGCATCCGTTTGTTTTGACATCCTTTGTCTAGCGTTGCATTATGAAATCATGCCCGTATTCGTTTACAGGCTTTTAAACCACTTAAGCACGACTTAACAGTTGCTTTGATGCTTTCAAAACGCAACGCGAGGTCCAGTCAGGTGTATACGGTCACGTGCTATAGGCTGCGTCATTGAATCTCTGTCAGACAGCATCCGTGTTAAGTTCTCTTTCGCGCTTGAATGGATAAAACCACACAAGGTTATGACAGAATGCCCATTTTGTCTAGCATTTTCTTAAGCACAGACTTCAAAGTGTAAAATAAAATCTTAAATGAATGCAAACTTGCAAAGCGTTGTGCATATGTGAGTGCGGTGACATCAGATCTGCGTACAGAGACAGCTCTTAAAGGGGCCGCGTTCTTAAGCGTGCTGCTGTGACTCCTGCCACTAATGTTAATCAAAGAAAATAAATCAATGTGATTTTGTGATTCTTTAATGATAATTCTTCTGTATTTAATTTACAATTTAGAATTAAAGACTGTAAAGTGATTGAGAACTTACTTCAATTTCTGTATATTTCCTACATGATAGCTCTCATTTATACTGTTGGAGGGCTATAATTAATGATAACGTGTTGAAGTGGGAATTCTGAATTTACTGAGAGGAAATACAGGACTTTGGTAACCAGACACAAAACACACTCGTGATACTTGTGCAGAGAATAACAATTACAACTACGTGGCATTTGTAAATGGAACATGTGTAGATTGCTGCGTATTTGTAGGTCTCTGGAGTGTGTATTTGTGAATTGTAGAGTGTGAATGTGGACTTATTTAAGCTGTAATCCTCCTAGTCACATGGCCTTGTAAACTATCAGTACTGTTTAGCATGTTGACACAATGTTATATGATTTCTTACTTGTAAGTCGCTTTGGATAAAATTGTCTGCCACATAAATAAATACAAACGAGTTAATGTGTGTTATCAGCAGTTTCATCTGTTAGTGTTAACTTGAATTAATGAACACATGAATAAACAATTATATTAATATTAACTTACAAAAACATCTGGCATATGTTTAATAATGATAATTTATGTTGACATGATCGTGAAATGATTATTAATGTAATATTAATGTGTTGTAATGTTTGTGTTTCTCTCTTCTGTGTGCTGCTGTGACTGATTCAGTGTGTAAATATGAGAATGATTCTGTCACTCTGAACACTGATGTTACTGAACTACAGTCACATGATGTGATCCAGTGGAGGTTTGGAGAAACTCTCATAGCTGAAATCAATAGAAAGAACAAGTTCAGTTCAGATGATGAGATGTTCAGAGACAGACTGAAGCTGAATGAACAGACTGGAGATCTCACCATCAGAGATCTCAACACTGAACACACTGGACACTATAAACTGAAGATCATCGACAGTAGAGGAACATCATACACTCAGTTTAAGGTTTATGTCAGGGGTAAGTTAAGCTCAAGTTAATGTGATGATAATGATGGTTTTTATATATCAAGTGCTGTATTGACATTACATGTGTTGTGATTTTATCTTCTCCACACATCTTCTGAAATTGCTTCATGTTAAGCTCTAGGACTATGTAGATTTTATCTGCAAATAATAAGAATGTTATAATGTTTTATTTCTTGAGTTTCTGATGATGTTCAGAGTTTCCTCTAGTGTTTTGTGGAATTGTGGCGCTGGACAACACACACCTTAAAAAGCAAAGTTTTTGTCTCTATTCTTTCACACAGCACATGCACAGCCTCTGTCTTTATAACCATGTTCTTATCTACAGATGGACTGTGTTTGTGTTTCTATATCCAACAGTCCATAACACATTTATTTGATCTGATTGATGTTCTTCTGTGTTTTTCTCTTCTATGTGCTGCTGTTATAGACGAAGAGAGGATAAGATCAGTAGAGTTTGGAGGTTCTGTTACTCTAGACACTGATGTTACTGAAATACAGACTGATGATGTGATTCAGTGGACATTTGAAGATGAAAAAACTCCCATCGCTGAAATCACTGGACTGAATAAACCCTCATATGATAAGAGATTCAAAGAGAAACTGAAGCTGAACCCAAAGACTGGACATCTCACCATCTCAAACATCACAGCTGAACTCTCTGGAGTTTATAGAGCAAAGATCAGCAGCAGCAGAGGAACAGAATACAGAACATACAGGGTTTTCATCTCTGGTGAGTGGATTTATTTTATGATTTATATCTGACATCATGATGAGAGATGATGAAATGACCAGAAGAGTTTTAAACTATCCACTGCAGGGCTGAACATTAAATTTGTTTGCACATAGCTGTCATAGCAGAAATGAAAACTGCAGCTTTCTGTATGTTTTCCTGCCGGTTTGCCTTCATATGTAAATCGTGTGCACATATTTTGTTCATTCGATCGAAAGAAATTGAAGCACCAGGTGTAAACGGGTATGTGTCTCCCTCGTCCACTTGTGATGTGATCGACCAAAACACATCGTAAATTGCTAACTAGTCTGTGAAATACTTCACTTATTGTAAAATGAATAAACAATGACCTTGTAAGTTTCCCTTCCAAGGTAAGTCCAATATAACATTACTCCTGTCCTTTCAGACTGACATACGTCATTCATTTTTCCTTTTAAAATAAATGGTCCAAAACTCACCAAGAAGAAAGATATTTTAGGTCTCTCACTCCCACAGTATGTTGATGGTTTATCATGCTTGTCATGCATTTTAAAACAGATGGTTGAATAAATAATAAAGTATGTACAATGCCATTTTCATTAATGTGTTAAAGATTTTCTCCTTGTTTGACAGTTTACCGGGTTTCCCTTACACATACCGGTGGAGAATGTGTTCAAAGACAAAGGTCGTTGCCTGTTGCTTTACAACAAACTTAACTTAAAATGTGACACTCACTTAAAGAAAAGAAATTAAGTAAAAGAAAAGTAAAATGAGAGAGTTGTTATAGGCTTGAATGATGAAGTCTGGTCTTAACCCATCTTAACCATAACTCAGTTTTGCTAAGCCGAGTCTGCCCCTCCAACCCTTTTGGTCGCTCATTCTTCTAAAATAACAACAATTGTTTTGTTTGCATCCTGAGTTTTAACTTAAATGTTTGTTCCACCCCTTGACCCATTAGATGTAAGCTTTGGTTCGTGGTATGAATTTCTCATTCAAGCATCCAAACCAGTGGCGTAGCCAGAATTTCATATTTGGACGGCCTGGCAAAAGTGAGCGGGCACTTTGACTGTCTTGGCTGTTTCTTTTTAACCTTTTTTTATAAACTGCAGCACAACAACAAACTACCACGTCTAAACGTTTTTCACAAGTATTGCATTAATATTAGACTAATGGCATGAATCTAATTCTAATTGATTTACCTAAACACATTAATAAAAATTATCGGTAAAACGAACAGTACACTTATTTAATCAACTAAGCACATTTATTAAATATCAATAACTAAAATTGTTTACCAAAAAAATTATCACACATCAGACTGTTTTGTATTAAATTCTAAAAAAATACTTTATGAAAGACGAAAATAGTGCTTACTTAATAAATAACTTTATCTAAATAACGCTCAAATGAAACATTTAACACAAATTTCAAGCACATAAGGCAGTTTTAATCATTTCAATTTTTTTTTATAATAGAAATATTTCCTTAAAGACAAAAATAACGCTTCTTTAATTCATTATTAAATCAAATTAAATAATAATTAACACTAAAATTAAACTTTTTAACAAAAATTGCACATAAGACATTTCTTATATCAAGTTTTAATAACAGAATTATGTTCTGCAATTTGTTGGCAAAAATATAACCTTATTAACGACGGCTGTTATAATTAGTTTTCCGGATTTAATCAAACATATGAAATATTAAATTCATCACAGAAAAGCACTTCAAGAATCTAAAACAGCATTTTATTATTTTAAGATTCGAGATGACACAGTCATGTTTGTAATTGAATAACAATAATTAAAAAAATAAAATATTTTTGTCATAACCGGATCTATTCGTGAAGTGGGCGGGCCTGTGTGAGCTTTGGAATATGACTTTTCTTGATCGAGGCAATTCTGATCATTTTATATTGTACTCTATGCCCTAAAATTATATCTTATAACATTATACAATTGTTTTGTATACAGTTATGGCTCATTTAAGCAGACTTAACTATCTTAGAAAGTAGCCATCGCAGATGCAACCTCTGCAGTTTAAAGATGGCTTCTGTTGATTTAAACAATATTTTTCTATACTACGTCATTGTTCTTATTGCTTTAATTCATTGATTAAATGTACCGTAAGTGTTTTATATAAGAGGCCATGCATTCATGTTTAATAAGTTAATAATAAAAAACTGTCCTTATGAAGAAAGCAAAACATTTCTAAACAATTCTGTATGACTGACAGTTGCATTGATCACTGAGATAGCATTTGGAATGAAGTCAGTTCTATACATAGATGAATGTGAAGAGAATAACTTTGATGTGGTAAACTACATTGCAAGATTAGCTTGCTACAGATAGCTTGCTGATGTCATTGAGAGGTATTGAAATACACACAGTGTAAATAATACAAAAGAGTGAATAAGTAGTGACTACATGCTCATTTTTGGGTGAACTGTCTCTTAAAGGAGGCACAATAAGATTCATTAGCTACTCATCTAATCAATTATAAATGTGCAGATGTGTTTGAACAGTATATTAGATTATTGATAATTGATCAATACATTTATCTTTACACTTGTTTAGAGTTTGTTTACCTGTACACTCACCTGGTCTTTTGTCCAAGTTTCTCTCTCATCATCTACTGAATATGAGATTTTACTAAAGATTTAAAAAGCTGCAATATAAATGCAGCTATATGTGATTTTTATCAAGTAAATAAGTAAACGATCACTCTAATTCATGTTTTCTGTGTGTTTTCACGTCTGTTTCAGAGAACGCTTATGTGGGAGAATCTCTCACTCTACACACTGACAGTAAAATACAGAGAGACAGTGAGATCAAGTGGATCTCTGAAGATAACACCATTCTGGTCACTGGAAAGATTGGAGTCGACAAAGACACCAAATATACAGATGATGAGAGATTCAGAGATGGACTGAAGATGAACCATCAGACTGGAGATCTTACCATCACAGACCTCAGAAAGACAGATGATGGAGTTTATAAACTACAGATCAAGAGTAAAGAAAAGATCTCATACAGGATATTCAGGGTTCGGATCAATAGTGAGTAACTCACGATATCTGATACAATAATGAACTTCATTTTATAACAACATTCTTTATAAACTATTTATGATCTGAAAAGAAACATGATCTTGTTAAATGACTCAGAATTTCACTCTTATTTTGTTGTCTTGAATAATTTAATAAAAGCTCATTATTAAACTTTTTTGGTTTTGTTCACTGAACAGAGTAAGTGGTAGCGCTGCAGGATTATTAAAGATTGAATTTTTTAATGAGCTGAATGTTTGTTTAAACAGACAGTGCTGCTGGAAAAGAAAAGGACAAACAGAAATCAGGTAACAAATCACAATTGATATCATTTCATAATGAAGAACTGTGTTTTGAAGCGCTTGCAGTGAGATTTCAGTCCTGAAGTTTCTGTAAACAGTGAAAACTTTCCTATAATTTCATTAGACTTGAGTTTGTGTTCAAAAACTGCCCTGAGGTTTTTTTTCATCATTTATCATTTAGTTATTTAAAGGGATAATTTGATCACGTGAACGCTAACATGTCATTTAATTTGTAACATATGTTATATTTATTTGAGTATACTTTCAAACATTTATATTTAGCAGTCTGAACCTGTTTAATCTGCACACATGTTTCTCATGAATAAATGTTCATTTAAAGTGAAAGTACATTTATTGAAAGACTGTAGAGATATCATTTACATTCACGTAGACAATAATCTGTAAATGTAATTTTTTAAATGTTATTTCTATGGCAAATTGTTGACATTTCATCTCTTTTCTTGCAGATCTGAAGAAAATGAATCAACAACAGTTGAGATGCCTTTACTGAATGAAGCGGAAGATAGATTATAATCAGCTGATAGACGCTCAACATCACATCTGTCACATCATCAACATACAGTAACAAAACAGTTTTACCGTGTTCATGATCCGTCCTCTTTAAAATATCATCTTCATGTGTGCTGTTGAGCTCGAGTGATAAAAGCTTTTAAAGCTAAAGTCACACGTTTTTGATAATTTGAAACAACTTTCATTTATTTGCCGTTGACACTGATCGATGATCAGAATCTGTTTATATTTTATTTCATGTCTGTTATTCAATGCATAGCATATGATCAGTTTGACTCTCGTGTGTTTGATGTTGTGTGATTGTACACAGTATTGATTTAATATCTGATGATGAAGACGACATTATATATACATGAAGAACATCTTCAGTCTTTCTTTAACCCGTCTCTAATCTGCTTTTATACACATTTATATAACAACTAACACCAAAAACAAGTTCATGATGAAGTCAACATGAGATCACATGACAATCTGTGTTTATCATTGTGAAGAAGATTCTAGAAACACACGTGAGAAAGTTAGATTGTGATGTCTGTTCTGTTTTTATTGTTGAAGTTGATATTATTTTAGTTTTTCATGTACATTATAATTTGCTACATTTTGAGCAGTTAAACCTTTTCTAGGCGTGTTAACCGAACTATACCTGAGGAGGTTCCTTTCTTACGTCCTGCGTTACCCGCTGCTGTCCATGGTGCTGAATTAATGGATGTCGAGGGACTGCTTCACTGCATTATGTGAGGTAGCGGCGTTCTTTATCAAATAAGCACTTTAAAATAGTTGAAGTTGCATTTATTAGGACTCATAGGATACAAATAATCCAAATTGCAAACTAAATCCGACCATGGATATTATTTAGTTGTGAAATGGATGTGTGAACCCGCAATCTCATGCTCAGCCCCGCTACACTAACTGGCAGTGTGGTCATTTATATCAAAGGTTCTCAAACTTAGGTTTGGGTTGCTGTTGAAAAATGAGAAAAAATGCGCTAGCTTCGTAATTTAGATATCAGGACATTCCATGAAAATGTCAACCATGTTGGTTGTTTTGTTGGTAAGTTTTTACCAACGGTTTTTACTACGGTAACAGCACACATATTAACATATGGTGGTTCAAATACACATGTGAGATCTCTCTTCAAATTGTAAAGCATTTGTTTTATTTTTAGTGCATGATTTTTCATAGTCAGGTTAGAGCCATTTTCAGGATTGTCACATCCATAACGCTACATATTCCTCATAAATGGACACATGGAAATTAAAATAAAGTAACTATTTTATGTTGTATAAAGAGGCATCCCTTTGCCATTCATTGGGTATTATTGCTTCAGGATTGTGCATTTTATTTCACAGAAATCCTACAAAGTTTATCGTCTCCCAAAAACCGCATCCTTTTTTTGTCACATCCATAACGCATGTTTATTTACCTTTTTTAATATAGAAAATTTGTTCATAGACTGACATGTTTTGATGTTTAGACTCTATTAACAAGGGTTCATTAAAATATAAACAGATGGTTCAATTTATTGTAGTGTTTGTCACGTCCATAACACAAATATCACGTCCATAACGCTGGAATTGCCCATCAGCTAAATATAAACAGTATTGATAAGTGTTTGTGTCTGATCATTTCTGTCTTTTAATGGATAAAGTGATATTTAGTAATGGCTGTTTTAACAGTAAACACATGCTAGTGTTGTGTTTGACCTGCTTTAACATGTTTAACTGAATATACAATGCATGTCATTATTAATAAATGAAAATGTCAATTAAAATGTGTGGTTCCTTGTGTTCCTCATAAATGTTTTTTGATTTCAGAGGAAAATCTGCAGAGAGCAGAAAAAAAAACAGTTTTCAAACAGACATCACAGATGAATCCTTCTGACATGCATCAGGTTGATGGAGAATGCAGCTTTACAATAACTGAAGATTTGATCAATCACATAAACAACATATTCACAAATATATTTAGGGGCCGATATTGTTTCGTTTTCGTACACTCAAGTCCAGCCCTGAGTGTAAGACCCTAAGAGATCATTGATGTAAATTGGGGAGTGTTTTTTAATGCTTTAAAACCCCATAATCAAATGTTTAAATCAATCCTAAACTTGACTTGAAGGCAGTGGAGAGATGATAGCACCGGGGTGATGTGGTCCCTTTTTTTACTACCAGTCAAAAGCCTCGCTGCAGGATTCTGTACGCACTGTAACATAGAGAGTTGGCGTTAAGAAATCCCTACATACAGTGAATTACAGTAGTCTAATCCGGAGGTATTGAAAGCATCGATAACAGTCTCCAGATCTTTCAAACTCAGAAAAGGTTTTAGTTTAGAGATAGTACTAAGCTGATAGAAACTGCTTCTTCCCACTGAAGTTATCTGTGTGTCAAAGCAGAGAGAGGAATCTATAATACAGAAAGACACTTCCACGTGGCAGCTTTTAAATGTAAATCTATGTATTTGAGTTTAGATTTTGTTCAAAATGACTCATTTGATGCTATACAAACTAAATACAATAGATGGCGCCAGTATGCAGATGTTTATTCAGTTCACTGCTGCCTTGACATGAAATGGTGAATAAAGATAAAAGTGAACAGTCGTGTGTTTATTAAAGAATGAACGGCACAATAAATCATCAGATCTTTCACAATTATAAAAAAAATGCCAATGTATATAAAGTACAGTAGTAAACAAGTCTGTATACGCGTGCGTCCCTTATCTTCTATCATTTAAATTTAACGTAGGCTTTGAGTGATGTGGCTCGATCAAACTTAAACCTATCAACTTATTAAAGTATAAACAGTATTAAACACATCATGACAGAGGTTGTTTTTAAGGTTTAATAATAGACCGACAAAAATAAATGCGAGGATTCGAGTCAACTCAGTTCTGTTTCAATTTTCCACATTTGAAACCTTCAAATTCCATCTAAACTTCTAAAGCCAACGTGTCACTGTATGTGATGGGTCTCCTGTTTACAGTAGCCGTTTCAGAGGCACATTCTTCTGTCACGGATACTGAGGAACACTTCGCCTTGAACCATGCAGAAGACCTAAAATAGTATTTCCTTTATGGCTTTTTCCACTTCCTGCTTTACCCCAAGAAACGAGATTGAAACGTTCCTTCACAGGTTCTGTGAAAAAAGAGAAATCTAAAGATTTAAAGTGAAGTGAAAGTGTGAGTTTTTGTCAATGTATGGTCCCCATCCTTGAAATGTGTCCTCTGTGCTTAACCATCCATGGTGAATAGTGAACACACACACTCAGAGCAGTGGGCATCTGAGTCCTTTGGGTTTCCCGTCCAACTCTCTAACCATTCAGACAATCTAAGACTTTTACTCATGTTGTTTTGCAACTGGTGACTTGTAATGCAGTCATTTTCACCTAATGGTATATGTACTTACTCAAGTATGGTTTTTAGGTACTCTTTACACCTCTGATGTTGTTCCAATTGCTTCCATTGTTGACCTCATTTTTAAGTGGCTTTGGATAAAAGCGTCTGTTACATGTAAATAAGAGATTGTTTTTCCTCTTAATCGTTTCCTGATTGAGATGAACATAAATTCTGTGTCATGTATCATTTTACACTCTTCATTGGACTAACCTATAGCCACATTTTTTCCACATTTGGGTCCAGAAATGATATAAAATGTTTAAAAACTGTTTAAAACGTCAATTAGAGTTTGTAAGAAAGCTACAGAAATAAAGAGAATATTGCTGATGTGAAGTGAAGCTTCAGTGTGACTGCAGTTCATCAAATCCTCTTTCTTCAATGGACCGCACATCACATGCAAAGCTCTGATCTTAAGAAGTTTTAGTACAACGCAAAAACACAGACAAAGAATTTTTGTGACCATCGCTTTATAGTAAACACAACACGAAACTACTGGCTAAAATGTTTTTAGCTAAATTTTTTCACGTACAATCATTACGCCTGTTCACCGTGTGTGTGTGTGTGTGTGTTTCAAACTAATCATATGAAGCTGCATGATTACAAAACGTTTTTTAAATAATAAAGATAATGACATTTGAGGCAAATGAAAAAAAGTATAATATAATAGTGTTAAATAATAATAATAAATAAATATTAATATTGAGGAAAAAAGTGGCAGAGCTTAGACAGCAGTGTACATGAGAAACGGATATTAAATGGTCTTTATTAAAAGACACACTGAACAGACAAAATCAAAACTAATAATAACAAGTAAAGCATTTATGTTGTTGTGTTTTGGGCGTCTGTTTATAATTCCCCTTAAAAAACAGCATCTATACCCAAAACACAGTAGAGAATGTAATAGATTTAATGGATATAATGGGAATTGTATTAGTTTTAATGGAAACTATGAGGCAGCAGCTATTTACACCAAGTTTGAATATTAATGAACTCCTTTTAGTGAAAAAAGCATCATTTCTTAGCGATATGCTATCTGCACTTAATAAAGATGTAATAAAAATGAGCATTTGAAGAGTTTATTTCCCAAATGAGATAACATGTTTTTTATTGTGCATTCAAATTAAAGTCAATCAAGTTTGTTTGTTTTGATTTAAGCCATAATAACTCAAAATACAGCTCACTAACACAAGAAACAAGAATTCATCACAGCATCATTAAACATCACATCTCAGGAACACAGGCCGGTGTAAAACACTTAAAGTGAGATGCAGTTTTTTATCTCTTAACACAGTTATCTGACAGAATGGATAAAACTGAATGTTTACATTTACATTACATTTGCATTTCTCTTCAAAACACTGCTCACAGGCTATTATTTGCAAAGCAGTCAATGAAGATGCTATGTGACTATATGTCTTGATGTGTAATGTTTGGTATAATGTTTCAGTTTTAACACTTGAAATTTAAACAATCAGACTCAGAATTGATCAATCAAACGACACCCAACTCTAACACCCAGCTGAAGCAAGTGTGTTTAACTCAATGTCTGGTCTTATTTTCTGATCTGATCTCTTCTTCTTCTGTTCATCTCTTCTGGATCTGACGTCATAAACCACAACAGCAACAGCAGCCACACCCACCAGAGCAGAGACGACCAATCGGATCACAGCTTCAGTAAACGTACACTTGCAGGTGTGGTCTTCTTCAGAGATGTCTGCAACAATAAAACTGAAATATAATTCATCACAACTTTTAAACAGACTATGTTAGGTGTCCTTTACTCAACTAACTCACAGGGGAAAAGTTAATTTGTGTGGACGACTTTGGTGTAGTTGATTTTGTCCATTTATTTTGCAATTTACTTTAACGTTCTATTACAAAAACTGTGAAGTTTCAGCACCACTAAACAGAATGACAAAACCATCTTATTAAACCAGTTTCCTCATCAGCTAAGTGAATAAACACTAATAATCACATGTGACTCACCTGAACACTTGTGACAGACATCAGCAGGGAGATGTTGAGTCTGGTTTGTGATGGGATTGTTCACTACACATGTGTAAGAATCATCCAGACACTCCAGATGAAGAGAGATGTTGATGTTACTGTGTTCAGACACACTGATGCTGGACAATAAACTCTTTCCTTTGTACCAGGAGACACTCACATGTGACACATTCACCACTGAACACAACACTGAACACTTTGACAATGAAGACACTGAAGATGATGAAGAGTTGGTGATGACAGGAACAGGCAGACGAGCTGAAAACACAACAGTGCAGAATAAGAGTTTATTCATTTGTTGTTATTATTTTTATTACATATTTTGCAATAACAGCATGAAGGCATGTGCACAAATGTAAATATATATAAAATACAATTTATAAAATGCTACATGATTATGGCAGAATATTATAAAAGAAATTCATCATCTCTTCTCTACTCACCATAGACGGTAATGTTGAATATATTGAGTTGTTTTCCTGAGGTGGTGTCGATGACTTTATAAAGTCCAGAGTGTGTGTTTGTGATGTTTGTGATGGTGAGAGATCCAGTGTGATCCAGCTTCAGTCTGTCTCTGAATCTTCCATCAGGTCTCTCTTCATATAATCTGATGTTTTTGTTCACTGCATTGATCTCAGCTATGACAACTTCTTGAGCTCCAAACTTCCATGAGAATTTATCTTTCACTTCAGTGAGATCCACAGACAGAGAGACAGAATCTCCTTCAGTCACTGACACGGACTCACTAAACACACCTGGATTTACAAACAGTTAATATTACTTCACAAAAAGTACAAAAGTTAAATATGTATAATTCACCCTTTATTTGCAATAATATCATATGTTATAAATGCACACGCATGCACGAACATGAACACAATTAATATTAATGTGACATTAATGATGGAATAAACACAGATCAAGCGAAACTTGTTTATTGGAAAACACGAAACTTGATTATTTTTACGCGTTTTAAAATGTTTGCTCAGTTATACATACTATCGATTTCCCACTAGAAGACGCCTGTTCGCATCCAGCGCAAGTCACAGTACAAACAAGTCTGTCGTGTCTTTTGCGCATCTTATATAAGTTACTGTGAAATACAAGGTTATGTCAAGAACAAATGAAAACAGTCCGTTATGTCTTTAGTGAAAGGAAACCTTCCCTACATCAGATCAGTGAATTAAACTGAACTGTTATTTCAGAATAAATCCCTTCAGTGTGACGCAAGAAGACCCTTCGCATCATGTCGTGTCTTCATCACAATGTCAAGACTTATTCTCCAGCTGCATAACATGATCCTGTACATAAAGACCAAAAACCTGCTGCTGTTTTTGTCGTCATTGTTAATGAAACAACAAAATACAAAATCATGAAATGCTCTTGGCTAACTAAGTTTTGTTTCTATATTGCACATCAGTGTTTTTATTTCATTAATACAGTGAAGAAGCCATGTTTCATTTCTACATTATTCAGTTTCTTTGTTAAAATGCTCCTGGACTGTTAAATAACCTACAAGATAAAACAATTTTGTCAGCCCCTATACTTTCGCCAAAATAGTCTGTCATTCTTTCTTTCTTTTGAAGTGCATCACACCTACAGTATCTAAACAGGCAGCAAAAACTAAAGTTCAAGCCCATTGGTCCAGTCTCTGAGTTTAGGCTATAAAGAGAATAAACACTTTCCTGCAGCTGACTGATTTTAAGTCATTTACTGTATTTGTGATTGTGCTTTTTCCCCTTTTAAATATATATTCATCCAAAAGAGTGAAAAAGTGATGGCTGTGTTACTGTGAAATTGTTGCAAAAAATAACAAAAAAATATAAATCCCGGCTTCCCTAAATTTGATTTTGAACCTATTTCAAATTGAAACAGACTTTTTAATAATATCATTAGCAAACAATAAAACAGAAATATAATTAATCACAGTTTTTCAAACGTCTATAATATTTGTCCTACTCGACTTACTCCATTTGTGTGGACGACTTTGGTAAAATTGATTGATTGTGTCCATTTATTACGCAATTTACTTTAAGAGTCTACTATAAAAGCTGTAGCACCACTAAACAGAATGACAAAACCATCTTATTAAACCAGTTTCCTCATCAGCTAAGTGAATAAACACACTAATAATCACATGCGACTCACCTGAACACTTGTGACAGAAATCAGCAGTGAGATGTTGAGTCTGGTTTGTGATGGGATTGTTGATCACACATGTGTAAGAATCATCCAGACACTCCAGATGAAGAGAGATGTTGATGTTACTGTGTTCATACACACTGATGCTGGACAATAAACTCTTTCCTTTGTACCAGGAGAGACTCACATGTGACACATTCACCGCTGAACACAACACAGAACACTTTGATCTTGATGATGAAGAGTCTCTGGTGATGACAGGAACAGACAGACAAGCTGAAAACACAACAGTGAAGAATAATTTTATTCATTTGTTATTATTTTTTATACATATTTTTCAATAACAGCATGAAGGGCATGTGCACAAATGTATACATCTATGAAATACAATTTATAAATGCTATGTGATTATGGCAGAATATTATGAAAGATATTCATAATTTCTTCTCTACTCACCATAGACAGTAATGTTGAATACATTAAGTTGTTTCCCTGATGTGGTGTTGATGACTTTATAAAGTCCAGAGTGTGTGTTTGTGATGTTTGTGATGGTGAGAGATCCAGTGTGATCCAGCTTCAGTCTGTCTCTGAATCTCCCGTCAGGTCTCTCTTTATGTACTATCTTGTTTTTGTGATTGTTCACTACATTGATCTCAGCTATGACAACTTCTTGAGCTCCAAACTTCCATGCGATTTTATCTTTTACTTCAGTGAGATCCACAGACAGAGAGACAGAATCTCCTTCAGTCACTGACACAGACTCACTAAATACACCTGGATTTACAAACAGTTAATATTACTTCTCAAAAAGTGCAAAAGTTAAACATGTATAATTCACCCTTTATTTGCAATAATTATCACATATTATAAATGCACACTCACAATTAATACTAATGTGACATTAATGATGGAATAAACACAGAACAATCTAAATGTGATTATTGGAAAATAATGATTCTTGAATCATAAAATCATGCATGTGACTGATAAATCTAAAGATATAAAACACGTATAACTTACCAGACAGACTCCACAAACAGAACAAAATCACATTAAACATTTTCTTCAACAGCTTGCAACAAATCCAGAAATGATATAAAATGTTTAAAAACAGTTTAAAAACTGATGTCAATGAGAGTTTGTAAGAAAGCGACAGAAATAAAGAGGATATTGCTGATGTGAAGTGAAGCTTCAGTGTGACTGCAGTTCATCAACAAATCCTCTTTTTTCAATGGACCGCCCATCACATGCAAAGCTCTGATCTTACGATTATTTAAGTTTTAGTACAATGCAAAAACAAAAGCACAGATGTGTTGTTATCATGTGTATATATATCTAGTGTTTAATTTGTGATTAGTTCAGTCGTTGTTTCAGAGTTCTTGTGTCTTTTGGTTTTCTTTTTGTTATTTGTTGTTGTCTTGTTATTATTAAATCTTTGGCTGAATGTGGATCTGCTCTCTGCCTGGATCACTCAAATGTTACACATATGATGTCACCATAATCTAGAATGAGTAACAATTTGTAGGCCTCGGGGCTTATCTATAAAATAATACAATCTGTATTATACAGGCCTAATAATTATTAGATGGATATAAACATTATATCAAAAATACTTTATTAACCTGCTCGGTTCTGAAGATGAGGAAATCATTAACCAAGACTACTTTCAAGTGAAAAATCCTAAATCAAGTTTATATTTGAAGCATTTATGGGTTTATCTCTGTGAAACGTAGTGAAACCGCATGTGACGGTAAAAGTTTCTAAAGCTGCTTTACAAACTGACCAGAGGAAGTTCGAGTTGATCTACTAGATCAGCCGGTTGCAGGCGAACACAGGAACACAGAAGATGGATCACAACAGTCTGTTTTGTAAAGTCATCGATCTCAGACCTCTCATTTCTTCTTTATGCCATCAAATATTCTTGTGGTGTCATCATGAAATTAATAATTTTGTGTGTTTATTAGCGTGTTGTTGGCTATACGTTGGATTCAGCACGTTGGTGATTATATCGTGTCGGAATGTGATGGATGTAGCTATTGGTTGTTGGCTTTACGTTGTGTTCATACTGTGATGTTTACTTCCATCTGCCTGTATGAACAGAATGAGTGGATCAAATGCTTGTTCAACTTCATCTAAAATGGAGAAGAGAAAAAACACTCTGTCTGCAAAGGCTTTGACCAGCAAGATTGAGTCAATTCAGAAACAACGTAAAGGAGAAGTAAACTAATGAAGAGCCAGAGACTTTCTCTCAAAGAGCTCATGAAAGATGTTTCACACATTAAAGCACCGCTTGATGTTCTGAAAATGCCACAGCATTGCACAAACTCTGTAAGTCACTTTGGATAAAAGCGTCTGCTAAACGACTGAATGTAAATGTAATATTGACCAGGATGACATATTGCCACTTGACAGTAAACATAAGAAGTAGAAAACAAAGTTCAAAATCAAACCTTACCACTAAATCATCTGCACGTTTCAAAGCAGACGCTGAAATAGCTGCTCTGATGGCCCGTCAAAGTACGTTAAGGAAATATTCTCTTGAGTATCAGGAAGAGACATTAAGACGACAAAAGAACAAGTTCGGCTTAAGGCCGATATAGACGCATCAATGGCAAAAGTGAATGTTTTAAGCATCTCTGAACCTGGTGTGTGGAGTGCTGCTTCTCATGGATCTGATGGCATGGAGTCATATTTTAAGAATAAAAGCTCTTAACATCGATGCAGAGACTTTTGTTCCACAGAACCCTGGACAGGATGAAAACTGGACTGGAAATTCTGATGTATGCTTTGAAAGGCCAGAAGAGAAAAGGACGGACAATACTATTGATCTCCAGCAGAGGCCCTCGGTGCTCCTGAGAGAGCTCACAGTTCCAAACACTACTGCACCTCCAGTGTCTCATCTTAGAGATGTCCATACACCCTTTTCCACAAACATTCATAGTGAGCAGAACTACATGTTGTCTGTAATGGAAAAGCAGGATGAGATAACATCAGTGCTGGAAAATGATGGCACAGGAAAATTGCCTTGAGGCCACTCTGAAACACGTTCATGTGAGGAAACATCAGATAATGATTCAGTCTCTGTTATTGATGTAGAACTGGTAGTTGATGTCTACCAAAGGTACAAGTTGTCCATTATTGTATGCTAAAGAATTTATCTAAGTCTAGTTTTTCACTTAAAAAATGTTTCAGGCCATCGATGGATTCAGGATAAGAGGTGAGTGTATTCTTACGAGTCGTCCAGGCATCAACTATGTCACAAAGCATCAAACAGGAAGAAGCTGCCACGTTTCTATGGACTAATAAGTAGTAATAACAAATAATGACATGAACAATCACATGAACAACATCTTAAATGTGTTTATAACACAGCTCTGAATTGGCTCAAAGAAGCACTAGTTCTCAACACTAAAGAGACATGTCAGTGAAAAACAAGAATCAGTTGATTCGTGAGGAGAGCATGAATTGATGCATTTCTGTAAAGTTATGCATTTATAAATTATAAACATGTTTGGGTCACTATGGTCTGCAATACATGTTTACAGATTGTTTTTTAACTTAAAGTCTCATGCAGTAGCAATGTGTATATTAATAGGCTATTGAAATCATTTAAATGTACAATTATTTATAAGAGATCACTTGTGTAAAATGCAGAATTAAAATCTGACTGTATTAGTGTTGCTTATGTTCATAATATGCAAGTGCAGTTCTTATGCAAAATAGTTATTTATGAAAATAAATTAAAAACAAGAAACATTTATTAATAAACTGACACAAAAGAGAACCGAACGGGTACGTTTTAGAGATGTTTATTGCACATGTATTTTGATCATTTTATAAAATGTCCTTCCTATAATACATCATACAACACGTCAGGCACGTGCAGACGGGGGGGGCGGAGGGTGCTTTAGCACCTGCCTTTTTGGCCCTTAATGGCGAAAGTGCCCTTTTGTTGTGGCAAAAAAATATTTTTTTTTGTAATTAAAGGCCCTTTTGTGAACGCCTGCCCAATCTAACTATTAGAAAAATTAATTAATAATAATTTAACCCTACATTAAATTACCCCCGTGATGACCTTTCACCTGACCACCTCATCTGGAACGCCCCCTCACGTTCAGACGCCTTCAGTTGTTTAGCCCCTTTTCCATGATACAAACCATTCGCGGCTGTCGCTGTCAGCGGAGCGGTGTGCTTGTCTACTTATTATTGTTATTATGATAAGTAGTATTAGTATTTTACAAGACCGCCGAGAAGAGAGCATGCACGGCGTTTGTGTGTGTGTAGTCTGCCCTGAACTGAAGTGAGGTTAGCTGAGCAGCTAATGCTACATCTACACACAGCAATATATACACACAGGTGCAGGTTCACTTCTTGAATCGATCTTTACTGTTCGGGGGAGAACAGTTTGACGGGCGTCGAGGGGTCTGGTCTTGATGTTATTTGAGTAAAACTGTTCATACTTTGGAAGTATTATTATTACAGTATTTACGGTAGAGTGCCTTCAAAACAGTTATCAAAATACCGGTTAAACGGGCTTATTGTGATTTTCTCTTCCTCCGAATTATACTCATGCGTGTTGTTTTTCTATCATCATTATCATTTAAAAAATGAATAAATTCAGAAGAGGGCAGCCCCCTCAACATCAGCTGCTCCTTGTAGGTTATGTCAGCCCACAGTGTTTTATAGCATTTTGCCTTCAACCTTACAGTACAATATGTCATGATACAGTGGACAGTTTATTTCCAATAGTGACCATGTCCTGCAGAGTTTACTATAACAGCTGTTGTTCTGTCCATCAGAGAGGAAACCTTAAAGGGACAGTTCACCCAAAAATAAAAATGACATCATCATTTACTTCCTCAGATTGTTTCAAACTTGTATACATTTCATTGTTCTGCATATCACAAAGGACGAATGTCAGTAACAAAACAGGTCTTATCCCCCATTGACTCCCATATATTTATTTTCCCTACTATGGCAGTAAATGGGGGACGAGATGTGTTTGGTTACTGACATTCTTCCAAATATGTGTTCAACAGAACAAAACATTGATACAGGTTTGGAATAATCTGAGGGTGAGTGAGTGATGACAGAATTTACATTTTTGGGTGAACTATCCCTTTAAAGTTTGGACAATTTAATTCACTTCAGTTTCTAATCCGAGACTTATTAATAGGTGCAAATAAAATATGTTTATACTTTTAAACATTAGAATGGTCTTTTCTGTCTCTTTTTCAAAACCGCGTGATGACATTTGCTGCTGTATCAATACAGAAGCATCCATATTGATACACGTATCAGCAAGGAATTCATCACGATATACAGTATTGATGTTTTGAGCACAGCCCTATTTAAAGCCTTGTTCCATGTGCCCTTTTTTACTTTGAGCACCTGCCCCTTAAAAGGTCTCTGCACGGCCCTGCAACACGTACAACATGCATCACTGACAGATGATACAGGACGTGGTCACATAACGTTAAAGACCCGAAGACTCCGGTTCAGCTGCATACAGGTTTCCCTGCGGATCCACCATTTGACAAAAGGAGGAAAAGACTCGATGACTCAAGAGACGAACAAATCATTTCTGTTTCTGGTAGAATGCTCAAGTGATTCTTGTGTGGATAGTTCAGCGAGGTGGTCTCTGTTAGACTTTATCAGGTTTGATGCAGCAGTGGTGGTCGTCGGGTGCGGCTCTGAGGCTCTGATAACAAACTGAAGAGATTTAGATTTATTACTAACACTGAATATCTTCACTAAATTATTTGTTAGTGAAATCTAAAGCAGGATGAGGAGCTTTTCTAAAAGCATCGTGTTATTGCTCGTCTGCGGTAAGTGCTTTATATTGTCAAATTGAATACTTTCACTTTCTAAATCGGTGTTATTGATCAACTGGGGATCGTGTTCTGACGGCATGCGCGTGCACGGTGATGATTTTACAGGATTTCCCAGCAGATTACGGAGACGAGTTTATATTGAGTTTAGATTGTATATTTTGCATTTACACGTTGGTCAGTGTGTTGTGATATGAGCATCTGAAGACACACCTATCTGTATACTATGAATGGATACAAAGCTTCCCGTATTTTAGATGTTTTGGGAAATAGGCAAATTACCAAATAAGATGCCAAAGGTTATGAAATTACTGTATTTGTACTATATATGTAGAATTTTATAAAGATATATCTATAAGAATGTATGATGGATATGTTAATGCCAGTCATTAAGTAGTTGTAAAGATGGCTTTACATGGCAAACATAAAGAGTACAACTGGAAAGAATGAAATCATAGAGAGCTACAAATAAATGACTGGATAGGAGAAAAAAATGTCAGATACAATAATTTCTAATACTTTAATGTGATAGGTAAGTGAACCCAAAAACTTAAATTCTGTCATAATTTACTCACCCTCTTGTCATTTTAAACCTTTAACTTCTGCGGAACACAAAAGAAGATATTTTGAAGAAAGTTGTTAACTGAACAGGGGTGGCACCATTCACTTCTATTGTATGGAAACCAAACCAAGTGAATTACCAACATTCTTCAAAATATCTTCTTTTTGTTTTCTGAGGTATGAAGGAGGTCACACGGGCTTGAATTGACAGGAGGGTGAGTAAATCATGACAGAATTTAATTTTCTTGGGTTAACTAACACTTAGCATATGTAAAATAATTTGTAAAATTGTAAAGATTGTAAGAAAACGTCTCGGTTACGTCTGTAACCTTCGTTCGCTGATGAAGACGTTGTGTTGAGAGACAGACTGGGGTTTGATTATGAGAACCTATCATCTCCGAGATAAAATAAAAACGCCAATGGAGATTGGCCAATGTCCCGCCCACGCCAGTCTCCGCCCCGTACATACGGGTATAAAAGGAAGATGGCGGCGGTCATTCATCACCCTTTGTGCTGAGGAACCTGAGAGGTGCTCCTTGCAGCGGATCGGCAAAGCGTTGTGGCATGAAAACACAACGTCTCGTTCCCTCCATCAGGGAACTAAGGTTACAGACGTAACCGAGACGTTCCCCTTCAGTCGGTCTCTCGACGTTGTGTTGAGAGACAGACTGGGGATATATATCTTAACACACCACAGCGCTGAGCCGTATTACGACCTCGAGCTGAGCGACACTGACTAGGCTAGCGAGTCACAATGAGCGGTGCAGCGAGATGTAACCTTCCAGTGAATAGTAGTGGACATACTGCGAAGCCTGTACTGACAGTCATCACGGACAGGGCGTTCGCCTTGTAAGTGAGGCGCCGTCCGGAGCCGTCGCACTGGGAAAGAACACTGCTCTCCTCTTGGAGAGTGTGTTACGGAGACCACATCCTGCCGTACAGGAGGTAACATGTGGAAAACTGACATGGTCTCCCGAAGGAGATAACATGCGAAAATTCCCGGCCGTAGGGGGCCAGCCAAGGTGCGTGTGCCACCGGAGGGGAAGGTCACAGATTCGCCAACAGGGGAATCAGGAGTGAAGAAATAACATACGGGACTACCCAATGGGGGAGTCACTACGTATGGGGCAATAGTCCTAGTATAGGGGTCCACCTAAGTAGGGGCGACACTGCCAGTACTGGACATGGTTCTAACAGACCGCTCCGCCCGGTCCGTTACCAGATTGATAGTGATGGATGGAATGCCTATACTTCACCCAATGGGGGGGGAAGAACGGAGACTACATAGCGCACTGTACTTACCTAAAGAGGGAAGAAGGCGCTTTCGCAGGCGTACGCCCAGGCCAGATGCCTGTCCTACATATTAGGGTGTAGGACACTGGTTCCTTTCGGAGGTTGTAAAGCCTCACGAAGGTACTGGGTGTAGCCCAACCTGTAGCTACATATGTCTGCCAGAGGGGCGCCTTGGGCCGGTGTCCACGAGGAGGCCCTGCTCCGGTGGAGTGGGCTCTCACTGCGAGTCGGCACGGGTGATCCAGGGATTGGTACGCCGTGGCACCCACAATCCAATGCGCCAGCCTCTGTCTGAGACAGCCCTCCCCTGGTGCTGTCTTCTGAACAGACAAGAGCTGCTCAGAGCTAAAGGCTCTGTGTGCGGTCCAAGTAGAGGCGCAGTGCGCTGGACACAACACGTAGGAGGTTGGGTCTTTCTCCCCCGAGGGGAGCGCCTGCAGGTTCACCACCTGAACCCGGAAGGGAGTGTGGGAACCTTGGGCACGTAACCGGGCCGGTATCTCAGAGAGACTACTGCCCAATTTCCAGGCACCCATGGGACACGAAGAATACTGGAGGTCCCTCACCTCTTATAGAGGCAAGCGCCATCAAGAGCGGCCTTCATCGTGATAAGGACGAGAGGCGTCTCCGAGGGTTTCTCAGGCCCAAAGGCCATGTAGGACCTTACGGTCCTAAGAGGGTACGGAGCGCGGCCGCAGTCGCGCTCCTGAGAAACCTAGTGACCAGGTTATGTTAACCAAGAAACTTACCCTCCAGGCGATCGTGATGAGCGGCAATAGCGGCTGCATACACTCTCAACGTTGATGGGGAGAGATTACTCTCTAGTCTCTGAAAGGTCAACACTGACCGGATCAAGCAACTCCGTGGGTTCTCGCTCTGGGGAGAACACTAGGGCGAAAAAGGCGCCACCTATAAGCGTGCATACGCCAAGTGGTGGGGCTTCGGAAGGACGGTCTGACTGTCACTGCAAGCCACTCCAGGCCTAGGGTGCCAACCGTGCCCTTCCCCTGCGAGAAGGCTTTGTCAGGGGAATCGGCCAGAGGGGGCTGTCATCAGAACTGAGAAGTCTGAGAGTCAAGTCAAGTCTGGTTGGGCCAGTAATGCGCAACAACAGTACGTGAAGCCACTCTTCTCCGACTTTGCACAGGCCCTGTGCAAGGAGGCTCCTGGGGGAAGTCGTGCTTCCGGTTGTCCCGCGGCCAGCTGTGCGCTAAGGTACCCGTCAGGGGATACCAAAGCGGGAAAAGGGGATTCTGGGGGCAACAGGATGTGATCCTGGCCACACCGGTCCCCTAAGAGCTGGAATGCGCGAGGACGGAGTGGCCACTCTCCGAGGCGTTAACTGACGAGAGAGCGCAACGGCTGTCTGGTTCAGTTTGCCAGGGATAACCTGGCCCGCAGAGATTGATCATCCTGCTGACTCCGTAAGAGGAGGCATCGGGCGAGTTGTGGCATCTGCGAGTTGTGGCATCAGATCTGACCAGGGTCTGGGGTGCGTAGACACGGAGACGTAGCCCAATCCGCCTTGTGCCGGTGTGCCACCATCCAAGGAACCTGACTCTGAGGCCAGTGCTGAAGTGGCTGTACGTGCATCAACTCAAGCGGATTACCCGTCGAGGATGCCACGTGCCCAGGAGCCTCTGATGTGATCAGTGGGACCCGGAGTCCGGCTGACCAGATTCATCCAGTTCAACACCGACTGCAGAAAACTCGTGGGTGAACATGCTGCATAAGGGCAGAGTCTAGTTCCACACCGAGATAAGAGGAGCTCCCGCTCTATGGGGAGACCTTGCTCTTTCCCAGTTAATCCGTAGGCCAGAAGGTCTAGGTGCCGAAGCACAAGGTCCCCGTGACCGTGAGTGGAGACAGGGACCGACCTAGTACTGATAAGTTCTTCCTTCAACACGAATTGTCGCGGAAGGAAAGAGACGTAAGAGTAAGGGACCTACGGGTCGATTGCCACAACCAATCTTGTCGCCAAGATGCGCTTCTGTATCAGCTCGATACAGAGATGGGCGCAGCCTCCCCCCCTTAAAGGCACTATGAAGTCCGGCCCGGAAGACGTCTCGGTTAGAGGGACAGGTTCGACCGCACTTCCCGCCAGAAGCAGAACCTCGGCTTGAGCACGGGAGCTTCCCCCTTAGGAGAATGCCCCGAACTTGGCGGGTGCCTGGCGAAAATGGATCGCATAACCGAGATGGATCGTCCTCTAGCTTGCGTAACGGGCTGGTGCCGTGGTAGCGAAACCGGAGGATGATCTGCTTCACCGTGCCAGGGAGGCTGGTTAGTGGCTGACAGAGCGGTCACCTTACACAGGGTGGGACCCCGGAGAGGTTGACTGCTCTGCCTACTTACCTGCTTAGTGTTACCGCCGGCCGACGCAACGTCACGTGGAGATTGCGGAAGGCAGCGATATCACTGGGGGGAAGCCCGGAGAGAGAGTGTACTCACCATCCCACGGCTCTCCTGTCAGGGTCGCTCTGAGGCGGTTACCCAACAGGGTAGAGGCCTCCTCCTGCGAGGCTCCGCATCTCTGACGGGCCATCCTTGGAGGGCCCAGTATCAGAGGGGCCACTGCGGGGAGGCGGGGCTGATGGAGGGCAGGCTGTGCTCAGGACCTCAGCAATCCATAGATGGTCGGGTCACGGAACAGTCTGCTTCTTCACCATAGAACATCTCCACAGTGTCACCATACAGCCCTGCTTGCGCGGTGCCCTAGAAGGCGGACCTTCTGAGCTTCATCACGCAAGGTTGAGCTACAGATCCTTGGACCACTATCGTGGACATCGTCTGACCCAGGACACACGTCCTGACCTTCGTCGCTCGAGGCGCGAGGCCTGTGGCGGTGCGCAGCCGGGTCGACCTTCCCATCAACCAGATCCAAACGCTCTGGCATATGACCCGATGGGTCGCCTTAACGTTTTGGACCCTATTAAACGCCATAGCGTGGAGGGTGAAAGCAGCTTAACCCACAGCATTATAACTCCTCAACACAAGTGTCGAAGAGCTACATGCCCTGGAAGGGAGACTTGGGCGACTCCAAGTGGCAGCATCCTTGGTCAACATAGCCCTTAGCTACCTTCACTGTCCAGGAAAGTAACAGCTCCCTGAGCCCTTCAGACAGGAGCACGCCGTGGACGGCATACTCCACGTCTAATGAGCTCCACGTGGATCTCCGGGGAAGTCCGACGAAGCACGGCCATCACTTTTGCGTTGCCTCTTGAGCTCGACCACCCAGAGGTGCCGCGAACGGCATACTCCACGTCTAGTGAGCTCAACGTGCATCTCCGGCCCGGGGAAGCACGGCCGTCATCTCTGCGTTGCCTGCTCTTGGGTTCGACCGCCCGGAGGCGGGAGCTCCAAGGGGCTTCGCATCTGATGACCGGAGGTAGCTATCAGATGTTACGACAGAGCACGTTGTTGAGTCTTGCCCGATATGGGACGGTACACCACCGCCCGTCGGGGACGAGCCAGGTGAGCGTGTCGGGGCATGGATGACCCGCGAGCCGAAGCTGGCGGAGTAACAAACATGGGAACCCCCGTTCACCCCCGACGTTCGCTGAAGCGTTCAACCTCGCCGAGGCGGCGGTCACGCACAGGGAACTGACGGGGTTGTGGCAACATTCCGGAGAACGTAGCCACTGTGATCGCCACACCTGAGGACAAACCATACCCCTGCATGCTGGAACCCCAACGTGCAGTGCACCGTCTGCGCTCCGGAGGAGAAATCCGCCGCCGACAGGAAAGAGATCGCTCGCCGAGGGGGATCCGCCGTCCGAAGGGAGAAGTCCGCTGCTCTGCGTCATAAATCCAGCAGGAAATCGAAGAGATAAACTCGACATCATACGCCGAGAAGGTTCCGAAGAACAAAGGATCGTGAATGACCACCGCCATCTTCCTTTTATACCCGTATGTACGGGGCGGAGAGTGGCGTGGGCGGGCCATTGGCCAATCCCCATTGGCGTTTTAGTTTTATCTCGGAGATGATAGGTTCTCAGAATCAAACCCCAGTCTGTCTCTCAACACAACGTCGAGAGACCGACTGAAGGGGAACTAGAGTTTTTCTAAACTTAAGGTAAGTTATCAAACCATAATAAAATATCAAACATATGTCCCCGTATGTAAAGACACTTCAGTACAAATCATCTGCATCTTGTCTGTATGCTTTCTATATCTGAAATCAACAGAAAAAATGTACTTGATTAAAAACAACAATGCACTACAAAGAGATTAAGTAAAGTCTTATATACATGAATATAATACATGGATTGAATTAGTTAAAGAAAGAAAAAGCAACTTTCAATCCATTTTTGCCTTAATTTCTCGCAAATGTAAACGAAACTATGCCACAATGGTTTGTGATATGGGATTGGGACACATTTTATGCACTGTAGACGCATAATTGGCTTTGATAAGATAGTGTGACAAAGAAACTAACCGTTTTACTTAAATTCGCAAACGAGTTTCATAAACACCTCTCATTGAAACTAATGCCCCTGTTAACGTGGGCGTGGCTTATGCAGTCCGCCAGAAAAAAATACAATGAATAGAAATACAAATCAATAAAACAGATCTTTGTAATTAAGATAATAGCAGAATTAAATATCGTGATCAACGTTTCAACCAGGACTCCGTGGAAAATCATGTTTGTTGAATTTGCCGCCATCCGCCATTTTCTGGGAAACGGGTTAAATCATCACCACGCGCATGTCCCCAGATAACACAATCATAGGGCTGCTCGATACTGATTTTTTCGGAATCGATTCCACATTTTTTAATGCAATTTAATACATTTTTCTAAGATGTCAATTTTTACATTTATTAATTGTTTATTGTTTTATACAAAAACTCAAACCAAATATGTCGATCTTGTCCTGTAATTTCAATGTATCGTAAATAATATCATTAATAATCTAATAGCATAGCTGTTTTCAAAAATAAAGGTCACATTACTATTTTAAAGTTATTCATTAGTGTACAAAAAAATACTTGAGGAATATAAATAGATAGATCGATAATCAGTAAATTGTGCTTAAAATATGTAAGAAACCGATGCAAATTAATATTACTGTCACTGCAAGTAATGCAGACAGACGTTGAAAAAGTCCGATTTAACTGCTTTAAACAGACGTCCAAGTACATATGTTGTGAGACTGTGCTTTATATACACTCACCTAAAGGATTATTAGGAACACCTGTTCAATTTCTCATTAATGCATTATGGTGGTGGTGTAATGGTGTGGGGGATGTTTTCTTGGCACACTTTAGGCCCCTTAGTGCCAATAGGGCATCGTTTAAATGCCACGGCCTACCTGAGGATTGTTTCTGACCATGTCCATCCCTTTATGACCACCATGTACCCATCCTCTGATGGCTACTTCCAGCAGGATAATGTACCATGTCATAAAGCTCCAATCATTTCAAATTGGTTTCTTGAACATGAAAATGAGTTCACTGTACTAAAATGGCCCCCACAGTCAACAGATCTCAACCCAATAGAGCATCTTTGGGATGTGTTGGAACGGGAGCTTCGTGCATCCCACAAATCTCCATCAACTGCAAGATGCTATCCTATCAATATGGGCCAACATTTCTAAAGAATGCTTTCAGCACCTTGTAGAATCAGTGCCATGTAGAATTAAGGCAGTTCTGAAGGCGAAAGGGGGTCAAACACAGTATTAGTATGGTGTTCCTAATAATCCTTTAGGTGAGTGTACACATGTAATTCTCTTCACACACATACTGAGCTCATCGGTTGAGAGTAAGAGAAGGCCGTCCATTTACCTTCCCTCTGAAAAGCAAACGTACTTATGTGATTTGTTAGATATGTGGATACATGATACTCGTATCTGCATTGTGTGCAAACAAAGCTTTTGCTTTTATGGATGCAGAATATTTTATATGATTGCATAGTTCTAGACAAGTCTGAACTGTTTTACACAAGAAACTTATGTTAGTTGACCAATGACATCAACTAAGGGGGGGGGGGCTTGTGCTAATGAAGGCTCTTAAAGAGGAGTCAATTTTCTCACACCTTGGAATTGAGGAATTTATTATTTTTGGAAGCCCTACACCATTTTACACCTACCTACACCTACCATTTGATCCATAACCACGCTTTGGGGGCTGGATATGTCATCTGTTTTTTCGTGTTGTTTGTCGAGACTCTATATTCTCAGTTGGATCTGTGTGCTGACATCATCAGCAGTCTGACACATTTCATTTCTGTATTAATGTTTGTGTTTGTGTTGTTCAGGTGTGTTTGTTGATGTGACAGATGAGAAGTCAGTGTCAGTAAATGAGGGAGAATCAGTCACTCTACACACTGATGTTACTAAACTACTGAACGATGACAAGATACGGTGGAGGTTTGGAGAAGAAGGTTCTGCCACACTTATAGCTGAAATGACTGCTGGTGGTGCTATAATTTTGAAAATTATGGTCGATTCAAAGACAGGCTGCAGATATTAGATCTTCAGACTGGAGATCTCATCATCAAAAACATTAGACACAAACACTCTGGAAGATATGAAGTAGATTATGAGAACAACACTGGAACAGCATACAAGAGATTAAGAGTTACTGTCAATGGTAAGTAGAAATGTGTTTGGCGTTTAAATTAAGATTGCTTTTACTTTTAACATAAAATTAAACTAAAGATTCAAAGTGCAGACTAAACACGTTACGTGTATGTGTATTGGGTCATTGAGTTTATACAAAAAAAATTCAGTGCCATCATGTCATGTTTATTCTTGGTCTTGCGGCAGAGTCATGGCATAGCATTAGGTTTTGTGTGGAGGGAGAGATAGTGAACCTATCGGCTTTCCGTACTCCCTCTCCGGTCCGAGTCGTTGTTCCCGCCATCTCGTTTCCTCGTTACCTTCCCATAATTGTTTCATCCCCTGACACCTGACCCTTGTTAATTATCATTTGTCTTTCTCCCTCTATAAGTACTTCGTGTCTATTGTCCTGTGCATACCCTACCTTGGCTTGTGTCTTGACATTGTGTCGTGTTAATATCTTGGTTCCTCTTTCCCTAGTGTTAGTTGTTCTGTCCCATTGTTTTATTCCGCCTTGTGGGAAGTATTATTTTGCTGTGTTTTAGTTACTCTTGTCTCTTGTTACCCCCATCGTGGGCTTTTGGTTTGTTCCTGTCTTGTCAATAAATCTTTCGTTAACCTTCCGGTCGACACCACAGCCGGCAGTCCGTCCGAGCCCTAGTCGTGTCCAGCCGGCAGCCAAGACTGCCCCCACCCCTACAGTAATTTTTGCTATGTTTTAGTTATTTTGTCTTTTGTTACCCCCATCGTGGGCTTTTGTTTTGTTTCTGTCTTGTCAATAAACCTCTCGTAAATCCCTTCCCTTCCGATGCCTGCATTTGGGTTCTTACACACATACCCTGACAACTTCGAGACAGTACCTCGAAAATATTGATATTCAATAGCATTTTCAATACAGTTGGGAAATAACCGCCACAATATTAAGGTCTAAAAATGTTACATTTTTATGAATAAATAAAGAACAAGAACATGGCTATTATTATTATTACTAATACTTGTTTAGTTTATTTAATGGACCTGATGTTTTTATTAACTAACATTAAAAAGCGATTAAGAAATACACGTTTAATATATACATTGTAATAAACACGTAATAAATATACATTGTTTGTTAATGTCGGTTAATACATTTCCATGATGAACATATAATCGACATCTCAAAAGCAATGTTAACCCTTTGTTAGTAAACCCGCTGTGAGTTATTTACCATACAACAGTAGCCTCAGGGACCTTATTGCTTATTTATACAATACAAATGTTAAAGCCAAAACAACGTATTAATGCATCGTATATGAAAACCACTAAAAGCTTTCAGTGTTCTGCTTTCACTTTTTAATGACATGTTGAAATTAACTGATTCTCATCTGATTTGCAGAACACTGGTACCATTATACTGGTGAAATATTTTACAGCTGAATTCTTAATAAATTCATAATAAGCACCAGGCTAAACACATCTATTGTGTTATATACATTACCAAGAAAAGTTAATACTGCAGTGCAAGAGAGTCACTTAGCCTACCAACTTTGCTATTGAAGATAACAGAAACATCTTCCTCAGGTGCTGCTGTCTAATCTCCATTTAAAGGGATTCAAAAGAGTTCGGTCAGTGTGATAATATCTACTGTTCTGATGTTCACATTATTCTGTGATGGTTTAAAATGAGCGTGCGAGTTGTTTCAGTTTTCTTGGACACAAGCAGTAGTGAACAGAATGCATGATGAGAGTCAATTAGACGTTCAGATTACTGCCATTGAATTCAGCTGTTGTGAAGCAGCGTCTGTTGTTTAATATGGCACTAAAGCTCTGTTTATATCAGCTGACATTGTTTTATAAATGTTATCTGTTTGTGAAATTGTTTCTTGTAGATGCTCCTCCTGTTTTTAAATCTGACACATGTGAAGTGAAGTCAGAATCAGTGATGGAGGGAAATTCTGTGACTCTAACACTGATGTCCAGACACACAGAGGTGATCTGATACTGTGGAGGTTTGGAGATGATGGTGTTCTCATAGCTAAACATGATAAAGAAGACAACAAGAGCTCAATGTATGATGGGAGATTCAGAGACAGACTGAAGCTGGATCCTCACACTGGATCTCTCATCATCACAAACACCAAAACCACAGACACTGGACTTTATAAACTAAAGATCAGCAGCAATAGAGACACAAAATACAAGACATTCAGTGTTTCTGTCAGCGGTGAGTATCTCAATTCTCTCATATTAATAATTATTAATATCAACTTTGTGTGAATAAATCACATCATATCATGAAGAAACACATCTCCCTTCATATTGAGTCACACGAATTGTACGACTCAGTCTCATACATATTTTTTACAAAAGAAAATTCTCCAGTGTTCATGTCAAAATCTGTTTTATTTATGTACTGAAATACACAGTCTGAAGAATTTGCTGCTAGAAGTTGTGCTTTCAAAACAAAAGCATGTGTTTTGACCATTTTAGTGCATTTTGACTGAGAAATAAACTGTTGTGCCAAATACAAAGTTTGTGCAAAACTTTGAGAAATGTGTCCTAGCAATTGTAAAAAACTTCTTTATGGAACCATTCAGCCTAAAAAATACATTTTTGGACAACTCAGACTGGCTTCTGTCGTGAAATAGAGATGCAAATTGAAGCAGAAATGCGAGTACCGGCGATCCAATATCAATGTTATTTCTTGTCAATAACTCACTTAGTCAAGATTTGAAAAGGTTGTTGTATTTTAAGTTGAAGCACTACTTCCACCTCTTAAAATGATGGATTTAGAAAACGTTGGTGATTTTTTTTCTTTAATTATTACTTTTGGTCAACCTTCATAGAGAGTTAACCAGTAAATATTATTTTAAAAAGCTTGTGAACAAGGTTTCAAGTCAACAGTGATGAAATATTATAATAATGTAATAAAATAAAAAAATAAGATGAAAACATTCCCGTCAACTTTCTCTTCTCTTAAATGTCCCAGTTTAAGAAGGAATGTGATGTAATGAACAGATCTAAAGAGACCAAATGAAACAACTGTAACTGTATTCATCTGTTATACCAGGCATACTTGTGTGATATTATTTTAAATGTTTCTCTCTGTCATTACAGAATCTGGTCCATCTAGAGGACAGCTGACTATTGCTGTTGCTGTTGCTGTTGCTGTTGCTGTTGCTCTTGTTTTTGTTGTTTTTACTGTTGTGTATCGCCGCATTAATTATGAACATCAGAAACGAAAGGGTGAGTTTAATCTCCAGCTTTGACTGTAATAAGAAATCATATATATTCATTGTATTAATATAAAGGTGTTTTTTGTTGTGATCCCGGTCACATCGGTACTTTGTCTGACGCTGTGTGTGTCTCCCCATCAGTTGTTCCCTCTCACCGGTTTCTCATCACTCTGTTCAGCTGTAGTTTGTTCCCGGTCACCTGCCACTTCTTAGATTTCACTATTTTATCCCTCTTGTCCTCTCGTCTTGTGTCAGACCGTTTTATGTTCTAGCCAGTTCTGACTGCCACAGTCACGTGACTAGTACTGTTCTTTAAGCCATAGTCTTAGCCACAACCATAGTCCGTGTCTTAGTCGCTGTTTCCCTTTGCCTTGTCGTATACCAGTCGCTCTGTGACGCTGTCTGGCCCTGTTCTCTCTCCTAACAGCTTCACAGGGTTTAATGTTTCTATCAAACAGTTTCCATATACAAGGTTTCATTAAATAAACACACAGCACCAAGAATAAGATTATATTGATAACAACAAATATTTTCACCAGGTAATATAGTTCTTCAGAAGCAGAATCTATTTACACTTTATGATCATTCACTTTATAGATGTAATACCTGACAACGGACGATTTTATCTAAAGTCTCTTACAGTGCATTTGTGGTGCACTTTTCTTCAGTTTGTTTTATTCCTTCATAACATCTGAGATTGTTGATCATCTTCACCTGAACACTGATGACTTATGATGTTTATGTTTCTCTCTCTTGTGTTTCTGTGACAGTTAAATACAAGATGGTGCCTAAGGGAGATTCTGTAACTCTGGAGACTCATGTCACTAAACCTCAGTCTGATGATGTCATCCAGTGGAGCTTTAGAGGTGATGTGATAGCCACATTCAATAAGAACAACAGTGATGAAGAGAGACTCATAGACAGACTGAAGGTGGATGATCAGACTGGATCTCTCATCATCACAAACATCAGAACAGATGACGCTGGACTGTATAAAGTGAAGATCAGCAGCAGCAGTGGACAGAAATCATTCCTTCAGTTCATCACCGGTGGAGGACCATCATACCGTCAATTCAATGTTATTGTCACAGGTATGAACTCAAGTCTATTAGTTATATGTATATGTTCCACACACATTTGTGCCATTCAGCATATCAAACACAATGTGCATCACTGAACTGAAGAGAGAAACATTTTCACACTTCAAACCAGCAGACGACTTAAAAGACACAAATACAGCACATGAGTAATAAACACAAATGTTATTTACTGTTTTTAAACGGCGCTCTGGAAAACTCAATGTCTATTAGCCTGTTGCAACATCTTAAAGTCTATTATACCCCAATAACAACCGCTTTAAAACATTAATTTTATTTTCAAAAGATTAACGTTTTTAACCGCAGATTTCGTCTGCATTCATAACTTCTGAGCTAATGAAAGATTTCTAATCAGTGATTTATATTCAATAACTTGTGAGTCAAGTAGGGGTGAAGAAAGTAAGATAACATACAGACAGTCTGTGGTTGTTATCGCTCCTCATTTTTGTGTTTGGATCCCGTCTGGTCTTAATCTGTGATGATAACTGGCTCTACATTATAACATTATAACATAGTAAATATTAAACAAAAAACAGCTCTTGTGTTACTCAATCTATTCTACAAAAGGAGATTATACACATGGGTATACCCAATTCTCCATTAACATACTGGGATTAAAAAAAGTTCAAAACTTCAATATGTAAACATGTGCACACTGTACAGACAATCTTGACTGTGAGCACAAATGAAAGTGGTGCTTTTTCTTACTTGAGACCCCAGAAACCCATTTAACCCTTGACAAACCCTTGATAACTCATATACAAATGATCACAGACTCACACTGGAATATTACACATCTGTTAAGACATTTATTCTGTAATCCTTCATGTTTTGATAAAGTTCCTTTGGAGATATTTATGTCACATCTTTCATGTTGGAATGAGTTTTTTTCTTCATGTGGATTGTAATGGTGATCATTTAAAAACAGAATTATATCCTTATGTTCAGAGAAGTTACGGTCTTTATGCTTTGTACTGTTTTGTACAATGTAGTTTAAAGAAAGTTCTGTATAATGTGGGCCTGATGTGCTTATTTTATATAACTTTATAATTAATCTCATGATGTGTAATAAGCAGGAGGATGATGTACTCCGTTTATGAGTTATGAACATCATGTTTGATTTATTCTGTGACATCAACTAGCAGGATGTGTCCATGTATCCCATAATAAACATTAGTTAACATGAGTTAATAATATGGATTGTTCATTATTAGTCTTTAGTGTGTTTATGTTCAGCGATTACTAACACATATTAAATCAGCATGTTTTATCTGTAAGTCTAAGCGTGAACTAATGCACAAATTCATAAACATTTATATAGATTTTAACTACCAAAACATCTGTCATGTGTTTAGTAATGTTGATATGTCAATAAAATGATTATTAATGTAATATTAATGTGTTCTAATGTTTGTGTTTCTCTCTTCTGTGTACTGCTGTTACAGAGACAGTTGGTAAAGTGGAAAATAATTCTGTGACTCTGAACACTGATGTTACTGAACTACAGTCACATGATGTGATCCAGTGGAGGTTTGGAGAAACTCTCATAGCTGAAATCAATAGAAAGAACATCAAGTTCACTACAGATGATGAGATATTCAGAGACAGACTGAAGCTGAATGATAAGACTGGAGATCTCACCATCAGAGATCTCAACACTGAACACACTGGAGTCTATGAACTGAAGATCATCAACAGTAGAGGAACATCATACACTCAGACTGAAGTTAATGTCATGGGTTAGTAAAACAGGCTCGACAGTGCGAGATTTCCACTCAAATTTACAACTAACAATAAATGCATGAAAATCGAAAAATGTATGTATGAGCATGTGTGCGATTGTCATCTTGTCAGAGAGACTACTAAAACATGAAACGAAACGCAGCTTGTCAGTGTTTAGTCTACAACAGAATTGTAAGATTTCTGTGTGATTTGGTGGAAAACACGTACACTTGCATGTCTCTGACTGAATGATTGAGTAGCGCAGTTCAGTGTACTAGAGTGATGTTCGTTGGGTTTATAACGTCTGCATCTCACTTTAATGAGGACGTGAACACATGAACTTTATCTCCTGAGCTCCTCAAGAAGTTTACTTCTCAAGCGTTACTGTTTAACTGAAGCTATCGTCAACAAACACATACTGAAAGGACTTTTTGACAACCTGTTAAAATAAAAGTCGGGTTAACTTGAACAAATTACAAGTAATTTGTAGTAAACTGTAGTATATTCACTGACGTAATTATATAAAACTACTGCTATACCCAAAATATAGAAAAATCCTGGGTTGTGTATGTTTTGATGCTGGTGTGACCAGCTTAAGTATCATCACATGACCATCTTAAACCAGCACAAACCAGCATTGAAACATACCAAATGACTGATGGCTAGAGCCATCAACTCCAATAATGTAAATTAAATGACATGACATTGAATAAGCAGTTTCATAAATTTTGTTAATCGGCCTAAATATTCACAGGTCTTCTCAGAATATGGTCATGGACCTAGTTTCATAGCGATACATTATTTCATAGGAAGATTATTCAAAGGGTATTCAATAAACCAATTATGACTACTCTCATGATTTTAGAGTAAAGTTTTCAAAAGTTATAGGAAATAATGACCAATGTTCATATCTTTGTACCACTAGGTGGTGCTGTGCAAAAGCATGTTTGTCACCTCATGTCCAGACTTTGATGCCACGAACCAAGTTTCGTGTCAATACATTACATTTTGAAGAAGATGCAGCCTCACAACCATTTTTGCGTGCTCGTCATCAAATTTGTTGACGTCCTATAACCAAAACCGATTGGCCAATCATAAATCTTTTAATACATTTTGTCAGCACTGTCTCTTAATGCTAAGTACTAAATTTGGTGCAAATTGGACAAGCAGTCTAGAACGAGTTCGAAAAAGTAAGTCCCTCAAAAATGTTAAATGGCGGAAGATTCGTGTGTCTTAATATGACGTCAAAGGATACAACCAATTCGGTATCAGCCAAGGATTTATAGTTAGGAAGAGTTTTGTTTCTAGGACTTCTAGGCTGTACCTTTGCAACATTTTTGTGTCATCACTGGCACATCTTTTATGCCTCCTAAAAAATATGGTGACAGCACCTCCTAGTTGTCAACAGTTATAAGCAATTTTATTTTGTTTTAAGAGCATTTTAAGTGCGTTTCCCTTTTTTCAAAATCTGATAATCTGACATGTCCAAAATATTTCCCTTTGGGTAGTTGCTGGGCTTGACCGAGGAATTGCTGCTTGCAGCTATATTTTCTTGAGTATCTGATAATGTTTGATGTTTTCTCATCAGTCTGTAAACTGAAACTGAGACTTTAATAGAAAGTTTCTCTCTGTGTCACATATACTGTGTCACATATATACTCTGTGTTAGATATATTGAAAATTTAACTGATGATTTAAATAATAAGCTGTATGTTCTCCAGTACATTTATTTGATCTGATGGATGTTTTTCTATGTTTTCTCTTCCATGTGTTGCTGTTATAAACAAAGAGGGACTCAGATCAGTAAAGTTGGGAGATTCTGTTTCTCTAGGCATTGATGTTGCTGGCATACAGAGAGATGATGTGATTCAGTGGAGATTAGGAGATGAAGAAACTCCCATAGCTGAAATCACTGTAGGGACTGAACCCTCATATGATGAGAGATTCAGAGACAGACTGAAGATGAACCCTCAGACTGGAGATCTCACCATCACAAACATCACATCTGATATCTCTGGAGTTTATAGAGCAAAGATCCACAGCAGCAGTAGAGGAACAGAATACAGAACATACAGTCTTAACATCTCTGGTGAGTAGATTTGTTTTAGTGATTTATATCTGACATGATGATAAGAGATGATGCAATGACCATTGAATGACCACATTATTCCAATCAAAATTATCAAGAACAAGACTGAAGATACAGGGGCATTAAATAAGGGAACAAATCAAGAGGGAACTGGTGCAGGGCATGAAATAATTAACAAGCAATAATGAGATGAGAGGGCGGGAACAGAGACGAAACCGGAGAGAGTGTATGGCGGGTGCAGAACGAGCGTTTTCAACCCATTCCAATGAAAGTTGTGCTTCATGCTTGCGAGAGTGAACCACATGTGAAGCTTAACTTGTACGAATAGATTGAAACTTTCTCTCCGCTCCTCATCAGTGGACACACACCGGTCTAAGATGTTTATTATTACACATTTATACATTGATCGGTGTTTGTAAAGACGCGTTATGACAGCGACAGTGACATCTGAGCGCTGTGCAAGGATGGGAGGAGCGTGGACTTTTCAACTATTGTTTTGGGCCGTCTCTTATTTTTGTTCCAAAACCGATAATGCCATTTTCTGGGAATCCCTAAGAGTCCCTAAAACAACACCTACAACCAACTACCTTGGTTTATTCTATAAATATGTTTTTATGGCTAAAACGTGTTGATATTGTCCAGATTAAGACATTAAATGTTTGATGATAGAATATCTATCTTTTAATAATATTAACAATTTATTTTCTGTTAACATGTTGAAAGAGGGAGCTAGTAAAGTATAGGAATATTCCATGAGCAACACATACAATATTGTTTTTTGGTGAGATAAGTAATATTTCTCTTTTATTAGAATTTAAAAGAAAGACATTTCTAGTCATCCAGTGTTTTAAATCTTCAATGCATTCTGCCAGTTTGTATAGCTGGAAGGAATCATCTGGTCGTAATGAGATATAGCTGAGTATCATCTGCATAACAGTGAAAGCTAATTCCATGTTTTAATAATATAGCCACGGGACAGAATGTGTATGGAGAATAGCAAGGGGTCCTACAACCGATCCCTGAGGTAGTCCATGATTTGCACTACAATAAGTTTAATTAAATCTTCCTGTTTTATGGGTTAAAAACACTGTAGCTTTTCTTTTGGGTCAGTGGTTGATACTAATTTATCGGACAAACTTGTTGGTTGAGTTTTACTGTTTTGTCTCGTATATTTTTTATTTTCTCTGTAAAAATTAATGAATTCATTGCTACCAAGGTGCGGTGGAATATCCAAGTCAGGTGAAGTATGTTTATTTGTTAACTCAGCAATTGTACTAAATAAAAACCTTTTTTTGTTAGTTTCTATGAGGATTCGGAGGTGCTCATCCTTTGCTGCTTTTAGTGCTTTTTTATAACAGTTTGCACTCTCCTTCAACGTAATTTTTAATCAAATTGGGTTTGTTTTCATTTGTGCTCCAGTTTATGTGTTTCTCTTATGAGGGCGCGAGTGGTGCTATTGTACCATTGTGCGATGTTTTTGTCATTAATCTTTTTTGACTTCATAATCGGTGACATCGTCATTTTGAGGTATAATATCTATATTGGGGTAGACCGGCTCCGTGAGATATAATCAAGTCTAGTGTCTGATTAAACTGATGAGTGAGTATATTGATGTGTTGTGTTACTCTAAAATAGTGTAGTTGCTCTGTAAACGCAGCTGCTAATGCAACATTAACACTATGTGTATATTAAAATCTCCGACAATCAGTATGTTATCAACGTTAACCAATAGGTCCGATGAGAAGTCCGCAAACTCTTTTAGAGAATCAATGTAGGGCCCAGGGGGTCTATACACAGTTGGTAATGTATGAGAATGCCATTGTTTTATACTGTTGTTTGGAACAATTATGTTCAGCGCAAGGACTTCAAATGATTTAAATTTATACTCTGATCTCTGTGTTACTGTAAGAAAGTCCCTTAAGAATGTTGCGATACCACCACCTCGACCAACTGGACGTGGCTCGTGCATTTAACAGTAATTTGGTTGGGTAGACTCATATAGACCGACATAATCATTTGGTTTAAGCCAAATTTCAGTAAGGCAGAGTATATCAAAGCTGTTGTCTGTGATCATTTCATTTTTAATAACTGCCTTTGAATTTAGTGATCTAATATTAAGAAGCACAAACTTTGAGTTGGTTTTGCTCATTTATTACATTGTATTCAGGTTTAATCACAATGATATTTTTACTCTGACTCACATGACAGCTGCATGTATTTCCATTATCACCTTGATTCATATTTTCACGTCTGTTTCAGTGATCGCTTATAAGGGAGAATCTCTCACTCTACACACTGAGAGTAAAATACAGAGCGGCAGTGAGATCAAGTGGATCTTTGATAAGATAACCTGTCTGGTAACTGGAAAGAATGGAGTTGAAAGTGAGACCAAATATAAAGATGATGTGAGATTTAAAGACAGACTGAAGATGAATCATGAGACTGGAGATCTCACCATCACAGACATCATAGTGACAGATGCAGGAGTTTATAAACTACAGATCAACAGTGATGGAAAGATCTCATACAAGATGTTCAGTGTTTTCTTCAAGGGTGAGTAACTCATGACTTCTGATACAATAATTCACCGTATTTTATAACAAAATTCACTAAAAACTATTGATGATCTGAGAAGAAAACATGATGTTCTGAAATTGCTGAATTTAAATGAAAGCCGTTATACTGTGTTGTTTTGTTTTGATGATTTTCTTAAGGAAAAGGAAACTCAATCATTACAGTGAACACAAACTATACATTTAATTCAATAAAAGCTCATTCGTTCACTTTTATTGTGTGTTTAATGGAACGACGTAGTAGAAGCAGCAGATTCTCTTCATTAGTTTATTTAGAAACACTCTTAAAAATAAAGATGCTTAAAAGATTCTTCAAAGCGATGATAAAAGAGTCACTTTGGTATCACAAAGACGCATTCAGTCAAAGGTTCTTTAAAGGTACAGTGTGTAGGATTTTTAAGGATGTATTCATCAAAATGTAATATATAATACAAAACTATGTAGTGAGTGGTGAAGAAATACCTTACAAAATGAACCGAAATGTTTATATTGCCTTACAATGAGCCATTTTATGTATATACACCGCGGGCACACCCTTACATGTAATTTATCAATGTGCACAGCCATGTTTCTATAGTATCACTACACGGACAAACTAAGCGCGTTTCGTAAAACGAAGAATGCACGGGACTAGTTCTTCTTCTTCGGCTGTGTTTTGAGGCAGCTTGCAAAGCGACTACATAGAAGGATTAGCAGAAGAAGAGGAAGAACAATAACAACATTTACTTGTCGTGTTTTTTATTAGAAATATAAACGGTTCTTTGTTGCAGTAAGAAGTAAAATTTGCGATAATGGCGGACCACACATACTCTGCACAAGAGCCGATAGAGCGTCAATCTGTTCTTTCAAAAAAGAGAAAATACGATGCAGCAAGGCGAGGTCGAGACAAAAAATGGCAGAAAACCCGAATAAACATCGGCGTGGCTTTTCCCAAATGGAGGGCACTGAAGCAGGACAAGGGTTTGCTAAGCGACGCCGAAGTTGCCAGCTTACTGCTGGACCAGTAAGTTTGTCTAATTTCTGCTATATAAGTCAACTGTATATATATGTGTATGTATGTATGAACTAATAATATATACATCTACAGACTAACGTAACCGTGACATTGCTATATGAGCACAGAGATGAGATGTTAATAACGCTGCCGTTTTATGTAAACCGGTCTGAATATAATTCCATTGCAAACCTCAGTAACAGCTGTCCTGTTTCGTTGGAGGGCTTCCACTCTTTCTACATCCTCTCTTGTGCGGTCCTCCCGGGTAACGTTAGCTCCTCTGCCTCTCCTCGCCCTGCCTGCCTGCAGCTCCCACACCCCTACCTCTCCGCCCCTCTTCCTCTCCCTCTTACTACCTGTGTAAAGTCCTCTGATTGACTCTGTGATGATGAGAAAAACGTAAATAATGAATTAAGTCAATTTAATTAATTTATTTTTCTTTGTAAATAAACCTCGTCACTTGACTTGCAAAGGTTACTCTCTGCTGTCTCAGACGACGACATCTCTGTCCTGTGTCCGTAGCTTCAGTCTGTTGTTCACCTGTGAGACGTAGATTGCAATTATCAACACCACCGATAATGGCCGCTATCATTTACGGAACCCTTTTGTCCTGTGACGGCAACCGTAGCTTCTCTAATGGGAGGGAGAGGGGGGTGGCGGAGCTGTAGGTTGCAATTTCCTACATCGCCAATAGTGGCCTCTGAAACTTACACACAGAACCTTTAAAGAAGCATCTCTTCCTTACCTTTTAATAAACTAAAAAACCCTTTTCACCATTTTTATAATAAAAAGGTTCTTTGGATGTTAAAGGTTCTTTATGGATCTATTTAGACAACAAGGTTCCTCTATGGCATCGCTGAGCTCCTTTAGTTTAAGAGATTATGTAACGATTTTTTTATTTATTTTTTTTGCTTTTCAACACTTCTCATAAAAGTGACATCTGATCTACAATATGATGAATATTTCTGTGCAAAACCTTTTATTACACTTTTGCGGATGCCACATTTTTAATGACCTGAATGTTTGTTTAAACAGACAACGCGGATGAAAAAGAACAGGATGAAAGGAAATCAGGTAACACATCACAATTGAGATATCATTTCATAATGAAGAACTGTGTTTTGAAGCGTTTACAGTGAGATTTCAGTCCTGAAGTTTCTGTAAACGGTGAAAACTGTCCTATAATTTCATTAGACTTTTGAACAGCTGGAAATTTCCTATGACTTGACTCGGGAGCTGCTAAGGGATATGTCAATGTACTCAGGCGCATGCAGTCGCTGTGCGCCGGACCTGCAGGCAAAACCAGGAACCGTGTCCCTGCCAGGATGAGTCACAACGGTTGTAAAGGACAACATACCATTCTTTCTGAACCAGAATGCGAAACAGTCTTTGGGCTGCCACCATAGGGAACTAAGAAGAGCGTGTGCACAGTCTGACGTACACTCGTTCACACAGGAGGGAGAACATCCATGCTCGTGGAACTCTGACAATTTCCCTGAAATGCACTTTCATGGGCTGGAATGTCACTCTCCCACCATGACTTGACAACACTCGCCATGGGCACTCTTGCCTCCACTGCCTCCGGCGCTTACCCACAGAAGTGTGTTCCAAGTTGCGTGGATAGAAAGTTCACTTCTTGACGAGGCGGCAGGACGTCTGTGGCCGAACGAAGGACCTGCTTTCTCAGGAGAAGGGCTCTGGATACTCCATGTCTGGCTCATGGACGGGACGAGGTGATCACAGAGACACTCACTCAGGAGAGGCCTCTTGCCACTAGGCGCCTCTATGCCTGCAATTGGCGCCTCTTCTCGCCCTGGTGTGCTTCCCGCTGGGAAGACCCACAGAGTTGAGTGATCAGTATCGTGCTGTCCTTTCTTCAAGAGAGGCTTGAGAGAAATCTCTCGCCAACCACCCTTAAAGTGTATGCTGTCGCAATTGCTGCTTATCACGATAGGGTCGCAGGTAAGTATCTTGGACGGCACGTTCTGATCATCAGATTCCTCAGGGGCACGAGGAGGTTGAATCCTCCTCAAATACGCTCTGTACCCACTTGGGACTTTAATGTGGTCCTTGTGGGCCTTGCTAAAGCTCCGTTTGAGCCCCTATGAGAGAACACTCTACCCCAGCTCATGATGAAGAATGCTCTCCTAGTGGCCATGTGCTTCGAACTGAGGCCCTTCTGGCGGAAGTGCGATCGAGCCCCTCTGGCCGCTCATCTGCAATACATAGTTTGCTCATCTGCAATACGTCTCGGAGATGTCTGAACATCTGTAATACGTCTGCTAAAGATCTGGCGATCTGCTGTGTAAAAACATCTGCTAAACATCTTAGAAAGAGCAAATTTACATCCATTCTAAATCATACACATCTTACAGAAATCTTCTAGATGTCTATATGATGTCTGACAGCAGACATCTCCGAGACGTATTGCAGATGACTAAACAATGTATTGTAGATGTCTTGCAGATGTAAATGCAGACGACAAAAAGCCAGATGTATGTGTGCAATCAGGGATGTTTAATAATGATTATTTATGTTGACATGTTAATGAAATAATTATTAATGTAATGTTCATTTGTTATAATGTTTATGTTTCTCTCTTCTGTGTGCTGCTGTGACTGAAACAGTGTGTAAATATGAGAATGATTCTGTCACTCTGAACGCTGATGTTACTGAACCACAGTCAGATGATGTGATCCAGTGGAGGTTTGGAGAAACTCTCATAGCTGAAATCAATAGAAACAACAACAAGATCTCTACACATGATAAGGTTCTTGATAAGATATTCAGAGACAGACTGAAGCTGAATGATAAGACTGGAGATCTCACCATCAGAGATCTCAACACTGAACACACTGGACACTATAAACTGAAGATCATCAACAGTAGAGGAACATCATACTCTCAGTTTAAAGTTTATGTCAGGGGTAAGTAAAGCTCAAGTTAATGTGATGAGAATGATGTTTTTTTATATCTGAACATTGATATTTTATGTATTACTCACCTGCAAGGCATCCTGACAGAATTTGACTTTCGTCTTGAAGAATAATGCAGTCAGAGTCATAAAACCCTGTATCATTTTTCTTCCAACGGTGGAATGGGAGTGAATGGGTGTCGACTTTTTGTTCTGATGGATGTTCTTTTGTGTTTGTCTCTTCTATGTGCTGCCTTATATAAATAAAGAGAACCTCAGATCAGTAGTTTTGGGACATCCTGTCACTCTATACACTGATGTTACTGGAATACAGAAAGGTGATTTGATTCATTGGACATTTGAAAAAAATAAAAAAACTCCAATCGCTCAGATGACTTTAGGGAGTGAACTCTCATATGATGAGAGATGGAGAAGCAGAATCATGCTGGACCCTCAGACTGGACATCTCACCATCACAAACATCACAGCTGAACACTCTGGAGTTTATAGAGCAAAGATCATCAGCAGTAGAGGAACAGAATACAGAACATACAGGGTTAACATCTCTGGTGAGTGGATTTGTTTTAGTGATTTATATCTGACATGATGATGAGAGATGATGAAATGACCCGAAGAGTTTTACACTTAACACTGTCTTAACATTTTTATTGTTAAATTTACAATAACATGTCTCTTTCCACACAAACCCTAAGGCTTTGTCATGACTCTGCCACAAGATCAAGAAAGACATGACTGGGAAAGGCAGAATCATGACAGAAATTGCTCACAGTTGAATGGTCACAGTTTCAGTTTGGTTCAGCTTTTGTTATTTGTATAAAAAATTTACAGCCAAATTCCCAAGAATTCAGCTTATTTTATCACCAAATAAACATGACTGCTAAAAGTATATTAACATTGACTTTTGCAATAAGTGCCTTAGTGCTTCTGTGAGTTTAAAGTGCTGAGAGCATCTGGAAAGAAATTGTCCTGTAAGCCAGTGATCCTTGTTCATGAGGTTCTGCTATGTGGTGTCCTCGAGGTCAATGTTAATTTAATACTACAAAATTATATAAAATTATTATTATTATAAAACATGTCTTTCTGGTTGGGGGTTCTTGGAGGCCCCCCTCCCTTTTGCGCGTAACTGGCTGAGAGAAACTAATACTATTTAGCAAGTGGTTTAGGGTTCCTGAGCAACTTTTCATTGTTTAAATTAATATTAGGCTCCGTTAGCAGATAATTAATTTGATAAGAGAGATCGGTTCCTAACATAGATTATTTTTACATCAGGGTTAGAAATTTTCATGAAAAAAGTATTCTAAAAGGTTTTTAAATAGAACCATTAAATAGCTGCAATAAAAATGCAATGTTAACACAAGATCAAGCTGTATGTGTGATTTCAAGTAAATTATCACTCGAATTCATGTTTTCTGTGTGATTTCACGTCTGTTTCAGTGATCGCTTATGAGGGAGAATCTCTCACTATACACACTGACAGTAAAATACAGAGAGGCAGTGAGATCAAGTGGATCTCTGAAGATAACATCATTCTGGTCACTGGAAAGAATGGAGACTACAGAGAAACCAAATATACAGATGATGAGAGATTCAAAGGCAGAATGACGATGAATCCTCAGACTGGAGATCTCACCATCACAAAGATCAGAAAGACAGATGATGGAGTTTATAAACTACAGATCAGCAGTGATGGAAAGATCTCATACAAGATGATCAATGTTTTTGTCAACGGTGAGTAACTCAAGATATCTGAAATATAATAACTCACTTCATCTTATATCAACATTCTCTATAAACTATTAATAAACTGAATAGAAAACATGTTTGTGAAATCTGTCATTTGGTTGCTTTGATTAATTTAATAAAATCACTTTGTTCAAATAAACAAGTGTAAAAAAAGATTGTGTACAGAGTCATTGGTAAATGCAGCAGGATTATTAAAGATTCTCTCTTATATAAAGTGACTCTGTGTTCACACAAACATGTGCAGAAAACACTTAGAAATGTTTCATGTGTGTGTTTGATTCTTAACAGACGGCTCTTCTCCAGATCAGATGCAGAACTCAGGTGAGATTCTCTACAGCTGTGAGTTTGAGTCTGATTCACCAAATCATGTGAAATCATTTTATCATGTGAAAGCTGATGTGTCTTTTATTTTTTAAATTGTTAATTTTTAAACATTTATATTCAGCAGTCAGAATCTGTTTAATCTGCACATGTCAGAGTAGGTAAAGAAAGTCAAATCCAACCTAAATAATAATAATTTAATATCCTCACCATTTTGTTGGAAGACTCTCTTGTGGGTTGTTCTTAGAGTGCTTGCAAGTCTAAAAGCGTTAAAAATTCCCCACTTTCATATTCATTTAATTTCTTTTAACTGATTACATTTTTTTAAATAAACTATAAATCGTAAAAATGTGCAGCATCTCTACAAGCTCGACATTGCTTTCAGAAGCAGGCAAGATAAAAATTAAAAGGCAGATGATAGGTTAAATATAATCTTAATATTTTAATAGCTATTTGCAGTTGCAATGTTATTGTGTAGTGGGGACATGTCGGGTTTGTATTATTGAAGTGTTGTGTATGTACGGTTCAAGAGATTCGTCTTTAATCTAGATTTAAACTGAACGTGTGTTTCTGCCTCTCGCACACTATTCGGAAGAGTTTGGGCGCTAGGTAGGAAAATGATCTACCACCTACACTTGATTTGAAATTCTAAGTATTACCAACAGACCAGAGCCTAAAGACCATAATGAACATGAAGGACCATTAAGTAGTAGGAGCTCACTCGGGTACTGCGGAGCTTAACTGTGTATGGCCTTATAGGTAATCACTAAGATTTCAAAGTGATTACGTTGCCAATCTAATGTTGACAGAACAGGGCTAATATGCTCATACATTTCTGTTCACGTCAGAACTCTAGCTGCAGCATTTTGAACTCGTTGGAGTTTTTGTTATAAACCTAAAGGGAAACCACTTATTAGTGCATGACAATAATCTAGTCTCGACGTCATGAATGTGTGAATTAACTGTTCTGCATTTGATAGTGAGCACAGATGACATAATTTAGATGTATTCTTAAAATGAAAAATTAGGTTTTACAGGTGTTGGCAACATGGTTTTCAAATAACAGATTCCTATAAAATAAAATGCCCAGATTCCTTCTTTGTTTCGTGAGGTCTCCAGGAAATGTAGAATTGATGATAAACCGCATAGGACTGAAAACTAACTCTTTGTCTCTTAATTATACCTCTTAGAGATAACATGTGCAGTGCTGAAAGCAGAGGCCCTAACACTGAGCCCTGTGGCATGCCGTACTGTACTTGGTATTTGCGTGACACCTCATTGATTATTACTACAGACTGAAAATGGTCAGATAGGTATGAAGGAAACCAATTGAATACTATTCCACTAACACCAACATCATTTTCAAATCTATATAAAAGTGCTGTGGTCAATGTTGTCGAATGCAGCACTAAGGTCGAATAGAAAAAGTAAAGAAATGCAGCCACGACCACATGCCAAAAGAAAATAGTTTGTTACTCTGATCAGATTAGTCTGTGTACTTTGATATGCTGTAAAACCTGACTGGAATTCTTCACAGATGTCATTACTTTCGAGGAAGGTATAAATAAAATGTAGAGTTAATATAGGTCTATTGTTAGCTAAGTTCCTAGGGTCAGTTGCTCCTTAGGGGAGCTGTAATTTGTTGGTTGATCAGTTTGTGTCGCTTCTTGTTTCTTCGCTGTTTCTTAGCTCTCTAATATTATCAGGTTTTTTAAATTCATAAAGTAATCACTACTTTACTCATATCCAACATCTGAAGATGCTGATGATTTATTTTTTGTTAATTTAAATTACGGCTGTCAACCTTTAACGTTTTAACGCCTAGGATAATTTTTTTCAAACAAACGCGTTTAAAAATATTTTACGCAAATAACGCAGCATCCGTTTGTTTTGACATCCTTTGTCTAGCGTTGCATTATGAAATCAGGCCCGCATTCATTTACAGACTTTTAAACCACTTAAGCACAACTTAACAGTTGCTTTGATGCATTCAATGAAGATATGCAGCTTTTAGCTGTGGGACGCGATAAAACGCAACGCGAGGTCCAGTCAGGTGTATACGGTCACGTGCTAAAGGCTGCGTCATTGAATCTCTGTCAGACAGCATCCGTGTTAAGTTCTCTTTCGCGTTTGGATGGATAAAACCGTACAAGGTTATGACAGAATGCACGTTTTGTCTTGCATTTTCTTAAGCACAGACTTCAAAGTGTAAAATAAAATCTTAAATGAATGCAAACTTGCAAAGCGTTGTGCATATGTGAGTGCGGTGACATCAGATCTGCGTACAGAGACAGCTCTTAAAGGGGCCGCGTTCTTAAGCGTGCTGCTGTGACTCCTGCCACTAATGTTAATCAAAGAAAATAAATCAATGTGATTTTGTGATTCTTTAATGATAATTCTTCCGTATTTAATTTACAATTTAGAATTAAAGACTGTAAAGTGATTGACAACTTACTTCAATTTCTGTATATTTCCTACATGATAGCTCTCATTTATACTGTTGGAGGGCTATAATTAATGATAACGTGTTGAAGTGGGAATTCTGAATTTACTGAGAGGAAATACAGGACTTTGGTAACCAGACACAAAACGCACTCGTGATACTTGTGCAGAGAATAACAATTACAACTACATAGCATTTGTAAATGGAACATGTGTAGATTAGTACTAGTCACATGGCCTTGTAAACTATCAGTACTGTTTAGCATGTTGACACAATGTTATATGATCTCTTACTTGTAAGTCGCTTTGGATAAAAGTGTCTGCCAAATAAATAAATACAAATGTGTTAATGTGTATTACATTAACTACATTACATTAGCAGTTTCATCTGTTAGTGTTAACTTGAATTAATGCACAAATAAATAAACAATCATATTGATATTAACTTACAAATACATCTGGCATATGTTTAATAATGATAATTTGTGTTGACATGATCATGAAATGATTATTAATGTAATATTAATGTGTTCTAATGTTTGTGTTTCTCTCTTCTGTGTGCTGCTGTGACTGATTCAGTGTGTAAATATGAGAATGATTCTGTCACTCTGAACGCTGATGTTACTGAACTACAGTCACATGATGTGATCCAGTGGAGGTTTGGAGAAACTCTCATAGCTGAAATCAATAGAAACAACAACAAGTTCACTACAGATGATGAGATATTCAGAGACAGACTGAAGCTGAATGATAAGACTGGAGATCTCACCATCACAGATCTCAACACTGAACACACTGGACACTATAAACTGAAGATCATCAACAGTAGAGGAACATCATACTCTCAGTTTAAAGTTTATGTCAGGGGTAAGTAAAGCTCAAGTTAGTGTGATGAGAATGATGGCTTTTATATATCAAGTGCTGTATTGACATTACACGTGTTGTGATTTTATCTTCTCCACACATCTTCTGAATTTGCTTCATGTTAAGCTGCAGGACTATGTAGATTTTATCTGCAAATAATAAGAATGTTATAATGTTTTATTTCTTGAGTTTCTGATGATGTTCAGAGTTTCCTCTAGTGTTTTGTGGAATTGTGGCGCTGGACAACACACACCTTAAAAAGCAAAGTTTTTTACTCTTTTCTTTCACACAGCACATGCACAGCCTCTGTCTTTATAACCATGTTCTTATCTACAGATGGACTGTGTTTGTGTTTCTATATCCAACAGTCCATAACACATTTATTTGATCTGATGGATGTTCTTCTGTGTTTCTCTCTTCTATGTGCTGCTGTTATAGATGAACAGATTCACAGATCAGTAGAGTTTGGACATTCTGTCATTCTATACACTGATGTTACTGAAATACAGAATGATGATGTGATTCAGTGGAGATTTGAAGATGAAAAAACTCCCATAGCTGAAATCACTGGACTGAATAAACTCTCATATGATAAGAGATTCAAAGAGAGACTGAAGCTGGACCCAAAGACTGGAGATCTCACCATCTCAAACATCACAGCTGAACTCTCTGGAGTTTATAGAGCAAAGATCAGCAGCAGCAGAGGAACAGAATACAGAACATACAGGGTTAACATCTCTGGTGAGTGGATTTATTTTAGTGATTTATATCTGACATGATGATGAGAGATGATGTAATGACCAGAAGAGTTTTACACTAAACACTGTAGGTCTGTATGTTAACGTTGTTTGCACATATAGCTGTCATAGCAGAAATTAAAACTGCTGCTTGCAAGATTAGCTTGCTACAGGTAGCTTGCTGATGTCATTGAGAGGTATTTACATACACACAGTGAATGTAAATATGTGAATGTAAATAAGTGAATATGTAGTGACTACATGCTCATTTTTGGGTGAACTGTCTCTTAAAGGAAATAAAATAAGATTCATTAGCTACTCATCTAATCAATTATAAATGTGCAGATGTGTTTAAACACTATATTAGATTATTGATAAATACATTTATCTTTACACTTGTTTAGAGTTTGTTTACCTGTACACTCACCTGATCGTTTGTCCAAGTTTCTCTCTCATCATCTACTGAATATGAGATTTTCCTAAAGATTTAAAAAGCTGCAATAAAAATGCAGCTATTTGTGATTCTTATCAAGTAAATAAGTAAACGATCACTCTAATTCATGTTTTCTGTGTGTTTTCACGTCTGTTTCAGTGAACGCTTGTGAGGGAGAATCTCTCACTCTAAACACTGACAGTAAAATACAGAGAGACAGTGAGATCAAGTGGATCTCTGAAGATAACATCATTCTGGTCACTGGAAAGATTGGAGACGACAGAGACACCAAATATACAGATGATGAGAGATTCAAAGGCAGACTGAATATGAATGCTAAGACTGGAGATCTCACCATCACAAAGATCAGAAAGACAGATGATGGAGTTTATAAACTACACATCAAGAGTAAAGAAAAGATCTCATTCAGGATATTCAGGGTTTGGATCAAGAGTGAGTAACTCATGATTTCTGATAATTCACTTCAATTTATTACATCATTCTCTATAAACTATTGATGATCTGAAAAGAAAACATGATCTTGGTAAGTGATAACTGAAGCTGTTTCACTCTTATTTTGTTTTGTTGAATAGTTTAATAAAAGCTCATTATTTCACTATTTTTGGTTTTGTTTACTGAACACAGTAAGTGGTAGCGCTGCAGGATTATTAAAGATTTACATTTTTTAATGAACTGAATGTTTGTTTAAACAGATAATGCTGTTGGAAATGAACAGGACAAACAGAAATCAGGTAACACATCACAATTGATATGTCATCTCATAATGAAGAACTGTGTTTTGAAGTGTTTACAGTGAGATTTCAGTCCTGAAGTTTCTGTAAACAGTGAAAACTGTCATATAATTTCATTAGACTTGAGTTTGTTTTCAATAACTGTCCTGAGTTTTTTTATCATTTATAGTTGAGGTATTTAAAGGGTTAATTTTATCATGTGAACGCTAACGTGTCATTTAATTTCTAACATATGTTATATTTATTTGAGTATACTTTCAAACATTTATATTGAGCAGTCTGAACCTGTTTAATCTGCACACATGTTTCTCATGAATGAATGAATGTTCATTTAAACAGACAATGCTGATGATAATGAACCGGACAAACAGAAATCAGGTAACACATCACAATTGATATGTCATCTCATAATGAAGAACTGTGTTTTGAAGCGCTTGCAGTGAGATTTCAGTCCTGAAGTTTCTGTAAACGGTGAAAACTGTCCTATAATTTCATTAGATTTGAGTGTTCAAAAACTGCCCTGAGTTTTTTTTTTATAGTTGAGGTATTTAAAGGGTTAATTTTATCATGTGAACGCTAACGTGTCATTTAATTTCTAACATATGTTATATTTATTTGAGTATACTTTCAAACATTTATATTGAGCAGTCTGAACCTGTTTAATCTGCACACATGTTTCTCATGAATGAATGTTCATTTAAAGTGAAAGTACATTTATTGAAAGACTGTAGAGATATCATTTACATTCACGTAGAAAATAATCTGTAAATGTAATTTTTTAAATGTTATTTCTATGGCAAATTGTTGACATTTCATCTCTTTTCTTGCAGAATCTGAAGAAAATGAATCAACAACAGTTGTGATGCCTTTACTGAATGAAGCAGAAGATAGATTATAATCAGCTGATAGACGCTCAACATCACATCTGTCACATCATCAACATCTACAGTAACAAAACAGTTTTACCGTGTTCATGATCCGTCCTCTTTAAAAGATCATCTCCTGTGTGCTGTTGAGCTCGAGTGATAAAAGCTTTTAAAGCTAAAGTTACACGTTTGTTGATAAACATTTAAACAGACTTTCATTTATTTGCCGTTGACACTGATCGATGATCAGAATCTGTTAATATTGTATATTTCATGTCTGTTATTCAATGCATAGCATATGATCAGTTTGACTCTCGTGTGTTTGATGTTGTGTGATTGTAGACAGTATTGATTTAATATCTGATGATGAAGACGACATTATATATACATGAAGAACATCTTCAGTCTTTCTTTAACCCGTCTCTAATCTGCTTTTATACACATTTATATAACAACTAACACCAAAAACAAGTTCATGATGAAGTCAACATGAGATCACATGACAATCTGTGTTATCATTGTGAAGAAGATTCTAGAAACACACGTGAGAAACATCTTGAGCATCAGTGTTAGATTGTGATGTCTGTTCTGTTTTTATTGTTGAAGTTGATATTATTTTAGTTTTTCATGTACATTATAATTTGCTACATTTTGAGCAGTTAAACCTTTTCTAGGCGTCTTAACCGAACTATACCTGAGGAGGTTCCTTTCTTACGTCCTGCGTTACCCGCTGCTGTCCATGGTGCTGAATTAATGGATGTCGAGGGACTGCTTCACTGCATTATGTGAGGTAGCGGCGTTCTTTATCAAGTAAGCACTTTAGAAATAGTTGAAGTTGCATTTATTAGGACTCATAGGATACAAATAATCCAAATTGCAAACTAAATCCGACCATGGATATTATTTAGTTGTGAAATGGATGTGTGAACCCGCAATCTCATGCTCAACCCCGCTACACTAACTGGCAGTGTGGTCATTTATATCAAAGGTTCTCAAACTTAGGTTTGGGTTGCTGTTGAAAAATGAGAAAAAATGCGCTAGCTTCGTAATTTAGATATCAGGACATTCCATGAAAATGTCAACCATGTTGGTTGTTTTGTTGGTAAGTTTTTACCAACGGTTTTTACTACGGTAACAGCACACATATTTACATGTGGTGGTTCAAATACACATGTGAGATCTCTCTTCAAATTGTAAAGCATTTGTTTTATTTTTAGTGCATGATTTTTCATAGTCAGGTTAGAGCCATTTTCAGGATTGTCACATCCATAACGCTACATATTCCTCATAAATGGACACATGGAAATTAAAATAAAGTAACTATTTTATGTTGTATAAAGAGGCATCCCTTCTGCATTCATTGGGTATTATTGCTTCAGGATTGTGCATTTTATTTCACAGAAATCCTACAAAGTTTATCGTCTCCCAAAAACCGCATCCTTTTTTTTGTCACATCCATAACGCATGTTTATTTACCTTTTTTAATATAGAAAATTTGTTCATAGACTGACATGTTTTGATGTTTAGACTCTATTAACAAGGGTTCATTAAAATATAAACAGATGGTTCAATTTATTGTTTGTCACGTCCATAACACAAAATGTCACGTCCATAACGCTGGAATTGCCCATCAGCTAAATATAAACAGTATTGATAAGTGTTTGTGTCTGATCATTTCTGTCTTTTAATGGATAAAGTGATATTTAGTAATGGCTGTTTTAACAGTAAACACATGCTAGTGTTGTGTTTGACCTGCTTTAAACATGTTTAACTGAATATACAATGCATGTCATTATTAAAAATGAAAATGTCAATTAAAATGTGTGGTTCCTTGTGTTCCTCATAAATGTTTTTTGATTTCAGAGGAAAATCTGCAGAGAGCAGAAAAAAAAACAGTTTTCAAACAGACATCACAGATGAATCCTTCTGACATGCATCAGGTTGATGGAGAATGCAGCTTTACAATAACTGAAGATTTGATCAATCACATAAACAACATATTCACAAATATTATTTAGGGGCCGATATTGTTTCGTTTTCGTACACTCAAGTCCAGCCCTGAGTGTAAGACCCTAAGAGATCATTGATGTAAATTGGGGAGTGTTTTTTAATGCTTTAAAACCCCATAATCAAATGTTTAAATCAATCCTAAACTTGACTTGAAGGCAGTGGAGAGATGATAGCACCGGGGTGATGTGGTCCCTTTTTTTACTACCAGTCAAAAGCCTCGCTGCAGGATTCTGTACGCACTGTAACATAGAGAGTTGGCGTTAAGAAATCCCTACATACAGTGAATTACAGTAGTCTAATCCGGAGGTATTGAAAGCATCGATAACAGTCTCCAGATCTTTCAAACTCAGAAAAGGTTTTAGTTTAGAGATAGTACTAAGCTGATAGAAACTGCTTCTTCCCACTGAAGTTATCTGTGTGTCAAAGCAGAGAGAGGAATCTATAATACAGAAAGACACTTCCACGTGGCAGCTTTTAAATATAAAGTCTATGTATTTGAGTTTAGATTTTGTTCAAAATGACTAATTTGATGCTATACAAACTAAATACAATAGATGGCGCCAGTATGCAGATGTTTATTCAGTTCACTGCGGCCTTGACATGAAATGGTGAATAAAGAGAAAAGTGAACAGTCGTGTGTTTATTAAAGAATGAACGGCACAATAAATCATCAGATCTTTCACAATTATAAAAAAAATGCCAATGTATATAAAGTACAGTAGTAAACAAGTCTGTATACGCGTGCGTCCCTTATCTTCTATCATTTAAATTTAACGTAGGCTTTGAGTGATGTGGCTCGATCAAACTTCAACCTATCAACTTATTAAAGTATAAACAGTATTAAACACATCATGACAGAGGTTGTTTTTAAGGTTTAATAAATAGACACGGAACATGCCGGACCGTATCTGACAATAATTCAGTGTGAAGCCATAAAAAAACACTTCTGACCATGACCACAAACCAGAGGACAAAAATAAATGTGAGGATTCGAGTCAACTCAGTTCTGTTTCAATTTTCCACATTTGAAACCTTCAAATTCCATCTAAACTTCTAAAGCCAACGTGTCACTGTATGTGATGGGTCTCCTGTTTACAGTAGCCGTTTCAGAGGCACATTCTTCTGTCACGGATACTGAGGAACACTTCGCCTTGAAACCATGCACAAGACCTAAAATAGTATTTCCTTTATGGCTTTTTCCACTTCCTGCTTTACCCCAAGAAACGAGATTGAAACGTTCCTTCACAGGTTCTGTGAAAAAAGAGAAATCTAAAGATTTAAAGTGAAGTGAAAGTGTGAGTTTTTGTCAATGTATGGTCCCCATCCTTGAAATGTGTCCTCTGTGTTTAACCATCCATGGTGAATAGTGAACACACACACCCAGAGCAGTGGGCATCTGAGTCCTTTGGGTTTCCCGTCCAACTCTCTAACCATTCAGACAATCTAAGACTTTTACTCATGTTGTTTTGCAACTGGTGACTTGTAATGCAGCCATTTTCACCTAATGGTATATGTACTTACTCAAGTATGGTTTTTAGGTACTCTTTACACCTCTGATGTTGTTCCAATTGCTTCCATTGTTGACCTCATTTTTAAGTGGCTTTGGATAAAAGCGTCTGTTACATGTAAATAAGAGATTGTTTTTCCTCTTAATCGTTTCCTGATTGAGATGAACATAAATTCTGTGTCATGTATCATTTTACACTCTTCATTGGACTAACCTATAGCCACATTTTTTCCACATTTGGGTCCAGAAATGATATAAAATGTTTAAAAACTGTTTAAAACGTCAATTAGAGTTTGTAAGAAAGCTACAGAAATAAAGAGAATATTGCTGATGTGAAGTGAAGCTTCAGTGTGACTGCAGTTCATCAACAAATCCTCTTTCTTCAATGGACCGCACATCACATGCAAAGCTCTGATCTTAAGAAGTTTTAGTACAACGCAAAAACACAGACAAAGAATTTTTGTGACCATCGCTTAGAAACTACTGGCTAAAATGTTTTTAGCTAAATTTTTTCACGTACAATCATTACGCCTGTTCACCGTGTGTGTGTGTGTGTTTCAAACTAATCATATGAAGCTGCATGATTACAAAACGTTTTTTAAATAATAAAGATAATGACATTTGAGGCAAATGAAAAAAAGTATAATATATAGTGTTAAATAATAATAATAAATAATATTAATATTAATATTGAGGAAAAAAGTGGCAGAGCTTAGACAGCAGTGTACATGAGAAACGGATATTAAATGGTCTTTATTAAAAGACACACTGAACAGACAAAATCAAAACTAATAATAATAACAAGTAAAGCATTTATGTTGTTGTGTTTTGGGCGTCTGTTTATAATTCCCCTTAAAAAACAGCATCTATACCCAAAACACAGTAGAGAATGTAATAGATTTAATGGATATAATGGGAATTGTATTAGTTTTAATGGAAACTATGAGGCTGCAGCGTTTTACGTTGAGTTTAAATATGAATGAACTCCTTTTAGTGAAAAAAGCATCATTTCTTAGCGATATGCTATCTGCACTAAATAATGAAAAATAAAAATTGAATGAATATTTTAAATAAAATTTTTTTTTTTTGGGCCAAGTTCAACAGAAGCCATAATAACTCAAAATACAGCTAACTAACACAATAAACAAGAATTCATCACAGCATCATTAAACATCACATCTCAGGAACACAGGTCGGTGTAAAACACTTAAAGTGAGATGCAGTTTTTTTATCTCTTAACACAGTTATCTGACAGAATGGATAAAACTGAATGTTTACATTTACATTACATTTGCATTTCTGTTCAAAACACTGCTCACTGGCTATTATTTGCAAAGCAGTCAATGAAGATGCTATGTGACTATATGTCTTGATGTGTAATGTTTGGTATAATGTTTCAGTTTTAACACTTGAAATTTAAACAATCAGACTCAGAATTGATCAATCAAACGACACCCAACTCTAACACCCAGCTGAAGCAAGTGTGTTTAACTCAATGTCTGGTCTTATTTTCTGATCTGATCTCTTCTTCTTCTGTTCATCTCTTCTGGATCTGACGTCATAAACCACAACAGCAACAGCAGCCACACCCACCAGAGCAGACACGACCAATCGGATCACAGCTTCAGTAAACGTACACTTGCAGGTGTGGTCTTCTTCAGAGATGTCTGCAACAATAAAACTGAAATATAATTCATCACAACTTTTAAACAGACTATGTTAGGTGTCCTTTACTCAACTAACTCACAGGGGAAAAGTTAATTTGTGTGGACGACTTTGGTGTAGTTGATTTTGTCCATTTATTTTGCAATTTACTTTAACGTTCTATTACAAAAACTGTGAAGTTTCAGCATCACTAAAAAGAATGACAAAACCCATCATATTAAACCAGTTTCCTCATCAGCTAAGTGAATAAACACTAATAATCACATGTGACTCACCTGAACACTTGTGACAGACATCAGCAGTGAGATGTTGAGTCTGGTTTGTGATGGGATTGTTGACCACACATGTGTAATAATCATCCAGACACTCCATATGAAGAGAGATGTTGATGTTACTGTGTTCAGACACACTGATGCTGGACAATAAACTCTTTCCTTTGTACCAGGAGAGACTCACATGTGACACATTCACCACTGAACACAACACTGAACAATTTGACAATGAAGACACTGAAGATGATGAAGAGTTGGAGATGACAGGAACAGGCAGAAGAGCTGAAAACACAACAGTGCAGAATAAGAGTTTATTCATTTGTTATTATTTTTATTACATATTTTGCAATAACAGCATGAAGGGCATGTGCACAAATGTAAATATATATAAAATACAATTTATAAAATGCTACATGATTATGGCAGAATATTATAAAAGAAATTCATCATCTCTTCTCTACTCACCATAGACGGTAATGTTGAATATATTGAGTTGTTTTCCTGAGGTGGTGTTGATGACTTTATAAAGTCCAGAGTGTGTGTTTATGATGTTTGTGATGGTGAGAGATCCAGTTTGATCCAGCTTCAGTCTGTCTCTGAATCTTCCATCAGGTCTCTCTTCATATAATCTGATGTTATTGTTCACTACATTGATCTCAGCTATGACAACTTCTTGAGCTCCAAACTTCCATGAGAATTTATCTTTCACTTCAGTGAGATCCACAGACAGAGAGACAGAATCTCCTTCAGTCACTGACACGGACTCACTAAACACACCTGGATTTACAAACAGTTAATATTACTTCACAAAAAGTACAAAAGTTAAATATGTATAATTCACCCTTTATTTGCAATAATATCATATGTTATAAATGCACACGCATGCACGAACATGAACACAATTAATATTAATGTGACATTAATGATGGAATAAACACAGATCAAGCGAAATTTGTTTATTGGAAAACACGAAACTTGATTATTTTTACGCGTTTTAAAACGTTTGCTCAGTTATTCAATTCAATTCAATTCAAGTTTATTTATATAGCGCTTTTCACAATGTGCATTGTTCCAAAGCAGCTTTACAGAAGCAAAATAAGAAAACTCAGAGGTAAAACACAGCACAGTGCATAGTGTTTATAGAACAAGCAAGATCATTCTAATAGATAATATCTAATAAATTAATAAATAGATAAATAAATAGATGCAGTCTCCCGGTGAGCAAGCCAACACTGCCCTGCTGTGGCGAGGAACCAAAACTCCCTTATTGATTGATGGAGAAAAAAACCTCGGGAGAAACCAGGCTCAGCTGGGAGGGCCAGATCCCCTCTGACGTGTCATAGCTGCTCTCAGTGACCCCGACCAAGTCACCGAGCAACATCCCCGAGGAAGGGGGGGATACATACTATCGATTATCGACTATCGACTATCGAAGGGGGGTTATACATACTATCGATTTCCCACTCGAAGACGCCAGTTCACATCCAGCGCAAGTCACAGTACAAACAAGTACTGCTGTAGATTGTGGGGTACCACAAGGGTCAGTTCTTGGACCTATTTTATTTATTCTTTACATGCTTGGTAAAGTCATCAGCTGCTTGGGAATTTCTTTCCATTGTTACGCTGATGATACACAATTATATATGAAAACTGATATTAATCCGTCATCATCTTCAACAACTTTAACCACACTCACTGCCTGTCTGGAAGAGATAAGGGAGTGGATGAATCAAAACTTTCTCCAGTTGAACAGTTCAAAAACAGAAGCTATTCTCATTGGTTCCCCTCATCAGACTATATGAAAACTGATATTAATCCGTCATCATCTTCAACAACTTTAATCACACTCACTGCCTGTCTGGAAGAGATAAGGGAGTGGATGAATCAAAACTTTCTCCAGTTGAACAGTTCAAAAACAGAAGCTATTCTCATTGGTTCCCCTCATCAGACTAGAACATCGACCATAAACTGTATTACATTTTCAGGGCAGCACATTCCCCTATCAACAGTAGTTACAAATCTCGGCGTCAGGTTTGACCCTCTTCTAAACTTTGAGGCCCATATCAAACATCTTTGCAAAACATCTTTTCATCACCTCAGGAATATAGCCAGACTCCGCCCCTCACTCGCCATACATGATGCAGAAAAACTCGTCCACGCCTTTGTCTCCTCCAGACTGGACTACTGTAATGCTCTGCTCATTGGGATTCCCGACAAGAGCATCCAGAAGCTCCAGTATATACAGAACAGTGCTGCCAGGATTCTGATGAGGGTGCGTAAATACGAGCACATTACTCCAATTCTTCAATCTCTACATTGGCTTCCAATTTCTGCTCGGATCGAATATAAAGTCCTTCTCCTCACACATCAGTGTATCCATGGAAATGCTCCTTCCTACCTTAAAGAACTTCTTACTCCACAGATCGCAGCACGTTCTCTCCGTTCCACAAACACTCACAGGCTCCTTCCTCCAAGGACCAAGACTCGCACAATTGGGGACAGAGCCTTCTGTGCCGCCGCCCCTCGCCTGTGGAATGCCCTCCCTGAACATCTGAGGGCTCCACAAACGACTGATGGTCTTAAAAAGAGTTTAAAAACGTACCTTTTTAAAAAGTCCTTCAATGTCCCTTCTTGAACATCTGAGGGCTTCACAAATGACTGATTTTATGTTTCATTTAGTGCTTAAATTGTGTTAATCTTAGTTGGTATTTGTTTTTAATTGACTTCTTAAATTGCCTAATTAACTGTTTTATTTTATTACGACACTTTTGTAGCACTTTGAGATTTTCCTTCAAATGTAAAGTGCTTTATAAATAAAATTTATTATTATTATTATTATTAAACAAGTCTGTCGCGTCTTTTGCGCGTTATATAAGTTACTGTGAAATACAAGGTTATGTCAAGAACAAATGAAAACAGTCCGTTATGTCTTTAGTGAAAGGAAACAGTCGGATGTATCCCTACATCAGATCAGTGAATTAAACTGAACTGTTATTTCAGAATAAAGCCCTTCAGTGTGACGCAAGAAGACCCTTCGCATCATGTCGTGTCTTCATCACAATGTCAAGACTTATTCTCCAGCTGCATAACATGATCCTGTACATAAAGACCAAAAACCTGCTGCTGTTTTTGTCGTCATTGTTAATGAAACAACAAAATCATGAACCGCTCTTGGCTAAATAAGTTTTGTTTCTATGTTGCAAATCAGTGTTTTTATTTCATTAATACAGTGAAGAAGCCATGTTTCATTTCTACATTATTCAGTTTCTTTGTTAAAATGCTCCTGGACTGTTAAATAACCTACAAGATAATACAAATTTGTCAAAGTTTGGCCGAAATAGTCTGTCATTCTTTCTTTCTTTTGAAGTGCATCACACCTACAGTATCTAAACAGGCAGCAAAAACTAAAGTTCAAGCCCATTGGTCCAGTCTCTGAGTTTAGGCTATAAAGAGAATAAACACTTTCCTGCAGCTGACTGATTTTAAGTCATTTACTGTATTTATGATTGTGCTTTTTCCCATTTTAAATATATATTCATCCAAAAGAGTGAAAAAGTGATGGCTGTGTTACTGTGAAATTGTTGCAAAAAATAACAAAAAATAATAATCCCGGCTTCCCTAAATTTGATTTTGAACCTATTTCAAATTGAAACAGACTTTTTAATAATATCATTAGCAAACAATAAAACAGAAATATAATTAATCACACTTTTTCAAACAGATGATAATATTTGTCCTACTCGACTTACTCCATTTGTGTGGACGACTTTGGTCAAATTGATTGATTGTTTCCATTTATTATGCAATTTACTTTTATAAAAAGTAAAATCTATTATAAAAGGTGTGGTGTAGCGTCACTAAACAGAATGACAAAACCCATCATATTAAACCAGTTTCCTCATCAGCTAAGTGAATAAACACTAATAATCACATGTGACTCACCTGAACACTTGTGACAGACATCAGTGTTGAGATGTTGAGTCTGGTTTGTGATGGGATTGTTGACCACACATGTGTAAGAATCATCCAGACACTCCAGATGAAGAGAGATGTTGATGATGTCACTGTGTTCAGACACACTGATGCTGGACAATAAACTCTTTCCTTTGTACCAGGAGACACTCACATGTGACACATTCACACTGAACACAACACTGAACACTTTGATCTTGATGATGAAGAGTCTCTGGTGATGACAGGAACAGACAGACAAGCTGAAAAACACAACAGTGCAGAATAAGAGTTTATTCATTTGTTATTATTTTTTATTACATATTTTTCAATAACAGCATGAAGGGCATGTGCACAAATGTATACATCTATAAAATACAATTTATAAAATGCTATGTGATTATGGCAGAATATTATAAAAGATATTCATCATTTCTTCTCTACTCACCATAGACGGTAATGTTGAATATACTGAGTTGCTTCTCTGTGTTGGTGTTGATGACTTTATAAAGTCCAGAGTGTGTGTTTGTGATGTTTGTGATGGTGAGAGATCCAGTGTGATCCAGTTTCAGTCTGTCTCTAAATCTCCCGTCAGGTCTCTCTTCATATAATCTGATGTTATTGTTCCCTGCATTGATCTCAGCTATGACAACATCTTGAGCTCCAAACTTCCATGAGATTTTATCTTTAACTTCAGTGAGATCCACAGACAGAGAGACAGAATCTCCTTCAGTCACTGACACGGACTCACTAAACACACCTGGATTTACAAACAGTATTACTTAAGTTAAACATGCGTAATTCACCCTTTATTTGCAATAATTATCATACATTATTCATGCACACTCACAATTAATACTAATGTGACATTAATGATGGAATAAACACAGAACAATCTAAATGTGTTTATTGGAAAATAATGATTCTTGAATCATAAATCATGCGTGTGACTGATAAATCTAAAGATATAAAACACGTCTAACTTACCAGACAGACTCCACAAACAGAACAAAATCACATTAAACATTTTCTTCAAAAGCTTGCAACAAATCCAGAAATGACATAAAATGTTTAAAAACAGTTTGAAACGTCAATGAGAGTTTGTAAGAAAGCGACAGAAATAAAGAGGATATTGCTGATGTGAAGTGAAGCTTCAGTGTGACTTCAGTTCATCAACAAATCCTCTTTCTTCAATGGACCGCCCATCTCATGCAAAGCTCAATCTTACGATTTTTTAAGTTTTAGAACAACCCTAAAAACAAAAGCACAGATGTGTTGTTATCATGTGTATATATATCTAGTGTTTAATTTGTGATTAGTTCAGTCGTTGTTTCAGAGTTCTTGTGGCTTTGGTTTTCTTTTTGTTATTTGTTGTTGTCTTGTTATTATTAAATCTTTGGCTGAATGTGGATCTGCTCTCTGCCTGGATCACTCAAATGTTACACATATGATGTCACCATAATCTAGAATGAGTAACAATTTGTAGGCCTCGGGGCTTATCTATAAAATAATACAATCTGTATTATACAGGCCTAATAATTATTAGATATAATCATTATATCAAAAACACTTTATTAACCTGCTCGGTTCTGAAGATGAGGAAATCATTAAACAAGCCTACTTTCAAGTGAAAAATCCTAAATCAAGTTTATATTTGAAGCATTTGATGGGCTTTTCTCTGCGAAACGTAGTGAAACCGCATGTGACGGTAAAAGTTTCTAAAGCTGCTTTACAAACCGACCAGAGGAAGTTCGAGTTGATCTATAGCAGACCACGAGGTCTAAACTTCTTTATCACCGATTGTTAAACTTCATGTTCCTTTCAAACACAAAGTTTATTTCTCTGCTTTGGATCACAGAAGATGGATCACAACATTCTGTTTTGTAAGGTCATAAATCTCAGACCTCTCATTTCTTCTTTATGCCATCAAATATTCTTGTGGTGTCATCATGAAATTAATACATTTTGTGTGTTTATTAGCGTGTTTGTTGGCTATACGTTGGATTCAGCACGTTGGTGATTATATCGTGTCGGAATGTGATGGATGTAGCTATTGGTTGTTGGCTTTACGTTGTGTTCATACTGTGATGTTTACTTCCATCTGCCTGTATGAACAGAATGAGTGGATCAAATGCTTGTTCAACTTCATCTAAAATGGAGAAGAGAAAAAACACTCTGTCTGCAAAGGCTTTGACCAGCAAGATTGAGTCAATTCAGAAACAACGTAAAGGAAGTAAACTAATGAAGAGCCAGAGACTTTCTCTCAAAGAGCTCATAAAAGATGTTTCACACATTAAAGCACCGCTTGATGTTCTGAAAATGCCACAGCATTGCACAAACTCTGTAAGTCACTTTGGATAAAAGCGTCTGCTAAACGACTGAATGTAAATGTAATATTGACCAGGATGACATATTGCCACTTGACAGTAAACATAAGAAGTAGAAAACAAAGTTCAAAATCAAACCTTACCACTAAATCATCTGCACGTTTCAAAGCAGACGCTAAAATAGCTGCTCTGATGGCCCGTCAAAGTACGTTAAGGAAAAACATTCTCTTGAGTATCAGGAAGAGACATTAAGACGACAAAAGAACAAGTTCGGCTTAAGGCCGATATAGACGCATCAATGGCAAAAGTGAATGTTTTAAGCATCTCTGAACCTGGTGTGTGGAGTGCTGCTTCTCATGGATCTGATGGCATGGAGTCATATTTTAAGAATAAAAGCTCTTAACATTGATGCAGAGACTTTTGTTCCACAGAACCCTGGACAGGATGAAAACTGGACTGGAAATTCTGATGTATGCTTTGAAAGGCCAGAAGAGAAAAGGACGGACAATACTATTGATCTCCAGCAGAGGCCCTCGGTGCTCCTGAGAGAGCTCACAGTTCCAAACACTACTGCACCTCCAGTGTCTCATCTTAGAGATGTCCATACACCCTTTTCCACAAACATTCATAGTGAGCAGAACTACATGTTGTCTGTAATGGAAAAGCAGGATGAGATAACATCAATGCTGGAAAATGATGGCACAGGAAAATTGCCTTGAGGCCACTCTGAAACACATTCATGTGAGGAAACATCAGATAATGATTCAGTCTCTGTTATTGATGTAGAACTGGTAGTTGATGTCTACCAAAGGTACAAGTTGTCCATTATTGTATGCTAAAGAATTTATCTAAGTCTAGTTTTTCACTTAAAAAATGTTTCAGGCCATCGATGGATTCAGGATAAGAGGTGAGTGTATTCTTACGAGTCGTCCAGGCATCAACTATGTCACAAAGCATCAAACAGGAAGAAGCTGCCACGTTTCTATGGACTAATAAGTAGCAAATAATGACATGAACAATCACATGAACAACATCTCAAAAATGTGTTTATAACACAGCTCTGAATAGGCTCAAAGATGCAATAGTGCTCAACACTAAAGAGACATGTCAGTGAAAAACAAGAATCAGTTGATTCGTGAGGAGAGCATGAATTGATGTATTTCTGTAAAGTTATGCATTTATAAATTATAAACATTTTTGGGTCACTATGGTCTGCAATACATGTTTACAGATTGTTTTTTAACTAAAAGTCTCATGCAGTAGCAATGTGTATATTAATAGGCTATTGAAATCATTTAAATGTACAATTATTTAATAAGAGATCACTTGTGTAAAATGCAGAATTAAAATCTGACTGTAATAGTGTTGCTTATGTTCATAATATGCCAGTACATTTCTTATGCAAAATAGTTATTTATGAAAATAAATTAAAAACAAGAAACATTTATTAATATACTGACACAAAAGAGAACCGAACGGGTACGTTTTAGAGATGTTTATTGCACATGTATTTTGATCATTTTATAAAATGTCCTTCCTATAATACATCATACAACACGTACAACATGCATCACTGACAGATGATACAGGAAGTGGTCACATAACGTTAAAGACCCGAAGACTCCGCTTCAGCTGCATACAGGTTTCCCTGCGGATCCACCATTTGACAAAAGGAGGAAAAGACTCGATGACTCGAGAGACGAACAAATCATTTCTGTTTCTGGTAGAATGCTCAAGTGATTCTTGTGTGGATAGTTCAGCGAGGTGGTCTCTGTTAGACTTTATCAGGTTTGGTTTAGCAGTGGTGGTCGTCGGGTGCGGCTCTGAGGCTCTGATAACAAACTGAAGAGATTTAGATTTATTACTAACACTGAATATCTTCACTAAATTATTTGTTAGTGAAATCTAAAGCAGGATGAGGAGCTTTTCTAAAAGCATCGTGTTATTGCTCGTCTGCGGTAAGTGCTTTATATTGTCAAATTGAATACTTTCACTTTCACAGATGGGCGAACCCCATCTGTCGGCTCTACACAACGTCGAGAGACCGACAGAAAGGGAACCGATGTTATTGATCAACTGGGGATCGTTTTCTGACGGCATGCGCGTGCACGGTGATGATTTTACAGGATTTCCCTGTAAATTGAGTTTAGATTGTATATTTTGCACTTACACGTTGGTCAGTGGGTCTATACTATGATCTGATACTATGAGCATCTGAAGACACACCTATCTGTATACTATGAATGGATACAAAGCTTCCCGTATTTTAGATGTTTTGGGAAATAGGCAAATTACCAAATAAAATGCCAAAAGTTATGAAATTACTGTATATGTATGTTCATGAAAAATGTTTTTTTTTACCTAGACCTATACTGTCACAGTTATTTTATGTTCTGTTAGGTTTTTTACCCCCCTGGTTTGTTTCTTTATTAGTTAATTAGTTTTCAGTTGTCCCTCATCATTGTTAATTAATCCCACACCTGTTTCTGTTTTCCCTGAGTGTCTTCCCTATGTATTTAAGCCCTGTGTGTTCCTTAGTTCTTGGTCCAGTATTGTTAATGCTACGTGTGTTTGTCTCTAGTCCTAGTTTTCATTTGTTTTATATTAAAGTATCGTATTTTGGAAATCCTTTGTTTGGACACTTTATCCTGCTACACGTGACACATACATTTTGTTAATATTCAATTTATCCTGTTAAAATGGTCTGCTGGCTCAGTCTGAACATGTTAGACAATGATAGTAAAATTAAACAACAATATTGTCGATTATAAATTCAAAGTTTATTTTTTTTTTCAAAACGCTACAAATCCATTTTTTTCTAAAAACAAACAAACAAGAGAACATGCAACATATGACATCAGGGACTCATACTATAAATTAATATAAATCAAATATGTGCAAATGCATGAAAAAAATATCAGCCAAATAAACAAACTAAATAGTCAAATAAAATGAATATTTTCAATTTCATTTTTCAATATTTTCCACCACATACAACAAATAATTTAGAAATAACACATACAAATACCACTAACCAGCGAATTCTGATTGGTCGAGAGGACATATCGCGTTTAGGCTAAAAACAGGTTCGGGACTTATAGCGTTTTGGAAAGGAAGCATCTTGTAGTACATTTTAAACAAGGAAATATAGTGATTTGGCAATAAACATTGATGGAGCAGTGGATAGGTTTTGAACACAGCAAAATTATTAAATTTGACGTTTAATGCGTTTAATATGTTAAACATTAAGTCATTAAGTAGTTGTAAAGATGGCTTTACAGGGCAACATAAAGAGGACAACTGGAAAGAAAGAAATCCATGAGAGCTACAAATAATTAACTGGACACTGTTGGACACCATAAACAATCATGTAAAGTAAGGTACTGTACAGAACATTTACAGCTTTAGATCTCATATAGTTCACTGCAATAGTCTTTCAGGCTACATGGCCATCATAGTCAAATGTGTGAATGCAAGTCTCATGGTCATCTTGCATCATCAACAGCATTTAAAATTTTAATGATTACAGAGATTACAGACAGATACAAACGTCATCGTGTCACTGTATTATAAGAAATGACTTTAAAATACTGGTACACTGTTAGCATCTTTAATATTTGTAAGTAAATAAAATATCATGAACTGCTAAGGTAAGGTTTCTTCTTTGTTCATTTATAATACCACATGTAATATGTTGAAACTTAAATTGTGAAAACGTAATAAATGTAGAACTTTAGAATTAACCAAGATTAAGAATACGTATTACATTGCGCTCTAACTAATGATAATGAATATGACCTTATTATAAAAGGCTTACCATAAGCAGCTGTATTGTCCTTCTCCAATCTTTTAATGGGTCGTGTTTAATACGATTCTAAATAAGATTTTAATGTACCTGAATTATGATGGTCTTCCGTTTATTTTAATACAATTTAATACAATGATTCACTCCCCTATCACAGTAATACAGAGCAGATCTAATAAAACACAAATAACCAATGCGTGGCAATGATCCAATGCACCCGGGAGTAAAACAGCAGATATAATATATTTTACATTATTATGATTTTTTGATAATGTCAGAAGCACTAGCGAGAACTGACAACAGAAGGCTTTTTTTATGAATGCAGAATATTTTATATTCTTCCATAGTTCTAGACTTAATCCATCAGTTTTTTCTGAAGTCTGCACTGTTTTAGACAAGAAACTAATAGGCTTGTTCGACTTTATGCTAATGACGTCAAAGTACCGCGAGAGCTGTTCGAAAAACCATTAAGAGTTTGCTTTCGAATCGCTCTGGCGGTACTTTGACGTCATCCGGCTGTCGGATCTTGCTGCGCCGCATCATGTCGAACAAACCTAATGTGATTTAGTTGATGACATCCGCTAAGGGGCGGGGCTTGTGCTAATGAAGGCTCTTAAAGTGGAGTCGATTTTCTCAACGCTTTTGAATCGAGAAATTGATCCCCATTTGATCCATTTTTTTACTGATATTTGAGGCATTCTTAAACAAGTTATGCACAGAACGTTACCAAAACAATGAAATAACCGTGTCTTTGGGGGCTATGTAATCTGTTTTTTGGTTCTCTTCACAAGTAAAATCGTGTTATTAGACAAGACTCAATATTCTCAGTTGGATCTGTGTGCTGACATCATCAGCAGTCTGACACATTTCATTTCTGTATTAATGTTTGTGTTTGTGTTGTTCAGGTGTGTTTGTTGATGTGACAGATGAGAAGTCAGTGTCAGTGAATGAGGGAGAATCAGTCACTCTTCACACTGATGTGACTAAACTACAGAACGATGACAAGATACGGTGGAGGTTTGGAGAAGAAGGTTCTGCCACACTTATAGCTGAAATGACCGGTGGTGGTGCTATAAATTTTGAAAATGATGCTCGATTCAAAGACAGACTGCAGATATTAGATCTTCAGACTGGAGATCTCATCATCAAAAACATTAGACACAAACACTCTGGACGATATGAAGTAGATTATGAGAACAACACCGGAACAGCATACCAGAGATTGAGAGTTACTGTCAATGGTAAGCAGAAATGTGTTTGGCATTTGAATTAAGATTGCTTTTACTTTCCACATTTAATTAAACTAAAGATTCAAGTGCAGACTAAACACGTACGTGTGTGTGTTACGTCATTGAGTTAATACAATTAAAACAATTCAGTGCTTCCATGATACTTCAAGACAATACCTCGAAAATATTGATATTCAAAAGCATTTTCCATGCAGTTGGGAAATAACCGCCACAATATTAAGGTCCAAAAATGTTACATTTTTATTAATAAATAAAAAACAAGAACATGTCTAATACATTTCCATCCATCCATCCATCCATCCATCTTCTTCAGCTTCATCCTGGGCCGGGTCGCGGGGGCAGCAGTCTAAGCAGGGATGCCCAGACTTCCCTCTCCCTAGACACTTCCTCCAGCCCTTCCGGGGGGACACCGAGGCGTTCCCAGGCCAGCCGGGAGACATAGTCCCCTCAGCATGTCCTAGGTCTTCCCCGGGGTCTCCTCTCGGTGGGACATGCCCGGAACACCTTCCCGGGAAGGCGTCCAGGGGGCATCCGGAAAAGATGCCTGAGCCACCTCAGCTGGCCCCTCTCGATGTGGAGGAGCAGCGGTTCTACTCTGAGCTCCTCCCGAGTGACTGAGCTTCTCACCCTATCTCTAATGGATCACCCAGCCACCCTGCGGAGAAAGCTCATTTGGGCCGCCTGTATCCAGGATCTTGTCCTTTCGGTCATGACCCAAAGCTCATCATAGGTGAGTAGGAACGTAGATTGACCGATAAATCGAGAGCTTCGCCTTGCGGCTCAGCTCCTTCTTCACCACGACAGACCGGTACAGCGACCGCATTACTGCAGAAGCTGCACTGATCCGTCTGTCAATCTCCCGTTCCATCCTTTCCTCACTCGTGAACAAGACCCCCAGATACTTGAACTCCTCCACTTGAGGAAGGAACTCTCCACCCACCTGAACTGGGCAAGCCACCCTTTTCCGACTGAGAACCATGGCCTCGGATTTGGATGTGCTTTGGATTGGTTGGGCAAATTCCCATGAACCCTCCAGCAACCTGGAGAGGGTATAGAGCTGGTCCAGTGTTCCACGACCGGGACGAAAACCAAACTGTTCATCCTGAATCCAAGGTTCTACCATCGGCCGGATTCTCCTCTCCAGTACCCTGGCATAGACTTTCCCGGGGAGGCTGAGAAGTGTGATCCCCGATAGTTGGAGCAAACCCTACGGTCCCCCTTCTTAAAAAGAGGGACCACCACCCCGGTCTGGCAGTCCAAAGGCACTGTCCCCGACCGCCACGCGGTGCTGCATAGATGTATCAGCCAAGACAGCCCCACAACATCCAGAGACTTGAGGTACTCAGGGCGGATCTCCTCCACCCCTGGTGCCCTGCCACCGTGGAGTTTCCTGACTACCTCTTTGACTTCTGCCCGGGTGATGGACGAGTCCGCCTCCGAGCCCTCAGCCTCTCTTTCCTCAATGGAATACGTGACAGCGGGATTGAGGAGATCCTCAAAGTATTCCTTCCACAGCCCGATGATATCCCCGGTCGAGGTCAACAGCTGCCCCCCTCCACTGTAAACAGCATTGGTAGGGCACTGCTTCCCCCTCCTGAGGCACCGGACGGTTTGCCAGAATCTCTTCGAGGCCGACCGATAGTCCTTCTCCATGGCCTCACTGAACTCCTACCAGGCCCGGGTTTTTGCCTCTTCAACCACCCGGGCTGCAGTCCGCTTGGCCTGTTGGTACCCGTCAGCTGCCTCGGGAGTCCCACAAGCCAGCCAGGCTCGATAGGACTCCTTCTTCAGCTTGACGGCATCCCTTTCTTCCGGTGTCCACCACCGGGTTCCTGGATTGCCGCCTCGACAGGCACCGGAGAACTTACAGCCACAGCTCCGAGTGGCCGCATTGACAATGGAGGTGGAGAACATGGTCCACTCGGACTCAATATCTCCAGACTCCCTCGTGATCTGGTCGAAGCTCTGCCGGAGGTGGAAGTTGAAGATCTCTCTGACAGGGGATTCGGCCAAACGTTCCCAACAGACCCTCACAGTACGTTTGGGTCTGCCGAGTCTGTCCAGCTTCCTCCCCCACCATCGAATCCAACTCACCACCAGGTGGTGATCAGTTGACAGCTCCGCCCCTCTCTTCACCCGAGTGTCCAAGACATACGTCAGGCCGAAGGTCAGTTAAAACAACCAAATCATCAACCTCCGGCCAAGGGTGTCCTGGTGCAATGTGCACTGATGGACTCCCTTATGCTTGAACATGGTGTTCGTTATGGACAAGCTGTAACTAGCACAGAAGTCCAATAACAGAACACCACTCGGGTTCAGATCAGGGGGGCCGTTTCTCCCAATCACGCCCCTCCAGGTGTCACTGTCGTTGCCCACGTGGGCGTTGAAGTCCCCCAGCAGAACGACGGAGTCCCCAGTCGGGGCGCTTTCCAGCACCCCTCCAAGAGTCTCCAAGAAGGCCGGGTACTCTACACTGTCGTTTGGCCCATAGGCGCACACGACAATGAGAGACCTATCCCCGACCCGAAGGCGCAGGGAAGCGACCCTCTCGTTCACCGGGGTGAACTCCAACAAATGGCGGCTGAGCTGGGGGGCTATAAGCTAACCCACACCAGCCCGCCGCCTCTCACCATGAGCAACTCCAGAGTGGTGAAGAGTCCATCCTCTCTTGAGGAGTGTGGTTCCAGAGCCCAAGCTGTGCGTAGAGGTGATCCCAACTACCTCTAGTCAGAATCTCTGAACCTCACCAACAATCTCATGCTCCTTCCCCGCTAGAGAGGGGACGTTCCATGTCCCTAGAGCTAGATTCTGTGTCCTGGGATTGGGTTGTCGAGGCCCCCGCCTTCGACTGCCGCCCGATCCACTAAGCATCGGCCCCTTACGGTCCCTCCTGCAGGTGGTGGGTCCACGGGAGGCTGAGCCCGACTGGACCCAATGGGGGGAGGCCCGACTACCATGCGCTCGCATTTACTATACAACAGCGGCCTCAGGGATCTTATTAAAGCTCTGTTTATATCAGCTGACATTGTTTTATAAATGTAATCTGTTTGTGAAACTGTTTCTTGTAGATGCTCCTCCTGTTTTTAAATCTGACACATGTGAAGTGAAGTCAGAATCAGAGACTGTGGGAGATTCAGTGACTCTACACACTGATGTCCAAACACACAGAGGTGATCTGATACTGTGGAGGTTTGGAGATGATGGTGTTCTCATAGCTAAACATGATAAAGAAGACAATAAGAGCTCAATGTATGATGGGAGATTCAGAGACAGACTGAAGCTGGATCCTCACACTGGATCTCTCACCATCACAAACACCAAAACCACAGACACTGGACTTTATAAACTAAAGATCAGCAGCAATAGAGACACAAAATACAAGACATTCAGTGTTTCTGTCAGCGGTGAGTATCTCAATTCTCTCATATTTAATAATTATTAATATCAACTTTGTGTGAATAAATCACATCATATCATGTAAAACACATCACACAAATTGTACGACTCACTCACATATATTTTTAACAAGAGAAAATTCTCCAGTGTTCATGTCAAAATCTGTTTTATTTATGTACTGAAATACACAGTCTGAAGAATTTGCTGCTAGAAGTTGTGCTTTCAGATCATTTTTAGTGCATTTTGAGTGAGAAATAAACTGTTGTGCCAAATTCAAAGTTTGTGCAAAACTTTGACAAATGTGTCCTAGCAATTGTAAACAAGTTCTTTATGGAACAATTCAGCCAAAAAACACATTTTTGGACAACTCAGACTGGCTTCTGCCATGAAATAGAGATGCAATTTGGAGTAGAAATGCACGTGTTAGCGATCCAATATCAATGTTATTTCTTGTCAATAACTCACTTAGTCAAGATTTGAAAAGGTTGTTGTATTTTAAGTTGAAGCACCTCTTAAAATGCTGGATTTAGAAATCATTGCTGATTTTTTTTCTTTAATCATTACTTTTGGTCAAACATCATGGAGAGTTAACCAGTAAAAGCTTGTGAACTTTGACAATATTGCATTTGTTTTGGATATGCAAGGTTTCAAGTCAACAGTGATGAAATATTATAATAATGTGATAAAATAAAATAATAAGAGGAAAACATTCCCTTCAACTATCTCTTCTCTTAAATGTCCCAGTTTAAGAAAGAATGTAACAGATCTAAAGAGAGACCAGATGAAACCACTGAACTGTATTCATCTTTTATAGCAGGAATACGTGTGTGATATTATTTTAAATGTTTCTCTTTGTCATTACACAAACAGATCTATTTGCTGGACTGTTGGCAGAAACACACTTCGGTGTCCTGCTGGCTATTGCTGTTGTATTTACTCTTGTCATTGGTGTTTTTAGTGTGATTGTGTATCGCCACATTAATTATAAACGTCAGAAACGAATGGGTGAGTTTAATCTCTTTTACTGTAATAAGAAATCATATATATTCATTGTATTAATATAAAGGTGTTTGCCTTGTCGTCTTCCAGTCGCTCTGTGACGCTGTCTGCCCCTGTTCTCTCTCCTCACAGCTTCTCACAAGTCTCTTAAAGTGCATTTGTGGTGCACATTTCATCAGTTTGTTTTATTCCTTCATAAACATCTGAGATTGTTGATCATCTTCACCTGAACACTGATGAGTTATGATGTTTATATTTCTCTCTCTTGTGTTTGTGTGACAGTTAAAGAGAAGATAGTGCCTAAGGGAGATTATGTAACTCTGGAGACTCATGTCACTAAACCTCAGTCTGATGATGTCATCCAGTGGAGCTTTAGAGATGATGTGATAGCCACATTCAATAAGAACAACAGTGATGAGATATTCATAGACAGACTGCAGGTGAACACTCAGACCAAATCTCTCACCATCAGATACATCAGAACGGAAGACGCTGGACTGTATAAAGTAAAGATCAGCAGCAGCAGTCGAGTGAAATCATTCCTTCAGTTCATCACTGGTGTAGGACCATCATACCGTCAATTCAATGTTATTGTCACAGGTAAGAACTCAAGTCTATTGATAATATTTATATGTTCAACACACATTTACGCAATTCACCTCATCAAACACAATGTGCACCACTGAACTGAAGAGAGAAACATTTTTACACTTCAAACCAGCAGACGACTTAAAAAGTCACAAACACAGCACATGAGTAATACAGACAAATTGTATTTACTGTTATAACACGGCGCTCGCTCTGGAAATCTCGGTGCTGATTGGCCAGTTTCAACATTCCAAGGTCTAATATTCCCCATCAACAACCGCTCAAACCCGCTTTAATAACACATCTAAACTTTTTTAACAAACTATTAAAGGTCTTACCAGGGGCACCGCCAGGAATTTTGGGCTCCATATCAAAAAATCAAATTGGGCCCCCTCTGCGCAGCTGTTGTCACTACATCTCTAGGACCTAACTGTCCCATCAAAAGCTTTACTTAACTCTAATTAAAGGCTTAAAACTGTCTTGCTTCTTGTAGTTCAATACAAGTACTAGCACAATATTTACTGCTGGTGATTTGTACATGCATGTAAGTCTAGTAAGCAAATGAGAATCATGAGGTCAAAGGAACCGCCTGAAGACCTCAGAGACAGAATTGTGGCAAGGCACAGATCTGGCCAAGGTTACAAAAAAAATTCTGCAACCCTTCCTAGAGCTGGCCGTCCGGCCAAACTGAGCTATCGGGGGAGAAGAGCCTTGGTGAGAGAGGTAAAGAAGAACCCAAAGATCACTGTGGCTGAGCTCCAGAGATGCATTCGGGAGATGGGAGAAAGTTGTAGAAAGTCAACCATCACAACCAACACATCACATCAACCTCCACCAGTCGGGGCTTTATGGCAGAGTGGCCCTACGGAAGCCTCTCCTCAGTGCAAGACACATGAAATCCCGCATGGAGTTTGCTAAAAAAACACCTGAAGGACTCCAAGATGGTGACAAATAAGATTCTCTGGTCTGATGAGACCAAGATAGAACTTTTTGGCCTTAATTCTAAGCAATATGTGTGGAGAAAACTAGGCACTGCTCATCACCTGTCCAATACAGTCCCAACACTGAAGCATGGTGGTGACAGCATCATGCTGTGGGGGTGTTTTTCAGCTGCAGGGACAGGACGACTGGTTGCAATCGAGGGAAAGATGAATGCGGCCAAGTACAGGGATATCCTGGACGAAAACCTTCTCCAGAGTGCTCAGGACCTCAGACTGGGCCGAAGGTTACCTTCCAACAAGACAATGACCCTAAGCACACAGCTAAAATAACGAAGGAGTGGCTTCACAACAACTCCATGACTGTTCTTGAATGTCCCAGCCAGAGCCGTGACTTAAACCCAATAGAGCATCTCTGGAGAGACCTAAAAATGGCTGTCACCGACGTTTACCATCCAACCTGACAGAACTGGAGAGGATCTGCAAGGACGAATGGCAGAGGATCCCCAAATCCAGGTGTGGAAAACTTGTTGCATCTTTCCCAAAAAGACTCATGGCTGTATTAAATCAAAAGGGTGCTTCTACTAAATATTGAGCAAAGGGTCTGAATACTTGGGACCATGTGATATTTCAGTTTTTCTTTTTTAACAAATCTGCAACAATGTCAACAATTCTGTGTTTTTCTGTCAATATGGGGTGCTGTGTGTACATTAATGAGGAAAAAAATGAACTTAAATGATTTTAGCAAATGGCTGCAATATAACAAAGAGTGAAAAATTTAAGGGGGTCTGAATACTTTCCGTACCCACTGTATATGCCAACAAGAAAATAAAGTCGACATGTAAAATGGAATTTCCACACCAGGGTTATTATAGTGCTAAACGTTTCCCTGCACTGATTAAATGGTGATTAAATGTAGGCTAACACTAGTCTGTTGCTAGCTAACTTTCTCTATGGACATTAAGCCAACAGGTTAATACCACTCGAGACTATAAACACACCTTTCTTGGTGAAAAAGTGGTGCATCGGTGCATCTACTGATTGCAACTAAACACCGTCACCGAGTGCGCTAAGGCAGGACCAAACCATTTCATGCAGTTGGTCGGTCAATATGGATACTTTTTGGTCAATGGGGATTTTAAACTTTTACTGCCAATAACAAAGAGATCATTTTATTATTATATAATTATATATATACTGAATGATGATGGTTTAATAATTTTATATTAGTTTTTACCTATTTTTGGGGCCCCTGTCAGTCATGGGCCCTTGGAATTGTCCTAACTTTTCCCCCCTATACGGCGCCCCTCGCAGAAGATATTCTACATTCATAACTTCTGAGCTAATAAAAGATTTTAAATCTTTGATTCATATTCAATAACTTGTGAGCAACTAGGTGTGTAGCATTTATATCCGTTTTAACTACCAAAACATCTGTCATGTGTTTAGTAATGTTGACATGATCATGAAATGATTATTAATGTAATATTAATGTGTTATAATGTTTGTGTTTCTCTCTTCTGTGTGCTGCTGTTACAGAGACAGAGTAAAAGTGGAAAATGATTCTGTCACTTTACCCACTGCTTTAACTAAACTACGGTCACATGATGTGATCCAGTGGAGGTTTGGAGAAACTCTCATAGCTGAAATCAATAGAAAGAACAACAAGTTCACTAGAGATGATGAGATGTTCAGAGACAGACTGAAGCTGAATGAACAGACTGGAGATCTCACCATCAGTGATCTCAACACTGAACACACTGGACACTATAAACTGAAGATCATCAACAGTAGAGGAACATCATGTTGTCAGATTGAAGTTGAATTTCAACTAATTATAAATCTTGTCTGAGAAAAAAAAATATGAAACGAAACGCAATGTATAGGCTACGTATTAGTATGATGTCTGCATGATTTGGTGGCAAGCGCAGAAAAAAAATCCCAATGAATGAGTGGCGCCGTTCTGTGTACTGCTCGAGTGATGCTCGTGCCACTCTTAACCCGAACTAGTTGACTTTACTTGAAATTTGCGTAGAAACCCGTTGCATTTAACTTTTTTCGTTTTTGCGTGGGATGAAACTAAATATAATTATTTGAATTAACATAAAACCTTTGGTGGGTACAATACAATTTTTTTGCATCAGCTCTCTTCACTAAAGATCATCAATTCAAAATATATATATTTTTTACTTTTTAATTGTACCATACCGTATTCAAAATATATAATAAAAAACTATAACAATGTTTCACAATAACTGTTTTTTTCATTGTGCATCTTGAGAACAATACACAGTCATGGATTCGGATGGTTTCTGAAAGTTCCTTTGTCGAAATCAGAAGTTGATTTTTTAAGGTTTGTAACTTGGTTTTAAGTCACTGTTTCCCAACGAGAGAAGAACCTTCTGAGTGAATTTAAATGTGTTCTTCATGGATTTAGGGTAGTTGAGGTGGAGGGAGTTTGCAAGTCCAAATATAATGCAGACAGCCTTAGGAAGGTCTTTAATTTCGTCCATCACGACTTCTCCCTCAATGACGATCTTAAAAGAGGCTGGATGAAGATGAAGAGAATAGTACAACCCCTGCCTGCTCAACAAGTCAAGGTGACGGATTACTAAAAACAGACCAAATGACATTTTAATCATGTTAAACAGTCTTACAATGACACAGTTATGTATAAATTGGACTGCTCTACTAAGCCTACAACAAATGGGTTACTTTATACAGAAAGGATCATTTTGTCATTTACTTTTTTTCACTCATGTCGTTCTAAACCCATATAACTCATATCCATTTTTTTACAAAAGAAATTTAAAAAAACACCAATTTTATATCACAAAAAGACAACTTATTTTTTTCTCAAAACGCTTGTGTAAAACTACTTGATTCATGTGAATTTATACTTTGTTGCCCTTATGATCTTTCTAAACCTTTAAGTTGAGGATACCAGAATTTTAAAATGGAGACAAGTTTTTATTAAGAATACCTTCAATTGTGTTTTTCAGAGTCTAAGGGATTTTGATTGTCATAGTTTACTCGAGGTTGTTATGGTGTTTTCAGATATATAAGAAAATGTAACTTACACAGCATGGTTTGAAGAAGTCTGTGGGGCTGTTTACAAGGACAACCAGGAGCCCTCTGAGCACCAGTGACCTTATATCAGTTAATTCTTGAGTCTGTTGGGTAGTGAAATAAAATTAAAAGTTACACAAAAAAATATCTACACAAAGGATAACCCATACAGCACAATTTAGATTGCATTAGTCAACCAACACACTTTTAGAAACTCATAGAAAATGAGTCGATACAAAACCACTGTTAACATTAATTAGCATCTGCTAATGACATCGACTTCTAAACAGTTTAAGTTACAACTATCTATAGATAAAGAGAGGAAAATCACTTATATAAAACTTTAAGTTGAATTTTTAGTAAGGTATTACGTTACCTTAATACATCAGAGACAACTTTAAGTTAGCGTTAGCAACAAACACGTTTACCTTAACTTAATGTGCATGGACATAAGATCCAAAAGAAAATCGTTTGGCAAAACACAAATACACATTCAAGGTTCTTTGTGGAACAATTTCGAAAATCTTCAATGGCATCGCAAAGCTCCTTTATTTTTCAGAGGTTATATAAAGTGACTTGAATCGGATGCAAAACTTTGAATGAACCGAATGTTTGCTTAAACAGACAATGCTGACGAAAAAGAACAGGACAAACAGAAATCAGGTAACAAATCACAATTGAGATATCATTTGATAATGAAGAACTGTGTTTTGAAGCGCTTGCAGTGAGATTTCAGTCCTGAAGTTTCTGTAAACAGTGAAAACTGTCCTTTAGTAGAGATCTTACAGACGTACATGTGCTATCTGTCTGGGAACAGGAAGTTAAATTATTAGGAAACTATAACAGATTTATTCAGGTAATGACCGTTAGAAATGATAGACATAGTTGTCTGTGTGTCAGTGTGTGTTTCCATGTTTAACCGCTAGATGTCATGTCTTCATGAGTCGTTGACTGCAGGGGTGTCTCCTTAACCACCTGAGAACATGACCACAACTGCAAAGTGCCTTTATACACAAAAAAGATTGATGCTAGAATTTACAAATAAGTTGCAGAAGCCGTTATATTTGTATTTCCTTGGCTCTTCGAGCGAATGAACGTCCATTGGTCTCTTGTTTACAACATGTTTGTCTGCTGGTGGAAACAGGTTCTGTTCAACATCCCAACACACAACCCTGACAGCACATGAAGCTGTTTAGGTGAAAGATCGCAATGATTCCAGAACTGCACAACACTTTCTACATGGTTTTATTTTCATAGTAGATAGCGTTCTAGATCAATTTACAATCATGATTATTCATGTAACTACAGACGCATGAACAAACATCTTCTGTGGGTATAAAGAACACGAACATATAAAACAAAAAAAGTCTTCTGCTCATCTGACATAATAAACAGACGTACTGTAGATGATAATGTTTTTGATTATTGTCACCGTTCTTACAGGACTTTGACATTAGTCCCTTGACACGTACAGTATTTACTGGTAAATTGCAAGAAAATACAGATCATGTGTGAACGGGACCCTTTACGGTAAATTTGTAATTCCAACTTCCCAGTAATAGAATAGAAGTAGTAACGTTACCGGCAAACTTCAGTAAGTGACAATGTGTGAACAGCACATTCGTGTATGTACCAGAATGACTTCACCCGTAATTTACCAGCATTGCTGTGTGAAAAGGGCTGTTGTGAAATCTTTATGAACTTTGTGTTCTTTATTGTACAATTTTAAAGTCATTTTTCAGATTGTCTGCTGTTTCTCGCCCTCACACATGAACACATTCATATAAGCTGATCTGTCCGTGTCTCGAAGTTTTTTTATCAGATCATTTCTAAGCAAAAATACACGTTTAACATCCGCTCCTGTTTCTCTTATCGCCGCTTCTCTTTTTACTAGTTTTTTGTAATCTTTTAAAGTTGTGTTGTACAAAACAGGATGATACTGCTGCAATGAGCCATTCCTCCATTTTGGATTTGTTTCTACCGAAAGGTCACGCTTTGACGTTTTGATCTTCTATTGGTCTCACGCTGGTCAGAGTTCACCAAACTTGAACTTTGCTAGGCAGCAAAATGCGAACAGGGGCTTGAGTTTCCGGTCTGTCGCATTCGAATGAGTGGAAGTCTATGGAGGGAAAATTCAACCGCGGCTTTAGGCGAAGATTATCTTCAGACTGATGTCATGCCGCAATCGAGAGCCAATAAGACTTCACATTCAGTGCAGACGTTACAACGCAATCGATCACAAGATACATGAGAACCAGAGCTTCCTCACAATCACAGCTGACCTATCACTTCACCTGCCGTTCATTTTAAATGTGTGTTAAACCCAGAAGTTCACACAGGACGTGAAGGTTTACTGTAGATGGTGCTCATTTCAGCGTCTTTTCCTCATAAAAATCGTATGTTTTTGTACATTTTGAAAAACAATTGTGAGTGTTTTATATGCTGTGTTTTATGTTATATAATAACTAAATGAGATGCGTTGCTTGCTCAAAATGCTTGAATGGTGTCATTTGTAATGTAAATTTACATTTAATCATTTAGCAGATGCTTTTATCCAAAGCGACTTACAGGTGGAGTAAACAATGGAAGCAATTGGGACAACATTAGGACAACAAAACGCATAAGAGCAATGAAACAGGTCTCAAAAGGTCTTCCTACAGAATACAGTGCCCAGTTTAAGAATTCTTTTTTTTGGATAGAGAAGAAAGAGATAGTGATCAGGAATGATCGGTCAGGTGCTGACGAAAGAGATGTGTTTTCAGGTCATTCTTAAAGATGGCCACAGAATCTGCTGATCTTGTAGCAGCGGGCAGATCATTCCATAAATGTGGAACCGATCCGGAGAAGGTTCGTGAGAGCGATTTTTTTTCCTTTTTGGGACGGCACCACAAGACGTTGTTCGTTTGCAGAGCGTAGAGATGTGGCTGGTACATAAGTGTGCATTAGTGAATGAAGATAAGGGGGGGGGGCAGAACCAGTGGTGGTCTTGTAGTCCAGGAGCAGAGTCTTGAATTTGATGCGAGCGACTATAGGGAACCAATGTAACTTAATGAAGAGAGGAGTGACGTGTGCTCTCTTCGGTTCATTGAAGAACACTCTTGCCACTGCATTCTGAATCATCTGTAGAGGTTTGGTCGTGCAAGCTGGACGTCCAGCTAGTGGCACATTGCAAGAGTCAGTCTGGACAGGACAAGAGCCTGGACTAGGACTTGCGAAGCATGCTCAGACAGAAAATGTCTACTTTTCCTGATATTGTAGAGGATGAATCTGCAGGACCAAGTGGTGCTGGCAACCTGATCTGTGAAGTTAAGCTGATCATCGATCACCAGTCCCAGGTTCTGGAAGATGTGATGGTTCATGAGCCCAGTTGAATGGATAAGTAGTGATGGAACGAAATACAGTTCATCCTGACAGTTTAAAGTGCGAATCACACTCCAATACGTGTCATCTTTGCTAAATAATAGAGCAATTTATCATTTGGTAACGACGCTATTTTAGGAAACGCTCCACTGGGTCGTATTTGGGGAACGTTGAAAACGACCAATGGGGTCGTTTGAGTTGGAGGATTTGTTGGGTGGAACGTATGACAAGAGAAAATAAAAGTTTTTATTGTAGTTTTTAGTTCAGAATGTACCATTTCTCCTCCATTGACAAAAAAGTGTCATCTCTGTCGGTTACATGTGTTTTGATTGCGGTACGGCACCGCTTGTGCTTTGCTTTCTGGGGAGATCCCTTTTTATACACCGTAAAAAAAAAAGTAGCTTGGTTGCCGTAAAATTGTGAATAAATTCAATTTAGAAATATTAGTTAATATAATGAGTTTGCATGAATTTAATTGAATGAACTTAACATTTTAAGTTTACCCAAAGGTTATTTAAAATGAATTAATTATAAGTCCCCACACGCCAGTCCGCCCCTAGTGTTTTTTTGTAAACCACAGACCTCAAATCTGCAACGATAGACACAGAAACACACATTTCTATAAAAGATGAACCTGAGAATATCATTTTGAAGACACACAAGGCAGGAATGTCATGAGGTTCAGCAGCCATCATAAAGATGAAGTCCAACAGTTGTGAAAGGAGATAAAGGTCAACAGAAGATGTGTGTGGAAAATAAACTGAACACCACGTCTCATTTTATTTTGGTCTGTGGTCGTGGAAAGTTTCGTTTTCACTGCTCTGCTAGCGTTTTCTTTCACACAGAATTTGTTTTTCCACTTTTCATAGTAACCGTTAAGCTAAGATTTTCACACCACAATCACTTTAGGTCATAAATGTAATTCTGTTTTAAGTAGAATATGTTTGAAAGTTTAACTCATTGAAAAAATGGCAGGTATTGTACTTTTGTATTGTACTATACATTTGTTTCTGAGTTTGTGCAATCCCATGACGTGTAACTAGATTAAATAAAGTACACTTATACATTTAGCAGATCAGTTCATTATTGTCACAGAATGACCCAGACAGACACGAGTATGTAAAACCACAACGGAAGTTTATTGAAGTGCTACAGGAACCCGCTGATAATAATCTGGTAAATAGAGATATTTCAGAGGTAAACTAGATCCAGCAGATGATGAACTATTGCATCTTTTACATGAAAACACACACGAGGAAAGTAAAAAAAAACTATATAGATGTGTGAGCCGATAGCTTCGTGGGAAGTGCTCCGATACGTGGCGAGGTTGCGCATGGGGCAACCCGTGATGGTTTCCGTCTCATGGTCCGTTCCAGATCCCACTTCTCTTCTGGTCCTCTCTCTTACTAAAACTGTACAAATAAAGGCAAAAACCCCCAAAATATATATCTATAAAAAATACTTAGGAGGCTGTATTCTTTACTGACTAGATGATGAAATACAGGATTTTGACTTGAGACTGATTTTGATATCTAGACACAACACCCCCCAGACATACTGCCAAAACAATTGGGACGTCCCCTCCGTTCCACAGTTCCACGAGTACAAATCTCAATATCCTATAATGACATTCCAGAGGATTGTGTGCTTCTAATTTTATAGCAAAAGATTGGGTAGGGCCCTTTTCTCAACATAACAATGCCTCTGTGTGTGAGACGAGGGTCAGAAAGAAATGATTGATTCAGTCATTGTGGGCAAGTTGACTGCTCTGCATAAAGCCAAGTCCTGCACCAAGCTGAACACATTTGATGTGACTTTAGTATCAGTACCGGCAGGAAATATAAGTGAACAGCGCTCTCTCCACTCGTATTACCACAACTAAGGTGCCCTCGAGAGAACCCCCTTATACCCAGTCGAACCATAGGTGCCACATGCATCATAACTGAGAATGGGACACCATACTAGACAACATGTCACTTCACTCATTTGTTGAAATGTTGGGTTTTCAACCCAAAGTTGGGTCAAAAATGGACAAACCCAACCTTTGGCTATGCTGGGTTTTTCATATCATAATCTGGGTTAATTTAACCCAACAAATGGGTTTGTCCAGTTTTGACCCAACGATGAAAGCATTTTCCTATCCCTTTAAGTATGGACATAAGCATTAATGAAGATTATTAAGAAGGGATATCTACTGTAACGTGAACGTCCAGCAACAACGTTTGATCATCTTGTCATGACTGCAGCATACACCACATCATCCTCCACTGCAGATACCTGCAGACACAAACACAAAACATGTGTTTAAACATGATATAAAACGCATAGTTCCAGTCCTTGATTCTGAATGGTCATAACTTGATATCAAACTGTGTCGCAACTCTATTTATCAACTACTCTGGTGCAGCGGTCATAGCTGTTTTATGGCGAATTGTTGAGTTGCGACACACTTTGATCTCACTTTATTTACTTCATACTTCCACTAAGAAAACACTTGTGTGTCCTCTCTCGCGACTTCTCAGAATGTTTCGTCATTTCTCATTTATCTCCTCAAAGTGCAATTTCGTCCTAAAAGAGTTTGTCCTAAAAGATGTCTGAGCTCGATCTGTTTCCAGGTTATAGACTGTAGGACGGATGAGTGTAAAAATGTGGAAGCATATCACTACACAACACGCTTAACGTAAACGAAACATTCACAAAATATAACTTCATGAAGCTGCACTGATACGTAGCTACACTATAAAACAATAAGTAGGATTTACATTTCTTGTTTATTTGAGCAGAGTTTTCAATTTTTACTTCGTACTTCGTAAAAACTCTTTTACAAAATAAGTAAAATTGACTAAATAAATTAAGTAAGTCCTACTAGCAAGTGCTGTATTGTGAATAAATGGTGGCTGATGGCGTTCCTCCACTAGTCCCTAACAACACCCTTCAATCATTAGCAAAAACAATCTCTTATGTTATTAATTAGACATCATTTTTTAGAGTTAATTTATGTGTAATATTAAACTACACTGGTCGAAAATGACACGCAGCACCCTGATGACCGTGTGTTTACATCAGGGATTAACTGACCTTGGGATGTCAGTACTGACCAATCAGAATCAAGTATTCCCCGTGTGATAATGACAGAATAGTGAATAAGCAGAATTTAGACACACAAAACGCACATGAATGTTCTCACCGGTTTATGTGTTTGTCTTTTGCGGAATGTAGGCTCTGCGTACGTGATCTCCTGCTCGCTGGTGTGATCTGTTTCAAAAACAATCATGTATTAATACAAAGATGTTTCAGAACCATTTGCACTTCACCTTTAACACAGCGTCTTTACAAAACCACATTATCTATGCACATTTGTCAGGTGTCGCTTCCACACACCATGTTGTCTGCGTTTCCTGTAGATGCAGAAGATCAGAAGTGCAGCTGCAAACATCACAGATCCAACAACAGCACAAGAGAGAGGAAATGAATGACTGAAGGGGAGACTCGGTTCTGTAATGACTAATAAGACACATTACTGTAGTTAAATCTGTATGTCCACTCTTACATCAGTAGGTAAACACTAATAATAATACATGTGCACACCTGAACACTTGTGACAGACATCAGCAGTGAGATGTTGAGTCTGGTGTGTGATGGGATTGTTGATCACACATGTGTAAGAATCATCCAGACACTCCAGATGTAGAGAGATGTTGATGATGTCACTGTGTTCAGACACACTGATGCTGGACAATAAACTCTTTCCTTTGTACCAGGAGACACTCACATGTGACACATTCACCACTGAACACAACACAGAACAATTTGAGACGTCTGATAATGATGAAACTCTCGAGATAACAGGAAGAGGCAGATGAGCTGGAACAGAATTAAGAATAAAATAGTAAAATTCAATTTTAATACAAATAAGTAAATTGCCGAATAAAATATATATTAGAGTATTCAAAAATAAAGTAAATACAATCAAACAATGTGCTATAAAGATATAAGCGAGAAACATGTTTTAAAAAATTGGATTAGAAACATGAAAATGGGAATATATATCACATTAACATATAAAACATTGATGTTTTCTGCTCACCATAGACGGTCAGAGTGAATCTTGTGAGTTGTCGGTTTGCCTTGATGTTGGCCACTTGATAAAGTCCAGTGTGTGTGACGCTGGTGTTTGTGATGGTCAGATCTCCAGTGTGTTTGTTTAGTTGCAGTTTGTCTTTGAATCTTTTATCAGGTCTATCATCAGATAGAGCGATGTGTCCGCTCTTGATTTCAGCGATGAGACTTTCTTGAGCTCCAAACTTCCAGGAGATTCCATCCTTCATCTGTGTTTCAGTCAGATTCACAGACAGAGTAACACAATCTCCTTCAGTCACTGACACGGACACACAACCAAACACACCTGAAAAATACACAACGACACTCACTGAAGCTTCGTTACGTCTGATCAGTCTGTGATCATCAGTGCAACGTGTCCTGACAAACTACACAGACGTCTATTAAATTACAACAGGCATGTAAACTCATTTTATTGATTGATTAACAGGCTCACAGTGTCATTTTGTCTGATTCGTGAGTTATTCTGCACTAAAATTAAGTGAAGATATAAAAACAACTTACCAAACAGACTCCACAAACACAAACAGAACAACATTACGTCACATTCAGAAAAAGCTTTTACAATAAATAACCGAACAACCCAGCGGGTTCTGACACTTTTAATAACTAATAGACCCCTTTACGGTGTAATTTATGGCTGCAGAATGGAGTCGAGGGAGGAGTCAACATCACAGTGGTCAGATCACACTTTCTGCTTCTCAAGAGCTCAATCACATGACTCATATCTATTTGCAGCAAGACAAGTGTGAGAACAGAAACGCTGTGATAGAACATAGCTTGAAAATCGCTCAGTTATACTTGATTTTGTGTGTTTATCCTTTATAAGTATCCAAACGAATAAAAAAGAAACATCATGGTATGTTTCTATTTGTGATTTGAAAACCAATAGATGCAAAGGAATTTACGGAAAACCGGCTTTCATACATGTAATATCAAAGATCACACTACAGTCCAACAGGTGACAGAAGGGCTTCTGACATTGGCTTTCCAACAGCCATAGACCTTAAGTAGACGAAAAGACTGGTGGAAACAGACATAAATGACTAGATGCTTTTTTATTGAACAAAGACAGGGGATACATAACACATATTCTACAAAAAGGAATTAATATAGCCAACTGAAAAATATTAAACAAAGACATCAATCACAATACATATTTATATATAAAATTATAACAATAAATAATTAATTAAATCAAAATGAAAGGGTCACTTTCAAGAATCAACAGGCAGTAATCCTCATAAGGAAACCCCAGTTTTACATTAGTAGGGCAGTTTTCATAGCTTTCCTATAAAGCGAAGAAGATAGAGGATCAGAATAGTTTTTAATCAACATAGAAAATTCTACATACTTTACATTTATGAAGATGAAATACACCACAAAGCGTTATGAGTTTTAACATCTCATCCATTTTCTTTGACCCTGGGCCCGTTGCAAAATGGAGAAACCAACACCCATGTGAACTCTAACGTCAAGCTCACACTACATGAACTTTGGGTGGATTTTGCTGTCGCAGACAGATTTCTTCGGTCTCCCTGATAGCACACTTCATGACGTCTGCATCTACATCTGGAAGACATCTGCAATGCACAGTTTGCTTATTTGCAATATGTCTCGGAGACGTCTGCGGTCAAATGTGACATATATAAGACGTCTGTAAGATGTTTACGATTAAGAATGGATGAAAAACTGCTATTTCTAAGATGTTCAGCAGACTTACCTGCGCTAGCTGGGCTGCAAAAAAAGCTTCGGATCGTGACCGAATCGGTGCTCGTACACGACTTCTATTGATTTATTAAACAAAATTATAACAAATTAACACCTGACCAAAGCAACAGAACTAAATTTAACAGAAAACCTAATTAACAAAAAAGACAACAATAACAAAATATAACAAATAGGCTTAAGACAACAAACAGGGCCAGATGAAGTAGCTTGGTGATGATTATAGCTTTCCTGTAGCTCAGTGGCAAGGTTGTGGGTTGGATCCCAGGGGATTGCAAATACCTATGTAAAATGTATAAGATAATGCAATGTAAGTCGCTCTGGATAAAATCGTCTGCTAAATGCATAAATGTAAATTATAGAAGAATTATAGAAGATGCGTGCTGTGTGTTTTCACTGCAGCACACCAACCTCTAGTGGACAAGGGCAAGATAACAACAAACAAACAAAAAGAAAATATAAAACAAAACAGAGAATAATAGGAAAATCGTATCTAATAAAATGTAAGTACTGGACAAACAATGGTCAACAGTGGTATCTTTGGTACTGACAATATGATATAATAATATATATGATATATATAATAATATGATACAAGTGCATGTGTAGACTGCACAGTTATCGTGACTTACCCAAATATGGGAAACCTCGTATTGCGAGGAGAACAAATTGATAACTATCATATCACCAAACGAAGCTCGTCCTTTACAAACTAAATAATCACATTTATTCAACACACATGACGCTCCGCAAACTGCTTCATTATTATAACCTACCCGGATATCAGGAAGCTCAAGTATCAGGAGAATAAATCAGGATTTCACAAGTGTATCAATCAGACATCCAATCACAGAGCCACAGCTGACGTGAGAAGTTTACTGCAGATCAAACGAAAACCAACAGGTACCTTCAGCAACATGCTATACAACCTGCTCATAACCACCAGCCAACAGGACCATTATCGTCCTCGCAGACCGACACTAGATAGGCAAGTGAACGTAGTGGAAAGACAAGTTCAATGTTGGTATACATGGGGACAGCGCCATCTATTGTATGAATCGCATGATGTGACTGAGCGTATGGAGTAGGGACCGTCCATAGGAAAGTTGACGAAGCATTGCTGTGGAAATGGATGATTAAACCCACACACTTCCCAGTTGTATAATAATAATAATATTGCCCCTTCTGGCGCAGTGGTTACAGCATGGCACTAGCGATGCCAAGAAATGTATAATACAGTACAGTGAGTCGCTTTGGAGAAAAGCGTCTGCCAAATGCGTAAATGTTAAGCCAATACGTTTATTACTCAGTTACGTAACACAATCATTGTAAACCACCAGAAAATGCACATTATAAATACATTAGTCTATGTGGAAATCTTTTTTTTCTTTACCGATATTTCAAAGCTTAGAATGCCGCAAAATATAGTGTATCACAGACCACATCAAGCACATCTGTAATGTATCTACTTGTTTTACACTCTTTGGCCACCAGAGGGTTTTGAAGCCTCGAGAAATGAACCATTTGTGAACCACTTGGCTGAAAAGCAATTTTTTAACGAAATTCGTAGATTTTCAAGGATAAACTAGAACAGGAGGTTCCAATATGTTTTAGAATTCGTTTGTCAAAGAAAAAAATATATTTCTTGAACTCAGTTGGCCCAAGAAATAATGCGATACAAATCGCGAAATCTATCTATTCTATTGCTGACGTTTCCCGTCGACTCCACAACGCGATTTGGGAACATAGTTGCCAAGTCCGCTTATTATCCGCGACTTTGGGCTTGTTTTTTTTTCGCGTTACAAATCCCGAGTCGCGTTTTTTTTGGTTTATTAATAAAATATGTATTGCTTGGTAGAAAAATCTGAAAAGCAACTTCGTTTCTTTACAATTATGGTCACAACTCGCATCCATTGATTGACAATGTCAGATTACAGCTAATAGCCAATCAGTGCAGTAATATAAATTCTGTAGCGTAATTCGTCAAGACATTGACGAACATCCCCCTCTTCCCTCATTGGAGAAAATTCAAATTTAACGTGCACTGTAGGCGCGTGAAGTACGTTGTAATCGAAGCGGTGACAGATAGATGGACATAAGACGTGTACATTTTAACAAACAATGCCACCAACAAAGTGGTCCAAGTATGGAAAAAAATACAACAAAGACTGGGAATAGGATACAAAAGTTAAAGACTGGATATGTCAAGTGCTCGGTGATCAAACCAAAGCGATGTGCAGGTACTGAGATTCGTGATCACCATGGAGACCTCCTACAACATGCAAACACAAGAGGAATGCCAAACCATTTCCCTCAACACGTCTAATGGAGATATCGGGTTTACAGTGTCAAAACCTTCTACTACAAATAAAATAGTGGTTCCAGTTTAATATGTCGCAGGCTCATTCATTGTAAAATAGTTAATGATAAATTAGATTGATGATAAATAAATTATCGAATAATATTGGGCTTGTTTTTAAATCTCAGGTTGCTTATTTGTCTCGCGAGAGTTGGCAACTATGAGGAAGTGCTGTCATCCACTCTCGTCTTCTTCTCAGGCGAGGCAATGCGCATCACGAGCAAGCCTATTTTAGTGATTTTCGATCGATTTGGCGCGTTTAAATGAACGGACCCTGATGTTTGTGAGTGTGACTAAATACGCTTTGATTGTTGTTGCTAAGAACGGACTGCTAAACGTTTGTAGTAGGACAAGAATATAATTTTAACCTTAAAGATAATGACGTCGTGGGAACGAATATGGTCCGGTCCAGGTCAGGGGCGCAGATGGGATTTCTTTATTTAAACATAAATCAGTAAATTTACCTCAGTCGATTTATACAGTACATAGGGTTTGATGATACTGTAATGCAAGTACCCTAATTTGGTCTAGCAAGATAAAACATTATTTCCAGACGATAAATTGTTTGATTTATCCAACCATTCTTTATGTGTTAAATCGCTATTTGCGTCTCTCCACTCATCTAATTGCATACTCATGCTCTCCACGCTTTGCTGTGTTTGCTAAGTGCAATGGACTAGCATACAAAACTAATCTGCTCGTTTTAGGATCCCGTGTCAGTGTCGCAGCAGCTGGTTATTGTTGCTAAAAGAAATACAAGTGGTGCAAAATCTCGGTGTTAAATTTCACCGAAAAATCGGGGTGGGCATGCGCACTCCAGTTCTTAGTGCGCATGCCCACCCCGCCAACTACGGCGAGCCCCGAGGGGAAAACGGTATTGCACACACACGCACACACTTACTACAATGCGAATGCACTCAGTATTACAAAATAAAAACACTCAAATAAAATCTGTTACATGAGTTCAAAAGCTGGACCCCTCTGTGTCTAGTTGTTGTGCTCCCAGATCTGCAGAAGAATTCCCTCAGAAAATACAACCTACTTCTGATTTGATTTAAGGGTAATCCAAAACACAGAAAGAAACCAAGTGTTCGAAAGGAACCTGAACTTTGACACTCGCCGAGCCATATAATTACAATGAAGTACATAAGCTAACGCCTTCACCTACCCCAACCCTAAACCAAACCTTACAATAATAACAAATATTAATAAACTGTTTTCAGCGTGACAACAACTATGCGGTATTGTAGTGCGCATGCCCAGTGGAGGAACTTTACCCCTCAAAACCCACAAGCCAGCAAACAGAAAGTAGAGCTCAGACAACGGAAATGTCAGTGACATCATGTGTGTTTATCAACATCAGAACAGCATGTAGTGAGAACGTGTGAACAAAGTATTGGTGACCGATAGATTATTGTGCGTTAGTCTGTGTCTACACCCGATCCGACGCTGAAGCAGTGACTGTCGGATACTTAGGCTAGTGTGCATAGTGGACACCTGTTGAATCCTCAGTTTAACTGATGCTTGTAGTCAAGTCAACAGGAAGTAGAAGCTTGTGGTTTTAGCAAAGTGCCTCAGAGGTACAAAAACTACATAGATTAATAAAATCGACGGATTATCTTCGTGAAATCCATTGGTACTCAAATAAATCAACAGGAAAATGAAGAACATAATTGTTTCTTTATTACTCGTGTACGGTAAGTGATTTGTTTTAATCTGAAAAACACTTTCACATTGTAAACTGAACGAGTGTATGTATACATACTGTAGTTTACATTATGTTAACTTTAGGCAGGGACGGACTAAGACGAGGGTCCCTGTTATCTTTTGATCACAAAAATTGCCTTGTGCAAACTTGCTATTGTGAACAAAACCTTACGTGCTCTTCTGATTGGTCCACTGCTGTGAAATGATTTCTACTTGACACAGCAAGTGAAACGACGGCGATTATGTGAGTGACGCTGAAAACGGCGCGAGAGTTTAGGATTATTTATTGGATTTATTCGCTACGGTCTACGGTTTTTACAGTGTTTATTTATTTAGAGCCTATGCTGGCGGTCTGGGCTGTGCTGGTTTTTGAGTAGAACTGGTCTACACTGCTTCTCTTACTCTGGACACTATATCACAACAAGTAATCATTAGAAAGCAAAATTCAAATCTATTTAACACCCAAACTGGAATCACAGATTATATTATAGAAATAAACAGTTTGCTGATGGCTGACAGGTCAACAGCCAACATTTACCCTTACAGATGGGATACTATGAAATTTCCATTGGTTACCTTCCAAAATAGTCAGTTAGACGGACTTTCCCCCTCTCTCCCCTCTTCCCAACATTTTCTATATGAGAAAGAGGGCAGAGATTTACATATATTATGCATTATTAAACTAACATGGTCCACATAATCTAGCAAGCTTACTAAATTTTCTTACTGGGTATCATAAAACATAAGAAAACACATCACAAATTAGCCTAGCTTTTTAAAAAGCATATGCAGACCTGCTAGTGTTCGGATGTTTTTTTATTTAATGCTTTGCACCACAATGGTTTACACTCTCATCACCATACAATTAAATTACTTATCATATAAATCAGCCATGAAACAAACAAACAATCAACAACAAAAAAAGCGATATAATCATATATTCCTCATTTAAGAACTGCGTTGGATAATGATAATGACAGCTGTTTGTGTGCATGCTTGAATAACCTTACATAATTCCTAAAAATCTAAGTAATTTTAGAGTTATTCTTTTTATTTTGTTGTTGGATGAACATAACACACCACTAACGTCAGCCATCCGATTTTATCGCAAATGTTGCATTTATTTAACACATAAGACTATGTTGCAAATACTCACCATGATCGCCACCCTAATATATCTTTTTGTGAATTTGACAATTTTAGTGATATAATTTATAAAATAATAGGGCACCCTGACATGACAGACAGGATTCTTTGCATGCGTAGATTGTGTAACGTCACAGCATTGAGTTTGTTTGGGGCGGGGAATGGCGGAATTCAAATAAAAATGCAGCAATTACAACAAAGGTTCGCAAATGAAAAAAAAAACACTTGGCATAGAGTTTAGGGGGACGCTAACACAGGAGTAGATTAGGGACTATTTAATCAGCAAAATAAGCGAGTATACTGAGGGAATATGCTAATATTGATCTTCCAAAGTCGCAACGTTCTGTTTTCGGGCTCCTGGGGCCTGCGCGGGCCTTACGGGAGCCTCTGACACCCGCAGCCTATCCCCTTATTTTCATAGGTTGCTATGGTACGGATGGAGTTCGAATGACCTCAATTCAAATTCTTTTGGTGGTGGCCATCGGGAAACCCTGCCCGGAATAGGCGTCAAGGGGGATGCGTAGGAGCCTTGCGCACGACGGGGTCCTGAGCCCACCGGTAGGCTGCAAGGGGTCGCCTGGGCGACCTTCGGGAGGGCCGCTAGCCACCCAATCAACGCGCGTAGGTTGGGGGCGTACGTCGAGTCACCCCCTCATGGCTTGGCATGGGACTTCACCTTGCCACTGATCTGCGGCGCATTGGTTCTTAACTTCAGATCAGAGATGCAGAACACCACACAGCAGCTTTTCTGTATTGCACCAGGCAAAAGTCAATCGTAATCATTACAATGAGCTAAGACTAAGTGGCTAACAAGGTCTACACACCACGTCCATTCAAATGTTGTTTTCCCCAACGACATAAACGGATATGACGTTTTTGTTGACGTTCCCAGTAATACAGACACTCGGCCAAACCCATTGATAAACATGTCATTTGCATGACTTTGAAAAAATAAAATCTAAATTTTAAACTGAATTGTTACAATTATTGTGTGAGTATTAATACAAAAAAATTTTTTGCACATATTGGCGACACAGTTATGTTCATGAGTTAGAAACTAACCCTTTCTCTCAACAATTAGTGGTTTAGCTTTTGTTGAAACCAGTAACTTTGTATTGGCACTTAATGTATTATGGCTCCTGTATGACATATCGCTTATTGCTCCTAAACTCTCTGTAAGTCGCTTTGGATAAAAGCGTCTGCGAAATGTAAATGTAATGTAAATGTTTAGTAAAATTGTTAATCTGGGTTTCATTTTCATCGTTTTGTTAATTTATTTCAATTTGGCAGGAATTCCCTTCCGTAGAAGAAATACTCCCTTGCCTACTTTGTGCCTGAGGTGGACAAATATGTCTTTTGAAGGATGAACGTGTGTTTTAAATTGTTGGGGATTTTTTTAATTCTGCATTATTAAGTGTGAGTCGATGAGTCTATGGTCTTCTCAATATGCCTCCTCGCTCCTCTGTCCTCCATCCTATGACCCGGAGCTCAGCCCTCTTTAAGGACATTTCAAATCTCTAACTGCACCTGGAGGAAGTGAGGATCGAGGAGGCTTTCTGAGGAGACATAAGCATGATACAAGGGTGTTTCCTTTGTGGAAGTGGTTTAACGACTAAACCTGACGCACGTATAAATTCTCCTCCCTCTGCATCGTTACATCTTTAGATCATATTCAAACACTCATAGATGTGAAAATTAAGCTTTATTATATCGTAAATGTAGACCTATTTCAAACAGTATAGTTAATATTCAAGTAGTTAATTTATTAATAAAGTAAATATTTACAGTATGAACAACATAGATTTGAAAAACCGTATATACGATTCTGACCAATTTAAAACATGTTTTAACTTATTTTATTGTAGTAGGATTATGACATCTGTCAAGTATGTATTTAATATTTTAAATTTTCAATGTGCAAGGTTTACACTCATATATAATTGTCGATGCTTTGAAGTGACGTTAAAGGGAGCGAGGATATGCCATTTCACTAGTTTTAATTCCTCCGTCCTCGCATCTTTTCCTTGCCCCCTTCCCTCTCATCCTGAAAAGGTGGAGCACATACGTGAGGTGCACAAATAAGAATTGAGAAGCACCCTATGACCCCTACTAGCCTCAGCTCCATCCACGTTCTGCCTCTTCGCACATTTTCGATTTTCCGGAAGTGACGAACTTTCAAGATGGCGATGACTGGCTCCACCCACTTTAGGCTTCAAAGTTGCTCATCATAAACCTATGGCCCTGTTTTATACAGACTCGTGTCCCCCTTGTTTGTTTTTGGATGTGTTGCTGCGTTTAAAAAAAAGCTGTTCGATCCCAGGGGATTGCACATACCTATGTATAAATGTATAGGAAAATGGATACAATTTGGATAAAAGCGTCTGCCAAATGCGTAAATGTAAATGTAGTCCAAACGCAAACACGATATGATTACGTCACAAGTATGCTAATCAGTATGTGACGTCACCAACACCACAACTCCAATCCCGTTTACCTTCATTATCTTCCTAAAAACAGAAGCAACTGATTAAAACAAATGTGATGTGTTATGTGGTTTTGAAGAAGAATTGATTCTTTATTTAGTAATATTTGTAAGACTTGATGATGGGATGTGTGTACCTACAGATTTAATGTCTGCACTACTGTTTGTTTGTGTTGTTCAGGTGTGTTTAGTGTTGATGCAGATGAAGTGAAGTCAGTGTCAGTGATGGAGGGAGATTCTGTCACACTACACACTAATCTCACTGACATACAGACATCTGATGTGATACGCTGGAGGTTTGGAGAAGTCGGCGAATCTAGGGTTCTTTTAGTTGATATTGATAAAAACTGTATCAAATATAATGGTCCATTCAAAGACAGACTGTACACAGACATTCAGACTGGAGATCTCACCATCACAAACATGAGAATCAAACACTCTGGACTCTATGAAGTACAGATCAGCAAAGCTGGAACAACATACAATGGATTCAGAGTCAAGGTCACAGGTACTGAATTGATTTGAGTCATCGTTTTGAAGATTCATTTTGCTTAACAAATAATGGACTTAAGGTTATGCTAATAAGGGGATTCAGGGCTCCAGACTCACTTTTATTCCTGGGAGCACTGTAGCCCCTGGCTGCAATTTTTGGAGCGCGTGTGGTGCAGTTTTAAATGCGTTGACATACATCTATGCATTAAGCTGCAGGTGACAGTGGTTTGGTTCCACTCATCATTTAAAAGAGGCCGAGCCTACAGAGAAGCTTTAAGTGTGACAGTACTGTTTGAACTCTGAATACACCAGACCAATTTACTCTGAGTCCGTTTGAACCAACAGAAAATGTGCATGTCATTTTGTTTGAGAAGTATTTATTGTATTGTGTTAAACCAAAGGGCTCGTCTTATGTTCTTATGATGAATTAATTGTGTATTAAGGACACTTTTCGTCATACAATGTAAAGATAATTTTTCATAAAACTTAAGAAGAGCTTTCTCCTGTCGTTCAGTCTTGTTGTGAACGGATTGGAAATGATTCAGCGCTGAAATCAGCAAATCAATGATGTATTCTGCAATTGCCTCACCGTCTGCCAAAATCATTATACACCTGCGTTAAAGGATCAAATTGAAAATGCTTTCATCACTTACTCACCTTCTAGTCTTAGGTCTGATGAACACAGAGAAAGATATTTGGAAGAATGCTTATAAACCGGACTGATTTTGGAATTGTTCCCCCACCCCTCATGCAAATAGTTGCAAATATTGTGTTTGTATTGTTACAATGTCCTTCCATCCTCAGTACCATCCCGTTTGTTATGATGTACAAGAAAACTGAAGTTACACAAGTGAATCAGTCAGGAGCGATGAGTGTTCGGTGTTTGTTTTTTGTTGTATGATGAACATTCATACGAGTTTATTATTATGCTGCTGCTAGTGCACGGATGTAATACTGTGACTGCGTGCGTTAAGTTTCTCTGCTGTTCACGTTCACTTAAGACATCACAACAGACTACTTTAGATACTTGCTTATATTTACATTTATTCATTTGGCAGATCATTTGGCTTTTATCCAAAGTGACTTACAAGTAGGAGAGCATATAAACATTTTATCAACAAGACAATGACTTTACTTACTTTTGTGTGGATGTGTCCATTCAAGAGCAAGATCATCTCACGCTAATCCTTGTCCATCTTGTAGTTGCTCCAAGTGTTATCAGTGCTGGTGATGTGAAGTCAGTGTCTGAGGGAGATTCTGTGACTCTACACACTGATGTCCAAACACACAGAGATGATCTGATTCTGTGGAGGTTTGGAGATGATGGTGTTCTCATAGCTAAAGATGATAAAGAAGACAACAAGAGCTCAATATATGATGCTGATGGGAGATTCAGAGACAGACTGAAGCTGGATCCTCACACCGGATCTCTCACCATCACAAACACCAAAACCACAGACACTGGACTTTATCAACTGAAGATCAGCAGCAATAGAGACACAACATCCAAGACATTCAGTGTTTCTGTCAGCGGTGAGTATCTCAGTTCTCTCATATTGATGTCAGTTGTGTCTTAATAACTTATATTAAGAATTCAACTCTTGCATTTGAGAGTTTATTGCACTTCAAAATCTATGATAGTCAAGAATATGTGTTCATTTAGAGGGATCACGAGCTAAACAAAAGGCTGAAGAAGAACATCCAAACCTTATTTTAAATATCGACCTGTTTATCCCCGCTCGCCAAACCGCGCATGCCATGCAGGGCCATTGAAACTTTTACTGTAGATACAGTTTGCAGCACTATTACCCAATAGCAGCACCGGGCAGTGCCTGTTACTGTAAGGCTACGTTTACACGATGACGAACTGAAAAGTTTTCGCTTTGTGCAATCAAAACGATCTGCATTTATACGGATCCGGGACAATGAATAAAAGTGCTGTATTAGGCAGCAAGGCCAGTGGATGGATCAAGACTCTAAAACATGGTAGAAAGTAGACTATTACTTACCAATTTTGAGAAAACACATTCCTTGTGTTTGTCTTAACTGACAGGAATATGTGTGTGTTTGATGGGATCTTGAACCTTTTTCTCTATCATTTCAGATGGAGGTCTATCTTCAGGAGGTGTAGTTGGAATAGTGTTTGGTGTCCTGCTGTGTGTTGTTGTTGTTGTGTTTGTGTTTCGTCGCATTATTCATGAACGTCAGAAACGAATGGGTGAGTTTCATCTTCAGCTGATACTGTAATAAGAAAACATATATATTCATTGTATTAATATGAATATGTTAATATGGCTGCATTATTAATCTACCATAATCCGCACACGATTTGGCGTTTGGCAGCGTTTTTTAATGCACAGTTTGTCAGCGATGTACAGTTAAATTCAGCTGCATCTGAACACCAGAGGGTGCTCTGTAACAAAATAATAGTGTTTTACACCTTGTATGCATGTAAACGTGTTGTTCGACACTACATTAACCAAAATAGGACCTTCAAAATTGAAGGAATATTTAATCTTTAATGTTTTCTTTTGGTTTCCTCAAGTCCTAGTTGATTTTGAAGTTTTATTTGATGATTGTTTATCAGTGAACTAAATTAATTGATTAATAGTCTGATGAATCGGTTGAGTATTTAAAGCTTAAAACCACAGATCTGCTGATACGTTTTTTGTCAACTAGAGTACACTACACAGATCAACAGACCGTTCACTTAAGGTGCGTTCATATTTGTAGTTCGGTTTTAGTTATTTTGGTCAAATCTTGTTATGACTTCCTGTTTTTGCTTCGGTTCAATGCCTTTGGTCCGTGTTGCATTCGCCGGAGTTTGTTTGTAAGCGGACCCAGACCCATCTTTCCAGCGATCTCGGTCCGCTCCTTTGGTGCGCACCAGGGTTCTGGTGACAGCGCTCACACTTACACAAATAAACCGCACTAACACAACAATCAACAAAGTTTGTTTCAATCAAACCAAACATGGCATATGTGAACACACCCTTACAGTCTATTCAGGTCACACATTTACTGTATTCTTTGGATTCCTGCATGTCAAACCTCTGACCTTGGTGTTGCTCTGACAATGTTGATGATCTTGACCTGTACACCAGATTACAATCCTCATATTTCCTTCTCTTGTGTTTCTCTCTTCTATGTGCTGCTGTTTCAGTTAAAGAAATGACTGGAAAGAACGGGAGTTCTGTCACTCTAGAGCCTGATGTCACTGAACTCCAGCCTGATGATGTCATCCAGTGGAGCTTTGGAGATAAAGTGATAGCCATATTCAGTACGGACACCAAGCTCTTAACTGATGAAGAGAGACTCAGAGACAGACTGAAGGTGGATGATCAGACCAGATCTCTCATCATCAGAGACATCAGAACAGAAGACGCTGGACTGTATAAAGTGAAGATCAGCAGCAGCAGTCGACTGAAATCATTCCTTCAGTTCATCACCGGTGGAGGACCATCATACCGTCAATTCAACGTTATTGTCACAGGTAAGATGCTCGGGCCTATTGACATAACTTTTCTTTGTTTATGCTAATCTGATATTAATCTTGAGGACCTGTAGAGTAGTCTTGCATACGTCACATCTTCAAAGAGTGTTTAGTTTGATCCAGGGCTGCACTGTTAATCGTATTTAATCCTGATAACCATTTATGCTTCTCACAATTAATTGACCATAATTGTTATGATATTAATGTTTTAAAAGCACAAAACTCTCGATACGGTCAGAAAATCATCGCTGTCAGACTGAAAGCTTGTATCTATTAAACTTAACAGGAAATAAAAAAACATAATGATTTATAAAAAAAAACAGAAAATAAGTTTGCCTGCTTAAAAACAAATGAAGGGGTTATAATTGTTATGGTAGGTTTATTTTAAGCCAGGCAGGCCTCTTTGGCAGGAAGACCTTGCAGGCGCTTCTGGATTTCAACATATCGTGGTGTAACGTTTTACCAGTGGTTTGCTTGCAAACTGTCGTCCCAACTGTCTTGAAATGATTAACAAGCTTCTTCGGTTTAGTTCTGGGCTGATCTTCAACCTTTCTCATGATCATCTTTACCGCATTGGGGAAATCTAGGCAATAGGACAATTGATCGTTTTTTGGATTTCTTCTATTTCCAAATAATCGCACCAACAGTCGTCTCCTTCTCACCAAACTTCTGTCTATAGTCTATTCAAGGTTTGTGCAGGTCTACAATCTTGTCCCTGACATCCTTTGAAACCTATTCAGTCTTGACCATGCTGGTGGAGAGGTTGAAATGTGAGGAGACAGATTCTGTTGGCAGGCATCTTTTATCTACATAACAAGCTGACTTAGGAGTACTTTCTTAAAGTGACAGGACTGATCTGTGGTCCATATAGGCACATGATCAATCTGTGGAGCCAGAATTCCGGCTGGTTGGTAGGGGATCAAATACTTATTTCACTGACTGAAATGCAAAACATTTTGTAACCTGTATATAACATTTTTCCACCAGAATTTTTGGTTGATATTCGGTTTCTATCAGTTAAAACAAACCTACCATAAAATAATAGTCCCTTCATTTCTGTGTAAGCAGGCAAACTTACAAAATCAGCAGGGGATCAAATACTTATTTCCTTCACTGTATATACGACAGATACGGCTTTATGATACATGATTACATCCCTGTTTAACTCTGTAAAGAAGTCAGAATGCATGAACTAGCATTTACCCCCCCAGCCCCTTAAAGAAAGTCATTGGAATGCTTGATTCTGATTGGCCAGTCGCGTCATTTGTAGGTTGGTTATTTCCAAACTCTCCCACTCTCTAAACGAATGACACACGGTAACGGGGATGCTCCAAATCATTTTGACAAGTTTTTTTGACGTATTAAATATAAATATGTCTTTACATATAAGACATGCCTGTTCGTGATATTAGAAATGTGTAGGATAGAAGCACAAGTGTTGGCAGATTCTGTTTCTCCAGAGATTGATGTAACTGAAATGGAGTCTGGTGATGTGAGAGCTGGTGCTTCCTCTACTGTTGATGATGTTCAGTTGAAAGTGTCTGTCAGGGGTAAGTAAAGCTCAAGTTAATGTGATGAAAATGACATGTTTGTATGAAGTGCTGGATTGATGTTACTTGTATTCTGCTTTTATCTTCTCCATACATCTTCTGAAATTGCTTCATGTTAAAGTGATACTTCACCCAAAAATGAAAATTCTGTCATCATTTACTCACCTTTGAGTTGTTCCATATGTGTATAAATGTCTTTGTTCTGATCAAAACAGAGAAAGATATTCTGTAGAATGCTTATAACCAGACAGATCTCAACACCCATTGACTCCCATAGCAGGAAGAATGACCTTATGATATTGTAGCGAGGAAGGCGGGGCGAGAGCCGTCAGACAAAGGGGCGGGGCCGGTGGCGTGAGTGATGATGGATATCAGCTGTGCGCACACCGGCCCCGCATTATGACGGAGGAGAACGGAAGCATAAAAGGACGAGCTGGCAGAACATTCGACGAGAGAGGACCGGGCCCGGACATGTGTTTAAGTTTGTATTTATGTTCTTGTGGCCGGCAGTCGACCGTGAGGTGGCTGCCGGCATTTTACTTCCGTGTTTTTGTTTGTTTATTTTATTAAAACTTTATTTAAATGTTCGCCGGTTCCCGCCTCCTTCCTTCCCTACATTGAACTGTGTTACATTGGTGCCGAAACCCGGGAGGAAGGAGAGACATGCTGTTAGAGAGCCCTCGCTGCTCAGGGGCATCGCGGTGCTGAGGAGTTCGGGCAGCGCGGACGAGGGAAGTTCGCTGACGCTGCCCGAGGCGGTGGTGCTGGAACGAGATGAATCGGCTGGGACGGAGAGCTCGCTGCCGTGCTCCTGGGCCGAGGGGATGGATGGGGCCGTCCTGGAGGGAGCGGGTGAGTCGTTGCCTTCGGCCAGAGCCTGCTGCCGTCCGCCGTGAAGGGGAGGAGCAGGAAACGGGAGACTCACTGGCTGCCCTCAGCTGGAGGAGCCATCGCCGGCCGCCAGGGGGCGGAGGAGGATCGAGCCGTCCACCGAGCGTCCAGTACCACCGCATGGCACCGCGAGGAAGAGCCCTTCGGCTGGCTGAGGACCGTGCGGCAGCATGTCGGGGAACCGGACCAGATTTTTCTTTTCACTTTTTTTCCTCTCTCCCCTCTCTCGTCACTGTCGCTCCGGGTGCTTCCGTCTCCGTTCTCGTCTCGTCGGTGCATACCCCAGGGGCTGCGGGACGCCGAGACTGGCTCCCCAGGGGGAGTAAGCACAGTCTCGGTGGTACCCCCCGGCCTGTGAAGGGCGATGGGGGTATGTAGCGAGGAAGGCGGGGCGAGAGCCGTCAGACAAAGGGGCGGGGCCGGTGGCGTGAGTGATGATGGATATCAGCTGTGCGCACACCGGCCCCGCATTATGACGGAGGAGAACGGAAGCATAAAAGGACGAGCTGGCAGAACATTCGACGAGAGAGGACCGGGCCCGGACATGTGTTTAAGTTTGTATTTATGTTCTTGTGGCCGGCAGTCGACCGTGAGGTGGCTGCCGGCATTTTACTTCCGTGTTTTTGTTTGTTTATTTTATTAAAACTTTATTTAAATGTTCGCCGGTTCCCGCCTCCTTCCTTCCCTACATTGAACTGTGTTACAGATATGTTTTGTTCTGATGAACACAAAGGAAGATATTTTGAAGAATGTAGGAAAGCAAAGTGTTCTGGGGCACCTTTGACTGCCATTGTGCTTTATCCTGCTATGGGAGTCAATGGGTGTTGAGATCTGTCTGGTTATAAGCATTCTTCCAAATATCTTTCTCTGTGTTCATCAGAACGAATAGATTTATTCAGATTTGCAGTGAAATTTCTGTCCTGAAGTTAGACTTGAGCTGGTGTTCCAAACTATCCGGAGGTGCATCTAACACATCTAACACATGAGTTTGTGTTTTACATAAATTCACAAAATGAAAAAACTGATTGTTCATTTGTGCACTTCAGTGACACTTTTTAAAAGAATGCCGAGATATAATTTACATTCATGTATAAAATGTATCAATGTTTAACTCTATTGCTGATACTTTGTTAAAGTCATTTCTATGGCAAAATGTTGTCGTTTCATCTGTGTTCTGACAGATTCAGCAGGATCCGAAGAAGACGAATTGTTGTCATGCTGTTTCTGAATGAAGCAGAAGATGTAGTTTGATCATCTGATAGATCCTCAACATCACATCTGTTACATGATCTACAGCAGCGTTTCTCGATGGAAGCAAGATTTTTGAAAGGGGGCATTCAGGTGTTCTTTGGGGGCATTAGCAAGCTTATACCAAATATCCAGTCAAGATTAAATGTTTACTTGCAAAAGATTACGATCAGCATCAGGAGCAGCTAGTGCGCCAACTGGGTTTAATGTAGCCTTGAATGTTTTTGACCACACTTGCACACAACAAGTGATGATTTCAGCCTTCATAGCATGTTCAGCAGTGGAGCGCAACAGTGCTTGTGACGTGCACCCAAAATCTTGCCTCTTTACTCCGGACAAAGCTCTTCGTGGCTCTCGCAACCAATTATTGAAAAACACATCAATAAGTTCTTATTCTCCTCGAGATGCGAGCACCACCTTGTCTGTACAAAACATTCCCGAAGTGATTGATTCTTTTGAGTCGATTCTTTCGAAAGCATTAATTGAACAATGGGCAAAACCGTTTGAATAGGTTCACGAATCAGATCAAATGATTTGTTCAGTTCGTAGCACGACCTGAAGCGGCGGGTTACTCCATAGCTGTCGATACTCCCGTTTTTCACACCCATCTCCCGACACCTTCCCGTTTTGTTATTTTCTCCTGTAAAATTCTTGTATTTTTAAGTTATGCGTTATTTGAAACTCCCGGACCGACGCGAACCGGAACGCATTCGCCTGGACGGCGGATGGCTCCCGTGGCTATAAAACCACTGCCCATTTGCCCCCAGGCGCCCGAATAGAAAGGATTTACCGCTAAAGGTCCGTATATTCCCCTCAGTGTTTTGTCCACGCGCTCTCCGGAGAAGACAAATCTGCATTAGCTAGTGCTTGATCTGCATAAGTAATATTTTAGTTTTTAAAGCGTAGTCCGTCGTAATGTATTGTTTTTTTGCTCTTGGTCTACTGTAACATATTTTTGGAAGTTTGACTGAAACCTATCACCTTTTAACACCACATAAGCTATTGTTGTTAAACTTTCTTTGCCTTTACAACAAAACTGTGTTATGAAAAGAGTGTTATGTTCTGCTTACAACTGTTTTTATTCAATTTCAAGCACTGTGACATATAAGGTTCTTGTAAATAATAACTGCAATATACAATCACTGGTAAATCCCTCCATCCATCCATGTAAATAAAAACATTCTGCAAGGTTGAAACAACCGAACTATGGGACGTGTGAAGGAACAAACAGCTTATAATATACTTTTTTGTACAAAAATAGAAATGTGATGCAGTAATACTTCTTTTGTGTTCTGCTTGGTGTGAATCTCATCTATATAGATATCATACATGTACAGTATTGATACACCTTTGTGCCTGATAAGTTTAATGGATGAACACTTTTTGTGTAAATGCTGTTTTAACAGTTAACACAATATGTGACCCTGGACGACAAAACCAGTCTTAAGGGTCAATTTTTCAAAATTTAGATTTTTACACGCTTTCTTTTAATGTATGATTTGTTAGGATAGGACAATATCTGGCTGAGATACAGCCGTTTAAAACTCTGGAACCTGAGAGTGCAAAAAAATTGAAAGTTGAAAACCAGGGCTACTGTGGCAGGCCATCCGCTCACAAAAATATTTGTATATTATTAGAAGTTTTTATAGATTTAAGGTAGGAAATCTTTACTTTATATACTAATGATTTTTGGCATATGATAATTCTGACCCATACAATGTATTTTTGGCTTTTACTAAAAATGTCCCGTGCTACTTAAGACTGGTTTTGTGATCCAGTGTCACATATATGCAATTATCATTATTAGTAAATGAATAAAACTTCAGTTGAAATTTGTGAGTCTTTCTGTTGGCTCATAAATATACTGTGAATTCAGTGGAAAAAAGACAACAAACCGTTTTCAGATATGAATATGAGATATTTATATATTTATATATTTAACATCTTAAGATGCATAATAAAAATAATAATATCATCAGTCATTTTTATTTCTTTTCTAGTTTAGAGAGGTTTCTGTGGTCTTAAGTGTAAGAAAAATAGTAAAATTACATCATTGTCAGAATCCTGACACACTTAAGAGTTAACTTTTACTCCTGGTGGATTCATACATACGGGCCCAGAGCTGCAAAAGAAGATAGATTATCTCGACCAGCGTTTCACAATGGGCATTTTTGGCAAGTGTAAAATAAAAGTCAATATTATCATTATTAGGACAAATAATAGCAACAGTCGCTTTATCCATTTGGCAAAACGGTGCCCGATAGATGGATAGGGGGGATCTGGCCCAAAAATGAATGAGAACCACCGCTCTAGACTGTGAGAGGAAACAGAATGAAAGAAAATATTACAACAGAAGGACCAGATTGGTATTAACCAATTACCAGTTTAATATTTAAGTGAACTATATAAACCAGTATCAGTTTAACTCTGCATTTATAAAAACAGTTTATGGTGAAGTCCAGATGTTATGATGAGGAAGACCGTGATGATATACTGTACAGTGAGCTGAAGTATAAGATGACACTGTATAATCATTTTTAAACAAACTATATTTAACCAATAAGTCCTGAAATTTTAAAGGGGTGATTTGATACGGCTAAAACGAATAGTATTGTTTGCTTTAGATGTAATACGATGTGTTTACACGATTTAAAGGACAATTCCAGTGAAAAATGAACCTAGGGGTAATTAACACATCATTACCGAGTAGATTGTTCTCTGCGTTTTCATGAAAATCGAATGTAAAGAGTTTTATCTCTAAAAACAGATTAGCTTATAGCGCTAGTATATGGGGCACAGAGTAAGTAAAATTAAATCGCTAGTTAATACCACTAACAAGGCTCAAAATAGCCTCACACTAACACGGTAGCATAATGAGGGTCCATTCGATTTTTCATGAAAACGCATCCCAGAGAACGATCTACTCGGTAATGATGTGCTAATTACCCCTAGGTTCATTTTTCACTGGAATTGTCCTTTAAGGTTCAAAAACACTGTATTTTCCACACACGTGCGTGTTTGTATCTCCTCTTTGCTCCACCTCTCGCGCTGATATTAAACAAAGCTCATCGCTCTGAAAAGCGAGGTGTTTGATTGAAAGTTCACTGCGCACGGATTCTCGAATGCTGCAAAGCGTGTGGTTCATGTTCAGCACTTCACATGTGTAAATGAACAGATTCAAGAGGTCTGTTGTGTGTAACACACAGTGTGAGTCTGCTGGATTGAGCTCATTCAGAAGGAAAATGACTCATTTAACACTAAAAACTGAGCCTTAAAACATGATCATATAAAATATAAAGTCATATGTGAACACTGCTTGAGAAATATCATATTATAATTTTCTTGACTCTTAATAGTTTTAACACAACTGAACCTAGTTTAGAGAAATGTGTCTACATTAATAAAACAAAATCCATTCCACATTAATGTATACGGAGCCCCGAAGGGACATGGTGGTGGAAAAATATGGGAGGAAAGAGAAAAAAATGTTCAAAGGTTTTGCCTTCATCGAGAAACATTGCGTTCCCTCCCAAAACTTTGTGTTCTCTGATAAACATTTTTGACTTCTGGCAAAAATATTTGCGCTGTCTTGCAAAATGTGAGTTCGGACAAAAACGTCACGTTCAATGTCACACTGGCAGAGTTTTAGACTTTCTCTGCACACTAACACTGGAGGGGTTCGAATAATTGCAGATTCCCGAACCAATAACGCGTGAGCTAGACGTTGATATATCACAAATAAAACATTTGCTCAGACAATGATCCAACAACTTAGTCTTCCTCATTAGGCTTATAATTTAAACTGATCTCTATATGAGCTGGCGATATGGACAAGTCCGGGAATCTAGTACATATGAACTCCTCCTTTAATACAATAGGCAGAACAGGACGTGTTTGTCCGAACTCGCTGAATGTTTTGCGTTTGAAAAATATTTTTCTCTTCCCTCTCATATTTTTCCACCACCGTATCCTTTACAGGGCTCCGTAATGTATTATTTAATGTATTATTTCTTGGTCTTATTTTATATACTGCATTTTAAATGTTTGAATCATTTCTCTGATCTATTCTCTGTTGAGTGATATATCAGACTTCATATTTATATAAGATTTTAAAGCCTTTATCACCTGACAGTGTTGAGCTCACACGTGTGATCTTGTAGTAACTGATAGATGAGTTTGACTCCTGTTTCTCCAGGATCATTTCCTCTGAGATCCAGCTCTATCAGATGTGAAGGGTTTGATCTCACAGCTGAAGATAAAGATTTATAACCTTCTTCTCCAATACTGCACTCGGACAGACTAGAGAACAATCATGATTATAAATAAAATATTCAATCTAAATCTTCATCATTCCTGAATCATCTAGTTTATTTTTACTCAGACTGCAGAAAGTCAAAAAGTTAAAGTTGCATCTAAACATTTATCAACATTAAATAAATTTAACATCTGATGCTGTGATTCTGAACAGGTTGAAATATAAACTCATAATAAAGATCAAGTCCTCACATGAGTGTGTTGATGCGACAGTGTTTGTCCTTCAGTAGATCACAGATCTGATTCACTCTTGACTCGTCTAGTTTATGACGACTCAGATTCACTTCTCTCTGGAGTAAAGGATTTATACCAAGAGTTTCTGTCAGATACTCAAAGGCTTTCACTGCAGAAGAACTGCTCAAGAACCTGCAGAAAACAAGAATTATATATTAAATCAGTTTAATTATTTACTGTCACGACATTATATTGCAAATTATGAAGATCAATGTCTTAAAATTATAAACAACCAATTTTGATGTTAAGTAAAACTCACCTGACAGTGTTGAGCTCACACTTGTGATCTTGTATTAGCTCATAGATGAGTTTGACTCCTGTTTCTCCAGGATCATTTCCTCTGAGATCCAGCTCTATCAGATGTGAAGGGTTTGATCTCACAGCTGAACATAAACATTTATAACCTTCTTCTCCAATACTGCACTCGGACACACTAGAGAACAGAAAAAGATCACAGATGATTAATTCGTCATTTTAAAATCACCTGAATCTTTATAGTTAACTAATGAATGTGGAGGAATATTGTGAATATGTCAGACATCAGTTCACCTGAGAATCTGAAGTCTACAGTTATTCTTCAGCCCTTCAGAGAGAAGCTCAATTCCTGAATCCTGTAGATCATTGTTGCTAAGATCAAGTTCCTCCAGACTACTGACCAAACTGAGAGCTGAAGCCAGAGCTGAACAACTTTCCTCTGTTAGAGCACACTTACTGAACCTGAAAAGACAGAAACAACACCATACAAGAGTTTATGTTTAACCCTTTAAACCTTTCTGGAGTATCAGACTGAACTGTCATTTATAGTGCAGAGATTTTCAAACTGTGGGTCGAGACCCATTTGTGGGGGGTCAAGGAAAGTTACGCGGCTGTTGCGATGAATGACAGAAAAACAGTCCTGTTAATGACAGACATTCATCGCAACACCTATCGGTATTTTATTAAACTTACATTATATTTATTAATCTCAAAATGTAATTAATTTCTCGGTGGGATCTGTAATCAAAAAGTTAGGGAATCACTATAAGGGGATTTCACATTATAACAGTAACTCTATTTGCATCCACCGACGATAATGAAAACTTTAAGCTGGTGTGCTGTCACTTAAATGAACGTGAAGGACCTGCTGCTGATGCTTAGTATGTTGTGTGTCAATCGACATCCAGTAACTTTTTGCTTTCTTTTCCACACTCTTAAACACTGAATCTGAACCTCCGCCTATGTCATTGTCATGTGTGACCTTTCCAATGTGATTACGTACCACGTGAAGTACGCATCAGTGAGGTAGTGCAAGCTGTGTATTTATGTTTAAAAAGTATATCATTTTTTTTGTTTTCTAAAAACTAAAAGGGTGAAGACCCTATAGCAGGGGTGGGGAACCCTGATCCTGGAGAGCCACTGTCCTGCAGTGTTTATCTCCAACCTAATCAAACACACCTGAACCAGCTCATTAGAGTCTTCATGATTACTAGAAACTTCACTACAGGTGTGTGTTTGAGCTGGTTGGAGCTAAACTCTGCAGGACAGTGGCTCTCCAGGATCAAGGTTCCCCACCCCTGCCCTATAGTATCCTTTGGCATTCTTCCCCATTCTTCTTCCACCATTGTGTCTATGGCGCCCACAGAACTGCTCATGGGTAAAATTTTGCACACACACACACAAAAAACAACTTCAGTCTGTAACTCAAACCCTCTAGCGCCACCAACAGTCCAAAGTTTCACACACATTTCTTAACCGTAAGTGCTAGAACTCACGGGTTGCGGCGAGAGAAGATGTGTTTAATGGCCTCCGTCTGCTTCTTCACCGCTGATAAATGTTGTGAAAAATCCTTGACGGTGTCACCAAACAGCCCACCTTGTGCCATGGGAGCATCGAGAAAGCGTACCCCTCATCTGCGCAAGATTAAGCTATAGGTCTCTCTCCTGGACCACCACAGTGGACATCGTACGACCCAACGCGCGTGCTGTCACCTTGGACACACGGAGCGAAGTCAGTGGCGATGCGCAGTTCCTGCATGACAGCTGGGTCGTGTCTTCCCTTGTCCAACTGCTTCAACGCCTTAGCTTGGTGGACCTGCAAGAAAGCCATGAAGACCGGAGGCAGCTTGACCCACAGCAGTGTAAGTCACGAGTGTCGACCCCTCCAGGTGGCAGCCGTCTGCGGGCACAGATGCTATGCGACGGCTGACTCGACCTGGGGTACGTCGACATATCCCTTAGCTGGCCCCATGTCCAGGGAAGTTAGGGCGAGGGAGCTCCTTTGACGTGCCGAGAAGGGGGCAAATTTGTGTAAATCGTTTGTTAAGTCATTCTGACGTAATTTTCAGAAACATGGAAATTCGTGCTTTCAAAACGTAAGTTGGTATGAAAGAAATGGACACCTGCTCCCTAACACGTGTAAATGTTGCGTAAAACATTCAAATGTTCTGTACTCTTTTAGACAACTGATGACAGTGCCTTTTGATGCTCTGTGTCTCATAATGAAATTTCACTAGTTCCTCTGGCCAGTCTTTTTTTAGTCTTTTACTCTTTAACTTTGGGGGAAACGCAGTGCCTTCAAAGCGTTCTTAGGCACTGTCAGCTGGCCGCTTTCAGAAGAGCACCAGAGATTGTTTCACATGGCTACAAATATACACACGTTTATTTATGAACGTATTGCTAGGCATATAGCCTATTAGTCTCTATGCATTCATGCAATATAACGTGCCAAACCTGAGAATGGAGTCCAGAAGTTTCCACAGAATTCGGTGTAATTTGCGTAGCTGTAATTGATAGGCGGGATTATGCTAATTGTGAATGAGCATGAATGCATGTCCTATTTGGGAATGATTGGAATTCATTAACATGCACATATTTAACTATCGAATGTGACGTTTACAAAGTATTTGTGAATCCGGAGGAGAGTTTTTTTAAAGGTCTGTTTTACGCTTCATAATGACTCATATATTCACAAATGTTTCATGAATGAGGCCCAAAAAGTGTTAAACAAGAAAGCAAGAAAAGTTAGATCATTGCAATTGCAAACCTACCTCAAGATCTCCAAATCAGACTTTTTATTCTTAATTCCATCACAGAGCAGCTTGACTCCTGAATCCTGTAGATTATTATTGCTCATGTTGATCTCCTTCAGATTGTTGTCTGATCCCAAAACATCAGCCAGAGCTGAACAACTCTTGTCTGTTAAATTACAGTCATTCAACCTACAACGATAAAATGTATTAAATGCATACCATAGATTTTATAACTTCAAATATGAAATAATGTATAAACCCAAATATTTACTAAAACATTCACTTTATTTGTATTGTTCTTCACTTTGCTCTTGATATAGAAATGTACAGTTAACTGAACCAATAAAAGTTAAAATAACCTACAAGATCAAAAGACATCCTAAAGTGAGAGTTCACCCAAAAATGAGAATTCTGTCATCATTTACACATCCTCATTTCTAACCTGCATGACTTTCTTTCTGTCTGTACAATACAAAAGAAGATGTTTTGAAGAGTTTTGTGACCAAACAACGGCGGCACCCATTCAGGTCTCTTGTATGAACCACTGGGAGGTCAATGGGTACTGTCATTGTTTGGATACTAATTTCTTCAAAATATCTTCTTTTGCGCTCTACATTAGAAGAAATTCATTCATATTTGAAATGACAACAGGCTGAATAAATGATGAGGAAATGAAAATTCATGCAAACCCCTCCCTATTTCCACACATTACCCGCCTACTGTATCACAGTTGACCCATTTGTGGGGGGTCAAGAAAAGTCACGCGGCTGTTGCGATGAATGACACAAAAACAGTCCTGTTAATGACAGACATTCATCGCAACACCTATCGGTATTGTTATTAAACTTACATTATATTTATTCATCTCAAAATGTAATTAATTTCTCGGTGGGATCTGTAATCAAAAAGTTAGGGAATCACTATAAGGGGATTTCACATTCTAACAGTAACTCTATTTGCATCCACCGACGATAATGAAAACTTTAAGCTGGTGTGCTGTCACTTAAATGAACGTGAAGGACCTGCTGCTGATGTTTAGTATGTTGTGTGTCAATCGACATCCAGTAACTTTTTGCTTTCTTTTCCACACTCTTAAACACTGAATCTGAACCTCCGCCTATGTCATTGTCATGTGTGACCTTTCCAATGTGATTACGTACCACGTGAAGTACACGCATCAGTGAGGTAGTGCAAGCTGTGTATTTATGTTTCAAAAGTATATCATTTTTTTGTTTTCTAAAAACTAAAAGGGTGAAGACCCCATAGTATCCGTTGGCATTCTTCCCCATTCTTCTTCCACCATTGTGTCTATGGCGCCACAGAACCGTTCATGGGTAAAATTTTGCACACACACACAGACTTTAGTCTGTAACTCAAACCCTCTAGCTCCACCAACAGTCCAAAGCTGCACACACATTTCTTAACCGTAAGTGCTAGAACTCACGGGTCGCGGCGAGAGAGATGTGTTTAATGGCCTCCGTCTGCTTCTTCACCGCTGATAAATGTTGAAAAATCCTTGACGGTGTCACCAAACAGCCCACCTTGTGCCATGGGAGCATCAAGAAAGCGTACCCCTCATCTGCGCAAGATTAAGCTATAGGTGTCTCTCCTGGACCACCACAGTGGACATCGTACGACCCAACGCGCGTGCTGTCACCTTGGACACACGGAGAGCGAAGTCAGTGGCGATGCGCAGTTCCTTCATGACAGCTGGGTCGTGTCTCCCTTGTCCAACTGCTTCAAACGCCTTAGCTTGGTGGACCTGCAGGAAAGCCATGAAGACCGGAGGCAGCTTGACCCACAGCAGTGTAAGTCACGAGTGTCGACCCCTCCAGGTGGCAGCCGTCTGCGGGCACAGATGCACTGCGACGGCACACTCGACCTGGGGTATGTCGACATATCACTTAGCTGGCCCCATGTCCAGGGAAGTTAGGGCGAGGCTCCTTTGACGTGCCGAGAAGGGGCAAATTTGTGTAAATCGTTTGTTAAGTCATTCTGACGTAATTTTTCAGAAACATGGAAATTCGTGCTTTCAAAACGTAAGTTGGTAAAAAATGGACACCTGCTCCCTAACACGTGTAAATGTTGCGTAAAACATTCAAATGTTCTGTACTCTTTTAGACAACTGATGACCCTGCCCTCTGTGTCTGAAAAGTTTCTTTCTTTTTTTCTTTTTTTTCTTGGGGGGGGGGGAAAAGGGTTTTAGGCACTGTCAGCTGGCCGCTTTCAGAAGAGCACCAGAGATGTTTCACATGGCTACAAATATACACACGTTTATTTATGAACGTATTGCTAGGCATATAGATTATTAGTCTCTTATGCATTCATGCAATATAACGTGCCAAACCTGAGAATGGAGTCCAAGTTTCCACAGAATTCGGTGTAATTTGCGTAGCTGTAATTGATAGGCGGGATTATGCTAATTGTGAATGAGCATGAATGCATGTCCTATTTGGGAATGATTGGAATTCATTAACATGCACATATTTAACTATCGAATGTGACGTTAACAAAGTATTTGTGAATCCGGAGGAGAGTTTTTTTTAAAGGTCTGTTTTACGCTTCATAATGACTCATATATTCACAAATGTTTCATGAATGAGCCCAAAAAGTGTTTAAACAAGAAAGCAAGAAAGTTAGATCATTGCAATTGCAAACCCTCACCTCCAATCTCCAAATCAGACTTTTTATTCTTAATTCCATCACAGAGCAGCTTGACTCCTGAATCCTGTAGATTATTATTGCTCATGTTGATCTCCTTCAGATTGTTGTCTGATCCCAAAACATCAGCCAGAGCTGAACAACTCTTGTCTGTTAAATTACAGTCATTCAACCTACAACGATAAAATGTATTAAATGCATACCATAGATTTTATAACTTCAAATATGAAATAATGTATAAACCCAAATATTTACTAAAACATTCACTTTATTTGTATTGTTCTTCACTTTGCTCTTGATATAGAAATGTACAGTTAACTGAACCAATAAAAGTTAAAATAACCTACAAGATCAAAAGACATCCTAAAGTGAGAGTTCACCCAAAAAATGAGAATTCTGTCATCATTTACACATCCTCATTTCTAACCTGCATGACTTTCTTTCTGTCTGTACAATACAAAAGAAGATGTTTTGAAGAGTTTTGTGACCAAACAACGGCGGCACCCATTCAGGTCTCTTGTATGAACCACTGGGAGGTCAATGGGTACTGTCATTGTTTGGATACTAACATTCTTCAAAATATCTTCTTTTGCGCTCTACATTAGAAGAAATTCATTCATATTTGAAATGACAACAGGCTGAATAAATGATGAGGAAATGAAAATTCATGCAAACCCCTCCCTATTTCCACACATTACCCGACTTCACAGTTGACCCATTTGTGGGGGGTCAAGAAAAGTCACGCGGCTGTTGCGATGAATGACACAAAAAGTCCTGTTAATGACAGACATTCATCGCAACACCTATCGGTATTGTTATTAAACTTACATTATATTTATTCATCTCAAAATGTAATTAATTTCTCGGTGGGATCTGTAATCAAAAAGTTAGGGAATCACTATAAGGGGATTTCACATTCTAACAGTAACTCTATTTGCATCCACCGACGATAATGAAAACTTTAAGCTGGTGTGCTGTCACTTAAATGAACGTGAAGGACCTGCTGCTGATGTTTAGTATGTTGTGTGTCAATCGACATCCAGTAACTTTTTGCTTTCTTTTCCACACTCTTAAACACTGAATCTGAACCTCCGCCTATGTCATTGTCATGTGTGACCTTTCCAATGTGATTACGTACCACGTGAAGTACACGCATCAGTGAGGTAGTGCAAGCTGTGTATTTATGTTCAAAAGTATATATTTTTTTGTTTTCTAAAAACTAAAAGGGTGAAGACCCCATAGTATCCGTTGGCATTCTTCCCCATTCTTCTTCCACCATTGTGTCTATGGCGCCCACAGAACCGTTCATGGGTAAAATTTTGCACACACACACACAGACTTTAGTCTGTAACTCAACCCTCTAGCTCCACCAACAGTCCAAAGCTGCACACACATTTCTTAACCGTAAGTGCTAGAACTCACGGGTCGCGGCGAGAGAAGATGTGTTTAATGGCCTCCGTCTGCTTCTTCACCGCTGATAAATGTTGTGAAAAATCCTTGACGGTGTCACCAAACAGCCCACCTTGTGCCATGGGAGCATCAAGAAAGCGTACCCCTCATCTGCGCAAGATTAAGCTATAGGTGTCTCTCCTGGACCACCACAGTGGACATCGTACGACCCAACGCGCGTGCTGTCACCTTGGACACACGGAGAGCGAAGTCAGTGGCGATGCGCAGTTCCTTCATGACAGCTGGGTCGTGTCTTCCCTTGTCCAACTGCTTCAACGCCTTAGCTTGGTGGACCTGCAGGAAAGCCATGAAGACCGGAGGCAGCTTGACCCACAGCAGTGTAAGTCACGAGTGTCGACCCCTCCAGGTGGCAGCCGTCTGCGGGCACAGATGCACTGCGACGGCACACTCGACCTGGGGTATGTCGACATATCACTTAGCTGGCCCCATGTCCAGGGAAGTTAGGGCGAGGGAGCTCCTTTGACGTGCCGAGAAGGGGGCAAATTTGTGTAAATCGTTTTGTTAAGTCATTCTGACGTAATTTTTTCAGAAACATGGAAATTCGTGCTTTCAAAACGTAAGTTGGTATGAAAGAAATGGACACCTGCTCCCTAACACGTGTAAATGTTGCGTAAAACATTCAAATGTTCTGTACTCTTTTAGACAACTGATGACAGTGCCTTTTGATGCTCTGTGTCTCATAATGAAATTTCACTAGTTCCTCTGGCCAGTCTTTTTTTAGTCTTTTACTCTTTAACTTTGGGGGAAACGCAGTGCCTTCAAAGCGTTCTTAGGCACTGTCAGCTGGCCGCTTTCAGAAGAGCACCAGAGATGGTTTCACATGGCTACAAATATACACACGTTTTATTTATGAACGTATTGCTAGGCATATAGATTATTAGTCTCTTATGCATTCATGCAATATAACGTGCCAAACCTGAGAATGGAGTCCAGAAGTTTTTCCACAGAATTCGGTGTAATTTGCGTAGCTGTAATTGATAGGCGGGATTAAGCTAATTGTGAATGAGCATGAATGCATGTCCTATTTGGGAATGATTGGAATTCATTAACATGCACATATTTAACTATCGAATGTGACGTTTTACAAAGTATTTGTGAATCCGGAGGAGAGTTTTTTTTAAAGGTCTGTTTTACGCTTCATAATGACTCATATATTCACAAATGTTTCATGAATGAGGCCCAAAAAGTGTTAAACAAGAAAGCAAGAAAAGTTAGATCATTGCAATTGCAAACCTCAAGATCTCCAAATCAGACTTTTTATTCTTAATTCCATCACAGAGCAGCTTGACTCCTGAATCCTGTAGATTATTATTGCTCATGTTGATCTCCTTCAGATTGTTGTCTGATCCAAAACATCAGCCAGAGCTGAACAACTCTTGTCTGTTAATTACAGTCATTCAACCTACAACGATAAAATGTATTAAATGCATACCATAGATTTTATAACTTCAAATATGAAATAATGTATAAATCCAAACATTCACTAAAACATTCACTTTATTTGTATTGTTCTTCACTTTGCTCTTGATATAGAAATGTACAGTTAACTGAACCAATAAAAGTTTAAATAACCTACAAGATCAAAAGACATCCTAAAGTGAGAGTTCACCCAAAAAAAATGAGAATTCTGTCATCATTTACACATCCTCATTTCAACCTGCATGACTTTCTTTCTGTCTGTACAATACAAAAGAAGATGTTTTGAAGAGTTTTGTGACCAAACAACGGCGGCACCCATTCAGGTCTCTTGTATGAACCACTGGGAGGTCAATGGGTACTGTCATTGTTTGGATACTAACATTCTTCAAAATATCTTCTTTTGCGCTCTACATTAGAAGAAATTCATTCATATTGAAATGACAACAGGCTGAATAAATGATGAGGAAATGAAAATTCATGCAAACCCCTCCCTATTTCCACACATTACCCGCCTACTGTATCACAGTTGACCCATTTGTGGGGGGTCAAGAAAAGTCACGCGGCTGTTGCGATGAATGACACAAAAACAGTCCTGTTAATGACAGACATTCATCGCAACACCTATCGGTATTGTTATTAAATTACATTATTTATTCATCTCAAAATGTAATTAATTTCTCGGTGGGATCTGTAATCAAAAAGTTAGGGAATCACTATAAGGGGATTTCACATTCTAACAGTAACTCTATTTGCATCCACCGACGATAATGAAAACTTTAAGCTGGTGTGCTGTCACTTAAATGAACGTGAAGGACCTGCTGCTGATGTTTAGTATGTTGTGTGTCATTCGACATCCAGTAACTTTTTTTGCTTACTTTTCCACACTCTTAAACACTGAATCTGAACCTCCGCCTATGTCATTGTCATGTGTGACCTTTCCAATGTGATTACATACCACGTGAAGTACACGCATCAGTGAGGTAGTGCAAGCTGTGTATTTATGTTTCAAAAGTATATCATTTTTTTGTTTTCTAAAAACTAAAAGGGTGAAGACCCTATAGCAGGGGTGGGGAACCCTGATCCTGGAGAGCCACTGTCCTGCAGTGTTTATCTCCAACCTAATCAAACACACCTGAACCAGCTCATTAGAGTCTTCATGATTACTAGAAACTTCACTACAGGTGTGTGTTTGAGCTGGTTGGAGCTAAACTCTGCAGGACAGTGGCTCTCCAGGATCAAGGTTCCCCACCCCTGCCCTATAGTATCCTTTGGCATTCTTCCCCTTCTGTGTCTATGGGAACTCCGCAAAAATTTTGCACACACACACACAAAAACACTTCAGTCTGTAACTCAAACCCTCTAGCGCCACCAACAGTCCAAAGTTTTTCACACACATTTCTTAACCGTAAGTGCTAGAACTCACGGGTCGCGGCGAGAGAAGATGTGTTTAATGGCCTCCGTCTGCTTCTTCACCACTGATAAATGTTGTGAAAAATCCTTGACGGTGTCACCAAACAGCCCCCTTGTGCCATGGGAGCATCGAGAAAGCGTACTCCTCATCTGCGCAAGATTAAGCTATAGGTGTCTCTCCTGGACCACCACAGTGGACATCGTACGACCCAACGCGCGTGCTGTCACCTTGGACACACGGAGAGCGAAGTCAGTGGCGATGCGCAGTTCCTGCATGACAGCTGGGTCGTGTCTTCCCTTGTCCAACTGCTTCAACGCCTTAGCTTGGTGGACCTGCAGGAAAGCCATGAAGACCGGAGGCAGCTTGACCCACAGCAGTGTAAGTCACAGTGTCGACCCCTCCAGGTGGCAGCCGCGGGCACAGATGCTATGCGACGGCTGACTCGACCTGGGGTATGTCGACATATCACTTAGCTGGCCCCATGTCCAGGGAAGTTAGGGCGAGGGAGCTCCTTTGACGTGCCGAGAAGGGGGCAAATTTGTGTAAATCCTTCCATTCTGACGTTTTTTTCATTTTGCTTTCAAAACGTAAATTGGTATGAAAGAAATGGACACCTGCTCCCTAACACGTGTAAATGCTGCGTAAAACATTAAAATGTTCTGTACTCTTTTAGACAACTGATGACAGTGCCTTTTGATGCTCTGTGTCTCATAATGAAATTTCACTAGTTCCTCTGGCCAGTCTTTTTTTAGTCTTTTACTCTTTAACTTTGGGGGAAACGCAGTGCCTCCAAAGCGTTCTTAGGCACTGTCAGCTGGCCGCTTTCAGAAGAGCACCAGAGATTGTTTCACATGGCTACAAATATACACACGTTTATTCATGAATGTATTGCTAGGCATATAGCCTATTAGTCTCTTATGCATTCATGCAATATAACGTGCCAAACCTGAGAATGGAGTCCAGAAGTTTCCACAGAATTCGGTGTAATTTGCGTAGCTGTAATTGATAGGCGGGATTATGCTAATTGTGAATGAGCATGAATGCATGTCCTATTTGGGAATGATTGGAATTCATTAACATGCACATATTTAACTATCGAATGTGACGTTTACAAAGTATTTGTGAATCCGGAGGAGAGTTTTTTTTAAAGGTCTGTTTTACGCTTCATAATGACTCATATATTCACAAATGTTTCATGAATGAGGCCCAAAAAGTGTTAAACAAGAAAGCAAAAAGTTAGATCATTGCAATTGCAAACCTACCTCAAGATCTCCAAATCAGACTTTTTATTCTTAATTCCAGCACAGAGCAGCTTGACTCCTGAATCCTGTAGATTATTATTGCTCATGTTGATCTCCTTCAGATTGTTGTCTGATCCCAAAACATCAGCCAGAGCTGAACAACTCTTGTCTGTTAAATTACAGTCATTCAACCTACAACGATAAAATGTATTAAATGCATACCATAGATTTTTAACTTCAAATATGAAATAATGTATAAACCCAAACATTTACTAAAACATTCACTTTATTTGTATTTTCTTCACTTTGCTCTTGATATAGAAATGTACAGTTAACTGAACCAATAAAAGTTTAAATAACCTACAAGATCAAAAGACATCCTAAAGAGAGAGTTCCCCCAAAAATGAAATTCTGTCATCATTTACACATCCTCATTTCAAACCTGCATGACTTTCTTTCTGTCTGTACAATACAAAAGATGTTTTGAAGAGTTTTTGTGACCAAACAACGGCGGCACCCATTCAGGTCTCTTGTATGAACCACTGGGAGGTCAATGGGTACTGTCATTGTTTGGTTACTAACATTCTTCAAAATATCTTCTTTTGCGTTCTACATCAGAAGAAATTCATTCATATTTGAAATGACAACAGGCTGAATAAATGATGAGGAAATGAAAATTCATGCAAACCCCTCCCTATTTCCACACATTACCCGCCTACTGTATCACTGTTGACCACGCCCCCTTTTGAAACACTTTCCAAATTGTGAAACAACGCTACTGAAAAGGGTGTATGTGAGACTTTGAAAAAGTAGTCCCCTGCAGACAATAAACAACACCTGAAATAATTCAGGTGAATGAATGACAATATTTCTTTTCAGGGTAAACTAACTCAGGGGGGATGCAGCGGTGTTTTATGCATTCTGACTTCGTTACTATACGTGCTTGCTGCTCATCCTTAACATGGTCAACTTGTCGAGTTGGATGAACCTCCCCGAAGGTTCGCAGAGGTTTCAGAAAGTTTTTTTAGATCATGAAAAACCACTACGTTACAACTTTTCTTAGTCCCTTATTGGACAATTCTAGTGATGAATGTTATATAAACGGTGGATATAACGCTGGATTGATCAGATCCTTCGAAACTGATATATGGATCGGTCCCAACGCTAAAAGATGCCGGACATGAACCGCACGCGGTAAACCACTGAGTCATATGTCTGGGTCTTGTTGGCAATGGGTGCGTATGTGCTTTAGTTCGGCCCACCTCTGACGACCCCCCCAAGCATTCGTATGTTTTTGGACATAATCGTACAGCTGTATCTGTCTTTTATGAATGTGATCAAACTAAAGACTTTACGGATATTTGAAGGGTACGATACTATTCTGTAAGGACTGAAGATTAACATGAGATATGCAGAAACTGTCTGAGATACGGCCACTTTGAACATTTAAGGCTAACAAACAACATTTGTTCATTATTCCATTACTTACAGAGCTTTTTTGGCCGTTTTAACAACGGGTGACAGCCTAAAGAGACATTCGTCTGATTTCTTGAATTTCTGAAGCTCAAACTCCTCTAGTTCCTCATCTGATGTCAGCAACACAAAGGCGAGAGCAGACCACTGAGCAGGTGAGAGGTCAGAAGATGACAGACTTCCTTCACTAAGATGCTTCTGAACCTCTTGTACCAGAGTTTGATCATTCAGTTCATTCAGACAGTAAAACAGATTGATGGATCTCTCTGGACATGAATTGTCTTCAAATTTCTGCTTGATGTACTGGACTATTTCTGTGTTGTTCTGCTTATTGCTCTCTTGCTGTGACAACAGACCTCGTAGAAGCGGCCGGTTGGACTCAAGTGACAGACCGAGGAGGAAGCGAAGGAAAGATCCAGATGACCATTGCCACTCTCAAGTGCCTTATCCACTGCAGTCTTCAGTAAACCAGTCATTGTTTCACTGTTGTTTTCCTTCTCTGTGTCCTCTTTATAGAATACACATTTCTTGTTCTTGTCTAGAAACAGATGTGCATACAGAGCTGCGATAAACTCCTGAATGCTCAAGTGAACAAAGCAGTACACGGTACCAAGAATGATCCCTGTCTCCTGTTTAAAGATCTGAGTGCACATCCCTGAATACACAGAAGCTTTAGAGACGTCAATGCCACAGTCCTCCAGATCTGACTCATAGAAGATCAGGTTACTTTTTTCTAGTTGTTCAAAAGCCAGTTTCCCCAGAGAATAGATTGAGTCCATGTCCCAGGAGATATCAGGCGAGTATTCTCCATCATACTTTCTTCTGCTCTGTTGAATCTGAAAGCGAAAGAAGTGTGTGTACATTGTGTCAGAGTTCTAGGAGTATCATCAGTGTTTGACTCCTGTGTGTCATCAGTCTGATCTTTGCTCTTCTTCTCCAGAATGTTCTGGAGCACAGTGGCTGAAATCCAGCAGAACACTGGGATGTGGCACATGATGAAGAGACTCTTTGATTTTTTAACGTGATCAATGATTGTGTTGGCCATATTCTGATCTGTGAATCTCTTTCTGAAGTATTCTTTCTTCTGTTCATCATTGAATCCTCCTCGTCACCTCTGTGTCGATACACTCATGAGGAATCTTACCGGCTGCTGCTGGTCTGGTGCTTATCCAGATGTGAGCGTGAGGAAGCAGATTTCCTTTGATGAGGTTTGTCAGGAGAACATCCAGAGGAGCAGGTGATGTGATATCACTCCATATCTCATTACAATCAAACTTCAGGGAAGACGACATTCATCCAAACCATCAAAGATGAACAGAACCTTTTTGTTTTTTCTGGTAAGGTCCAGTCCTTTAATCTCTGGGAAAAACTCACATAAAAGATCCTTTAAACTTACTTCTGCTTCTCCTTCAAGTTCATCTCTCGGAATGGAAGGGAAATATGAAGCTGATTTTCTGGTTTTCTTTTCCTTCAGCCCAGTCCAGAACAAACTTTTGCACCGAGACAGATTTTCCAATGCCAGCAACTCCTTTTGTTAGTACAGTTCTGATGTTTGGGTTTGTTCATGTGGTTTTAAACAAATCCTTGAAGTTAATCTGTATTCTGGTGATTCTAGACGTCTGGAAACAACCTCGATCTGTCTTATCTCGTGTTCAGTATTGACTTGTTCACCTCCACCCTGAGTGATGTACAGATCTGTGTAGATCTTTTTAGAAGTGTGGAGTCACCCTGCTTTGAATTCCTTCAAATACACGCATTGATACTTCTTCTCCAGATCTGATTTTAGTTGACATGCGTAGATCAGCTCATCTAAATAAACACAAAAACACAGTGTGAATAGATATGAATCCGCCTCTCCTGCATTGTGTAAGTGAGACTTTTACATAGTGATGTCAAGAACTTCTTACCTTCCAGAGTATCAGCAAGTTCATCTTGTTTCATACTTCTCAGAAAGTGCATTGTGACATCAAGGGCTGCTTCCCTGATGTTGTTTTTGTTCTCCTTAAAGTCCTTCACATAGTGTTGTGTGTTTTCATTTTCAATATTTCTTAAACCTTTCCAGCTCCTTCTTAAAAAACAGCTATTTTGTTTTCAAGACCCTGAAAGTAAAGCATGAACATAAAAATATTTCACCCTGTTAAAGACAACAATAATAGACTTATAAAAAGATTTTTACCTGAAAGATCGGGAAAGATCATCTTTAAATGGAGTCTGCTGCTGATGTCTCACACTGAATCCTGTTACAAACAAAAATAATAATCAAACATGAGAGAAATCTCTTGAAACCAGTTATTGGAATCTTCCATAATCTAAAAAGTTACATGAGGTGCAACAAATATTGTCACCTCTTGAACCGACATGGTTCCGTCAGATCCTTGCAAGTAGAAAGTAGATATTCGGAACTGTAATTCCCCCTGGATTATTCCCCTGGCCATGTGTCCAAATCTATATTCCCCTGTATTATTCCCCTATTAATTCCCTGCTGCCACATTGTTTGATTTTCTTTCATCACATCGCGTTCTCTCCACCATGGATTTTTTCTCACAAATTCTCACCTGTCCAGAACAGAAAGTTGTCAGTATCTGCAACCAACAACTCCCTCGTGTTCACTAAGGAATGAGAAGTCCACGACGTCTTTAATTTCTTTATATTTCCTCTTTGTTGTAATTCCTCATTTGGTGGTTCTTTAAGGTGTGTTTTCCATCGGTGGAGTTTCTGGAAGTTCTGCAACGCAATAGTTTATTAAGTTCTCCCCTGCCCCCCAAAAAAAAAAACGACCATATAGTTCATGTAATGGTGGATTAAGTAGTCCCTCTCACTCCTTCCATCGTTGACTAAAACACACACAAGCACAAGAGTTAGGAGCGGAAAAGGCAAGAGGCAAAATAAATCGACATAGATACTACCAGAAAAGGCCAGATTAAAGCATGGAAGTGTTCAAAATGCATTAAATGGTCAGCACGCGGCAAAAGAAGTGGGGGGGTGGATAACAAAAGCTGAGGCTTCAGTGGGTGTGGAAATCCCAGCTGAAGGGCAGGAGAGGGGAGAGATGGGTGTATTTACAAAATAGCTTTTCAATCACACGTTAAATCATGTCAAAATGTGCTTCGTTGTTTAACCCACGGACATGTAATCTGATACCCGGAAAACATATCATGGCACTAAACATCGAAAGATTACATGAATGTGAAGCGAGAAATTCATAGGTTAGTATAATAATAAATACCACGGAGAAAAAGGGCTTGTTAAAGTAGCCAGCAACATTAACATACAAAACACACAGCCGGGGTGTCTTAAGGCGCTCATCACTCTTCGTACTCTTCGTCGGCCCGACGTTGAATGTTCGTCTGGATGTTTTAATTTAAACAGATAATTCACTTGATAAACACACTTTTTTTGAACTGCAGCTTATTTTGACTGAATCTAGGATTGAAAATGATAATAGAAAGAAAAAATAAGAATAAAAAGAACCCTGACAACAAAAGCTACCCGTAACCAACCGGCTACAGGGGGTGTCGCCAAAACAAAAACAACAAAATACAAGTAAAAAAACCCGGTACCTCTCAATCAATAACGGACCAACAAAAAAAAGAAAACACACCCTACAATAAAAAACCCGTACACAACCAACAAGAGCAGACCACAGAATCAATCATATAGCTTTCATTGTCCCACGATGATTCACTCCCCACCAAAACTGATCCTACTTTAAACCTATGAAAGTATTACATACCAGCTTCAGTTTAAAAATGTTCCTCTCAGATATCAGCGAGCTTATGATGTTTTAATCAGGAGACAAAAAACTACTAATAAACCCAAAAACGTAAAACCGCCCTCTGGGGCCTGCGGGGTGTGGGCAAGCAACTTGCACACAACAAGGCGATGCACGGCAGGAAACAGTCGAGGCAGCGGTGTCGGGAGGGCAAGAAACGAAAATGATGTTACGGAATAAAGAACGAACAGGAAGCTAAAAGGCGTGAGATAACGGGGGGGCGGAGAAAAGGGGTGGGAGTGGGTCGGGGTGGAGGCAGGGGATGAAGTGAAAAAAAGAAAAAAATCATAGATGTATCCTTTTCCATAAGCCTCTCAAAAAGATTCCTCAAACATAGAAGATAAAAACTACTACCTGCCACTGTGTTATACGTCCTATACTTTGTTTTGTGCTTTTATTTTTGTTTTGGTGGGTTTGGGGTTTTTAGATATCCCTGAAGACACATGAAATTCAACTTCCTTTAGGTTCCTTGTTTGCCCAGAAAATAATGTGCGGTCGTGAACATAGAGAATACGCAAGCAATATACCCGAAACATCATAGTGTAGATTGTCATAACACTTATAAGTGTGATCATCATTGGTAAACTGAAAACTACACATCTAGTATTTCTGGATTACGGTATTCTGTGATCCGAACGTTGGCAACTTTCATTCGTAGGGTGTGTGACAAAGGACGTCGGGATGTAGATGGGCCAAGAAAGGAGTTTATGACCCTATTGTACGAGGGCAAAAAACCAATATCTCAATCCTCTATACGGAAATCTTGGGTGACGACATTGGATCCGGTGTACGGGGGGATCATAGTCAGATGGCTGTCAAACGTTTCATTGATCAAGGGTGATAAAACTAATGTGTGCCCAAACGAGTTAGGTAATTTTCTCTATTAACACACGTCTAACTGATGTCAGTGCTGCAAGTCGAAGACATTTGCATACTTGTTGAATATCTGGTATGGGTTTTGTCTCACTGACGTTTGCAATACACCCGGGGGAGCTTTTGGAATTGGTCGGCTCTTTGGGAGTGTGGACGAATGGGAACAGCTGAATGAACGGGCTTAAGTGAATAAGTCGGGTGTGGTGAGGAACACAACAAGGCAGAGGTATCAGTTACAATACAACTGCAAGAACAAAAAATACGTATTAAACTAGGGATATAGAGGACGGCGGGGGCAATGGTTGTGAATGGGCAGCTACAGTAGGTGGTGGGGTGTTGGCGATTTTCTGGGGAACGTTGAGAAGATACTCAGATCTGACGATGGTAGGGACCGATTGTCGTGGTGGGGGCAAACAACAGGCGAAATGTGGGAATAATGGGGAATACAGTTTGTGTGCACTCAACGAAGTGAGTGCGACACAGTTGGGATATGATTGCTTGTAACTGAAATTCAAAGAATGTGCTACCTTAAAAATGGTGCAATGTAATGTTAAGTATTAATTAGTTGAGAAGGTAACAGACGGGCGAACGCTGAGACTGGGTAGGGTGGGTTGCGAGGGGGGGTAGCCTCACGACAGGTGTGGTAGCTGAACCGCCGCGTCGTTGACCGGGCCGTCGAAAATACGTCCTAATACAGAGAGTGAAAAACAAAAATAAAAAGTGCATGGTGACCAATGAAAAGGAAAAAAAGGGGCAGGCATGGGGAATGATGTTAAAACACATTAGGAATAAAAGATCATCGTGAGCACCGGAGTAGCACACATGGGGAGAAGAAAAAAAAAAGGGGCAGGGGATAATGGAAGCCAAAGGTAGGCACAGCAGTAAAACAATTCATAACCGTCAGCAGTAAACCAATGACATGTAGACGTGTGGGTGTCATGTTAAAAGACCTAAGGGGTGTGGTGATAAGTGGGTCGCCAGTCACTGGTAAGTATATGTAAAGAGCGGCAGATAGCTAGCCGGGAGAAAACAATGGGGTATACAATAGAGACATAAATTGAGGAGGTAATCAGTTGTGTGGAATGACACACTCACATGGCGCCCGGGCTAGGATAGTCAGCAGGAAGACAAGCCTTGGGTGGGGTGGCATAATCTAAGAGACAAAACAATGTCGATAACGTGGGGATGGGAAGAAATTACTTTTGTGATAAATAGTTATACAACAGTCTGGCTCGTAGCAAGTACCTAATAAGTAAGTGGGATCACACAAGAACAGTGAAACCGTGAACACACACGATGGCCTATGGGTGGGTGAAGGATGCCGAAGAGGCGCCAAATGAGTGTAGTAGGTGTGAAGCAGAAAGGGAGAAAAGAATGGGACCGGGTGAAGTATATGATCGATGTAATAATTTTGCGCAATGTTCTGTCTCGCCGCTTGTAAAACCAGGAGTAGGCAGTGGGATGATGGTCGTATTGAGAAATAGGTATAGGCGAGCCGATGGGCACTGGAATGTGTTGGTCAGACTACGAATATGAGATTGAAATGTTCTAGGAAACAACTAAGGTCACTGCAAAAACAATATAAATACAGAACAACTGGAGGTACAGGCAGCAAGCACTGATCAGCTGTATAGGGTGAGGTACCGCTAATAAAACGACAGATGCAGGGCTAAAACACCGCCCATGGAACTGTCCAATCACACTGAGGTCGCTGCTAAGCAAGTATCAAGCACTATAAATTCATGCACTAGACAGATTAGCACGAGGTGGCACTATTCTGTAGGGGAAGTAAAGAGAGGAGAACTGGCACTCTATTCAATGAATTAATGTGGCAAACTACTGCTAATATTTCATGAAATAACAAATAGGAATTTGTAATTAATTTTTATGTTCACATGGGATCTTATCAAGGAATAGCAAGTGTATTTCAGTACCAGATGATTAGTGGTGTTTCGAAAATTTGCACTTACTGAAGTTATGGTGGTGTTTGCGCCGGGATCGTCGGAAGGGGAAGGCAAGGATATGTAAGAATCAGGTGTATCACACAGTCATAAAATAGCAAAGGAAGCCGGAAGAACGACAAAGCTGCACTTCCCGATCCGTAAGAGATGGTACTGTTTCGGCATAGAGCAAAACGATGCACATAAGCTCAGAGAGTGAACATGCAATCATTTAACTACACATAATACTAACGCTTTATATAACAGCAATATACTAAGTATTGCATTAACTCATAGATTGTATCGTGTAGCTTAGCTCAACAAAAATTTGTAATGTGACAAAACTTGTCACGGTAAGGAATGTGTGTGGGTGGTGCGAAAGCAACGCTGTAGTGTCAGTAGACACATGCGACTGATAAGGAATCCGCATGAGGACTATCATTAACTGGAGTCAGTTCACACGTCTAACGACTAGCTCAATTACATTGTGGTTGTTTGAAAGATGCCGTAGGCAATGAGCGCAAATGACCAGATTTGATGCTGTAGTACAAGATAGCTGGATACGTCATAGGAATTTTGGGCCACTACTATAAGTGAACAACCACAAAATGACAAACAAAAGCAGAAGAACATATACATATAACAAGGAAGGATATACAAACAGGTGGCAATGGTGTGTGTATCATCCTGCTTACGTACTACTGCTAGAAACGCGGATGATGTGTGTTCAGCGAGCAGCGCGGCTCTCGCTCGGTGAAAGCAGGGTGGACTAATGATTAGGACCAGTAGACCCAGAGTTCAGCATATGATTGGGTACGACAAACTGCCAGCATGTGACCGGAAATAGTAGAGCTTCTACGCTCCATAGAAGAGATTGTAAAGAACAGGGCATGGATCATCACAAAGCATAAGTAGAGTGCTGACGAAGGAGACTTTTAGGAGAGTACGGCCTGAATGTTCTTCCTCCAGAGTAGCATGATTGATAGACGGGTCGCAGTGCGAAAATCATACCACATTAGGAACTAGACAAAACAAAAAGCTGACTATACGATGTGTGTCTGGAGTTGACAATGATCGAGAGGTGGGTTTGCACTATTGATCGATCGGGCTCCTCATCAAGTGTGATGGTCACGTAGACTGTGGTGCCAGCAGCAATTTTTCGTTTAAAAGACTCTATATAGCCCGTCTAAACCCAGCCAGACGTCTATGGCTAAAACAAGGCTGAATTTTTTGGCTGTCAGTGAAAAAAAAATAGACCGATCTACATCGTGTCTACGCACAGCCTACACATATAACATGTCAAATAAAGCAAACCAAACACCTCGTCATCACAGTTGACTTTGCTTACATGATGGAATATCATACATCTCGCAAGTTATTTTTTGGATAAAATTACATTTAACGAGATTAAATGTTATTTTAGCTAAAAGTGGGTTACACATAGCCGGACTATTCGGGTCTATATTTAACCTAGACGTTGAAATGACTGCTATTGCTTGCTGGGGGTGAGCAATCGCTTTGATATAAAATGCATAATTTGTTCCGACACTTTAATTTTAGCAATTTTTGGTGTCTAATACATGCATGGGCAACTATTAACACACTAAAGAATTTGACTGCTTTGTTATCACTGGAGATTTTAATATTCATGTAGACAAGACGGAAACAACACTGCAAATGAAGGCAGATTAGTTTTGTTATTGTACAGCTAGTCCATTGCACTTAGCAAACACAACAAGATGTGGAAAGCATGCTAAGCAACTAGATGAGTGGAGAGAGGCAAATACCGCATTAACACAAAAGAATGGTTGGATGAATCAATCGATTGGAAGTCATGTTTTATCTGGACTTTCAAGACTAAATTTGGATCCCGACATTACATTATCACTACATTATCACATAACCTAATGTACTGTATAAGTTGACTGGTGTCAATTTACTGATTTTGGTTTATATGTTTAAATAAACATTTTGGTGGGTGATTGGCATATTATAACAGATTTCAAATAAAAATCATACAATGGCTTTTGAGTGCAAACCATTTGCCTAATGCAAAGTAACCACTTGAGCACAAGTTTAAGCCCAAATTACACAAAATAACTAACTGAGTTGAAATCATTTGCTGACGCTTGGTCTCCTCAAGTTAAAAAATCCCATCTGAGCCCCTGACCTGGACCGGACCATATTCATTGCCTTGATGTACAAAAAACATTCCAACGATTAATAAAATATATATATTTATATAAACCATTTCAGTTTAGCTGCACACATGCTCAAGTTTTCAATAATTAAGCACCAACAACCACAAACATGTTCAAACTCAAATTTGAAAATATAAATCCCATATGGATCTTGATTTGAGTTGCTAAAGAGATGATCAATTTATCTATTGTACATACATATCGATCCGCTGTCCTTCCGAAACCTTCGATGTCCAAATTTGCTGTTTTCAGGAAATGGAATAAACACTGTACTTTTTAAATTATGAAATACTGCGTTGTCAAAAGTTCACAACATATCTTAATGCAATTTATTGGTTAGATATTTACAAATAAATGACTTTCTTGTTGTTCCAAATGACTGTAAACAGTAATGCATTACTGACTGAATCAACTCTTTTCATTACACTTAAATGTGGTTTTACACCTAGACATTACACAAGGGAGAAAAATTACATGTAGTTGAGGACACACACTGTAAAGAAAGAACACATCTGACGATATAAATAATGTATAAATGATCAAATTGAAAATTGAAAAAAAAAATGTTTTAAATACACTGACATTTTTTAAATGGGTAAAGACAAATGTTGATGCTGCAGTAAGATTTATCGATTTAAGTTGAAAAGGTAATGTAACATGGGGGGGGGGGGGTTATAATGCTCTCTGCGATGCTTTATAATATGATGATGACACTTGTCTTTTCAGGAGATAGACTACATATGAGAGATGTCACCAGTATCCGTTTACTGTGTCTTTGACATTGCAAACCTGAGATTTGGGGGGGGTATGATTTCGGCAAGCCCTGCCAAAATCACACTCCCCTCTCTATAATGCTTTATAATAATGATGAACACTTGTCTTTTTCAGAGATATATATTATAGGCATGGTCAAACATTATCATAACATGAAGAATTTATCAGAATAAAAAAAAAAAAATGAACTCAGTCCAAGGTCCCTAAAAAGCATACAAAAACAAAAAACAAAATCTGAGAACTGTACCCAATTTGAGAGATCGTTTCTCGCGGGGGAAGAGATGCCTTGATGCGGTGGTAACTGGGAGGTCCTGGGAGCCAGCAGTTTGCTGCCGGGCACAGAGGAGATAATTAGAGAGATGCAAAGGCTCTGGAGTTGAAGGAAGATAAAACAAGACTAAGGCTTGGGTAAGCTGTGGCTAAGACTTTACAGTACCAAGACTCGCTAGACTGTGGCAGTCTAAGCATGCAATGGTTATAAACAGATAATTGTCTGCTTCAATTTTTACAAACTGGGCACATGTAGCTTGTCACTTTCCCCGATGTATTTGCACAGTCACAGTGATACCCCCGAGGGCACACGTCACAGCCAATCTTACACATCGAGCGCAGACACATCGAGCGGCCAGAGAAACGGAGGAGCGTCTGCTGTAAGGCGATTGTGCAAAACTGCGGAGAAACCGCAGAACAAGTGCAGGTGTTGAACCCTCTCACCGAGAAAAGTGCGTCAGTGTGGGTGCTGCTTAGACAACGGCGATGAGATTTATATGTATTAATTTCACTGAATATCTTCATTAAATGATTTGTTACTGGAATCAAAAGCAGGATGAGGAGCTTTTGTAAGAGCATCGTTGTATTACTCTTGTGCGGTACGTGTTTTATTATTTACTTTCACTTTCACATAGAAACCGGAAGCGGTATTCTTATGCTGCCTTCACGTGCTCTTGGAAATGTGATAAACAATGTGCTTAACTTACAGGAATAACAGTGGATTTGGGGGCTGTAATTGTGCCTTTTCTATTTGGCTGACACGATCAGCAGTCTGACAGATTTCATCTCTAAATGAATGTTTGTGTTGTGCAGGTGTGTTTGGTGCTGTGACAGATGAGAAGTCAGTGTCAGTAACTGAGGGAGAGTTAGTCACTTTACACACTGATGTCACTAAAGTACAGAACGATGACAAGATACGGTGGATGTTTGGAGAAGAAGGTTTTGCCACACTTATAGCTGAAATGACTGGAGGTAGGATCACTATGAAGATTTGGCTGATGGGAGATTCAGAGACGACTGCTGATATTTGACCGTCAGACTGGAGATCTCATCATCAAAAACATTAAACACAAAACACTCTGGACGATATGAAGTAGATCATGAAAGCAACACTGGAACAACATACCAGAGATTCAGAGTTACTGTCACTGGTGAGCAGAAATATTCTTGGAGTTTAAATTAAGATTGCTTTTAACATGAAATTAAACTGAAGATTCAAAGTGCTGCCAGCATATGTTATATATATATGTGTGTAACATCATTAAGAAAAGTTAACAAACCTCAGTTTTAAAAAATTCAGTGCTGTCATATTTCAAGGCAATACTGTAAGGAGTTGTGTGAGGTGTGGCACCTTTAATGTGCCTATGCTTTGTTTTCATTTGTCTGGTTATGAGCTAGAATATATACACCGCATGTATGCAGGTACGACTCTGATTATTTAACGTTTTTCTCATTCAAACATAAGTTTTAACACATTTCCCAATGATGTTTCCCAGTGCATGGAAGAATATATCCGTTTTGAGGGACACGTTTATGAGTCTTCCTGTTATTTGCAAGTACTTTTCAAGTCAAACTATCCATTCCTCAAAAAGACGTGTTACAATACCTTGAAAAATAATGATATTTAGTACCATTTTCAATACAATGGGGAAACAACAACATCGAGGCCCGCCCCTAACATTTAAATGTTTATAAATAATTACATAAAAAAAGACTAGAACATGGTAAACTTTTTTTATTAATTGTTAATTTGATATTAATTTCTGTATTTTACCAAGTGGCACCCTATCAATCTCTCTTGAAACCAACACAGTTAATTTAACTGCAATCCACGAACTGGCCGCTAGAGGACTGGCACCATAACAGAGCAGAATCTCATTGAGCTAATGTTAAAATGAACACCTTTACAGCAGAAAAAACATGTTTACAGCCTGTTACCTCAAAGATCTTGTGAGGCGAGTGAATTGTTTTTATAACTCATACATTTAACTTGTCTTTACATCATTTTTTACATAAACTTGTCTTTACATTGTCTTCTGCATAATTAAGGGCGTGGCCATGTGAGTGACAAGTGGTTTCAGCAAAACGGCACCTCGGTTCCAACCACGTCCCGCCACTTTGCCCATCCAGGAGTTGGCACCGCTAATGCTGGGTTTACACCGAACGCGCGTAAATCTCAACATCCGCAAAGGTTGAAAATATTTGTCAGATCACTCACGTGAAATAATTAACTTTTTCCCGCCAGTAATAAAGAGCATGGGGCGCGATTGAGTTTGGGGTGAACTCGGCATTAGATGGCCACGGCTTTAGGCTTAAAAACGCTCCTACGAGTTACGTCACAGACACTACGTCCATGTTTTTTTTCAGTCTATGGTACATACAAATACGTTTAGTATTGGACTAGAGCTAAAACAAATAGCTGTGTTTTTAAAAATGTTAATAAACACATTAACACGTTTTGCTCACCGTTCCTTAATGTTAATTATATGATGAACATTAACTTGGACTTTTATTGACACAGATCATTGTTCAGAGCACAGAGCAATGTGACCTCTCCAGCTGTGATTTATTTACCATAAAACTTTAGCCTCTAGATAAATTAGCATGCGAGTTGTTTCCATATTCTTGCACACAAGTAATAAACAGCATGACATGTTCAAATTGATTTCTGCAGTAGTTTACTTGAACTGGTTTGGTGGGAAGTGGCTTTTTTCAGCTGTGCAGCTTCTGTTTGGTCTCCATAATTATTAATATGGTACCAAAGCTCTGTAAATTATCACCTGACATTGTTTTATAAATGTAATTTGTTTGCGAATCTGTTTTTTGCAGATGCTCCAAGTGTTATTGGTGCTGCTACAGGTGAAGTGAAGTCAGTGTCAGTGTCTGAGGGAGATTCAGTGACTCTACACACTGATGTCCAAACACACAGAGATGATCTGATACTCTGGAGGTTTGGAGATGATGGTGTTCTCATAGCTAAAGAGGATAAAGAAGACAATAAGAGCGCAATATAATGATGCTGATGGGGATTCAGAGACAGACTGAAGATGGATGATCCGACCGGATCTCTCATTCACAGAACACCAAAACCACAGACACTGGAGTTTATAAACTAAAGATCAGCAGGAACACAGACACAAAACTGAAGACATTTATTGTGTCTGTCAGTGTCAGGCGTGAGTATCTCAGTTCTCTCTCAGTGATGATTATGAATATCAGCTGTGTGTAAGTAAATCACATCATATCATAAACATCTCCCTTCATGCATTTTTGTAATCATTCATTCACTCATAAGTAAGCTGCGGTTTGACCCATTTTTCTGTCACTGGTAAAAAAATAATCTGTCAATGACGGATAACGCGACCTCTGCTGTACTGTCTTTAGTTGTTATAGCAGAAATATTAATGTAATAATATCTAAAGTCTCTTTATTACAGAACGAGGTATATCTCCAGGGCGGTTAACGGAATAATCTTTGTTGTCCTGCGGCTATTGTTGTTGTTGTTGCTGTTGGTGTGTTTTCATATCGCCGCATTAATTATGAAGTACAGAAACAAAAGGGTGAGTTTAATCTTCAGCTGATACATCAATAAGAAAGTTAGATATATACACTGTAATATATCGGGTGATTCTCACGAAATCTTGGTTTCAAGATGTCAAACATGATTTTCTTATAAACACACGAATCAATGTTTATCAACTTTTACAGTCAGTTTATCACAATTAAATAAAAATGGTTTACAAAAAAAGGCCGCAACCAATTAAAACGTTCGATCTCATAGCATGCTTTGCTAAAAACAAGAGGCTATTTGTAAAGGCTTGGCGAAGTTATCAGATCAGATATGCAATGTTTATGTTTGCTTGTTCACAAATATCATTTTCATTCTGCGTGATTCATTCAAACTGTGTATTAAATCAGTGTTAATACTTCAGTAAAACGTAGAGTATTCTGTAGAGTCAGACCTTTTATTTGACGTATGTCATGCCCATGTTAGACATATTTGACCCCTATGAAAATATTAATATTCATAACGTACATAATTTTAAAGGGGCTATGACATTGGGGTATGAGGATTTTCAGGCTAAATTAGTTATTTTCTGTACAATAAATGCAAAAATGGTGCACTATTCAGAAACTATATATTATAAGCCTTCAATTGGTACGACAAATGATAGTTAGTTACAGAAATACATGTAAACATTAAAGAAATATCTTTGTCATGTCATTTTGGACCTGCCGTTAAACAGTGTCTACTTTAAGTTTTCTTGTTTGCAAAAACTTTGCTTTAATACATCAAATTAATTAAAATAAATAATTGGTAGATTTTAAAGGTATGGTATAATGTTAGTTGAACTTGTATCAAAACATACATTTTATTAGTTTTCCTGTGAAATTGAGTAATATTGAGTGAAGCTGTGATTTACAGTGAATTCAGATCCGCAAGAAGCTTGTTTGTCATGACAGGAAACTGAGGAAAACCCCTAGTTCTATATTCACTGTAACCCACAGCTTCACAGGGATAATGCTTTTATAAAACTGATATACAAGGTTTCATAAAAAAACTCTGCAAGAAAAATATGATTATATTGATCAAACTATTTTACGAGGTCATGTAGTTTATCAGAAGCAATGAGACACAGTTGTGCTGTAATATTGATGTAATGTGATCACAGGTGTGTGTTTCCTGAATTAATTAAGTGTCAAATATTTTAGATATCCTCTTGTTTCTCTGAAAATGTTTTTAGATTAGATTTTAAGACTTAGATCATTCACCTGACAACAGACACTCTTATCTAAAGTCTCTTACAGTGCATTTGTCGTGAACATTTCATCAGTTTGGTTGATTCCTCCTAAACATCTGAGATTGTTGATCATCTTCACCTGAACACTGAAGAGTTATGATGTTAATGTTTCTCTCTCTTGTGTTTGTGTGACAGTTAAAGAGATGACTGTGGCTGAGAGAGATTCTGTAACTCTAGAGCCTGATGTCACTAAACTCCAGACTGATGATGTCATCCAGTGGAGCTTTAGAGATGAAGTGATAGCCACATTCAAAGGAAAACATGATCTCTATTGGTGATGAGAGATTCAGAGACAGACTGCAGGTGGATGATCAGACTGGTTCTCTCACCATCACAGACATCAGAACAGAAGACGCTGGACTGTATAAAGTAAAGATCAGCAGCAGCAGTGGACAGAAATCATTCCTTCAGTTCATCACCGGTGGAGGACCATCATACTATCAGTTCAATGTTATTGTCACAGGTAAGCTCAAGTCTATTAATAATATGTATACGTCTACACAAACTCTTTTTATTCAGCTCATGAAACCTAATTTACATCAGAGATATAGATAAACTTTCACACTTCAAGCAAGAAGACGACTTGAAAGGAATCAAGACAAAAGTATTTTTATTATATATAATTAAAATACAGACGTAAGTGTGCTAGCTGGGTTTTGATTCAACTGTGCGAGAGAGACGCGCATGTTCGGCTTCATTCGTCTCTGCGCAGACCGATCGGCATCTGATATCAAACTTCCGTTTTGAAAGCATACGGAGCAGTCAGTTCCCGCAGTACTTCACGTCACATGGCGAACGGTGTGCGCAGCGCAGAATTAAGTCGTTCACACACACAGTAGTTATGAAAACTCTCATCTGTCATCTACATGGCTCAAAAATCCCACCCAGCTAGGACATGTGACGTTAGTCTATAAAATCTGGAAAACATCTGCTGTCCCAGGTGAAAAAAAGTTCACTAAAAAACTGTAATTTTAAGTATACTTAGTACACTTCTATATAATGTACTAAATGTGCTCTATTTTTGCACACTAATTTTGTACTTAAAATTCTACAAAGCAGTATTTAGTAGTTGTTCAGATAAATTTAAGATCATCTTAGTGTACTCAACTGTGCTATTTTGAGACACCATCAAGTCGAACTAAAATTTACTTTTAACATACTATGTCAGCTTTCCAAAAATGTATTTAATCACAACTGAAAGTACACTTCAAACAGTTAAAAATGTGCTTATTTTTGCATATTTTCTGCTTATTAAAATCTAAAATGATGTAACATCATAATCATTTACTTGATATAACTATATAATTGGGGGCAATTATTCACGTTCCTCGCATGTTGTTATGGAAACAATAAGTCTCTTTCATAGTTTAGATGTGAAAAGGAGGTTGACCTGCGGGGTTTCAGAAAAATTGAACTTTTTTCAAACCTTAAAAGACGCTCTGAGCTGCAGAAAAAGACGCTGCCGTTTAAAAAAAGCGCTCGGGACATTTTTGAAAACATGGTTTACTCCTTAGGATTAAAATATAAAACAGACGCTAGCAGCTTCAAAATAAGAAGTCAAGTCTGAACACAGCCTAAGAGCAGTTTCACAACCATTCTAAATCATCAACATCTTACACACATCTTCTAGACCTCTATATGACATCTTGCAGATGTAAATGCAGACGTCTGCCAGATGGAGTGTGTTATCAGGGATATAATGATCAAATAATCAATGTGGCCGTAGCCAAATATATTTTTCAAAGTAGGAAAAACCCTGTATTAACTAACAAATGCATCTGTTATATGTTTAATAACGATTCATGTTGATCACAAAATGATGAATGTGTTCTGATGTGTGTGTTTGTCTCTTCTGTGTGCTGCTGTGACTGATACAGTGAGTAAAGTGGAAAACAGTTCTGTCACTCTAGAGACTGGTGTTACTGAACTACAGACTGATGATGTGATCCAGTGGATGTTTGGAGATGAAGAAACTCTTATAGCTCAAATCAATAAAAAGAACAAGATCACTACAGATGATGAGAGATTCAGAGACCGACTGAGGTGGTGTTTGTTTGGATCTCTCACCATCACAGATCTCAGAACTGAACACACTGGACGCTATATACAGAAGATCATCAGCCGCAGCAGAGGAACATCATACTGTCAGATTGATGTCAATGTCGAAGGTAAGAAGCTCAAATGTATGTGATGAAAAATTGCGGGGGTTTTGTATCCAGTGCTGAATAGACATTACTCGTATTCTGCTTATATTTAATATTTGTTCGATTTTCTGATTCTCTCGTGAGCTATTAAACTGTGAGACAGTAATAGAGATTTCCCTCATGTGTGTGTCAGAAGTTTATATATATTGTATATTTATATAAGCTGTATGTTCTCCAGCACATTTGATCTGATGGATGTTCTTCTGTGTTTTTCTCTCTTCTATGTTCTGCTGTTATAATGAAGATGAAATGAGAGCTGTGGAGTTGGAAGGTTGTGTTACTCTTAAGACTGGTCTTACTGAATTACAGGGTGATGATGAGATAAAGTGGACATTTGGAGACGAAGAAACTCTCATAGCGCAAATGATTGGATGGAACGAACCCTCATTATGTGACTTTAAGATGAGAGATTCAGAGACAGACTGAAGCTGGACCCTCAGACGGGAGATCTCACCATCTCAAACGCTACAGTTGGATGCACTGGACTTTATCAAGTACAGATCCACAGCCGCAGAAGAAACATAGAATACATTGGATATAAGGTTGCAGTCTTTGGTGAGTGGATTTGTTTAAGTGATTTATATCGGCTGTGATGATGAGAGATAGTTTAACATTATTCACTGTATTTGAGGGGTATTTACAGCTTTGGGTGGAGATGAGGGAGCGGATCAGGAATTGAACTAGGGGTCGCCGCAAGCCCATTGGCGCAATACGAAGGCCATAGTACTGCAAATTTCCAAAAATATATCTTCTCATCAGTCCCTGCTGGATTTTGCGATTGCAGAATTTGACGCATGATCAAACAAACTGCAAAATTTGCGGCAACTTGCAAAATTTAGAGGCTTTCTACGTAATTTGGCCGAAGACGTGTCACATGACGTCATCACAACACACACATTCTGTCAAAAGCTGCTCTAAAGGTCAAGCAGATTCTATAGAAGGGAGATAGAAAGGTCTGTAACACATCCGTTGGCATCCATTTAAAAAAACTAGCATCTGGTCTCTTTTCCTTCATTCCGCTCAAGACATTAGCATTGGCCGTTACGTTTTTTTGGCTAAAGGTTGCAGGCTAATGTAAGTGGCTTTGAGTCAAGTCAGCAACACCGATTTGTGAGTCACGTTCTTAAACAACACACCTGGAAACAACATAAAGCCGTCTGATCTATGAAGAAAGCTGTCATGTTTTATTTCAGTGTCAATGAACATTCATCACAATCAGCTAAATGCTAATTTCTAAAAGTGTGCTAGGTTCATGGTTTAAACTCATAAACGTTATCGCAGACATTTCCACAACCATAAACGTGAAGCGGCATGAAAAGAAACGTGATTGGTTGCTTGACCTGTCAGTCAAAATGGCTGCTTGGGTGGGCCTTAACATAAAGTGGCCAAGGTTTCAAGAGCTTGATGAATCTGCTTTGTGCCTTTTAATCATAGGAATGCATAAAAACATGCATAAACAGCTGGCCGTTTTAAAGAAGAACCCTATTTGCCAATTCAAGTAGTACTTTTAAACTTTTTCGGGAAGAAAACCCCACAATTTATTAATATTAACCCTAAAGTTTCCTAGTTCTCTTAAGTGAGTAATTCATATTTTCATATAAACAAAACACAATTCAGCTATCATCCGTCTGCTGTGTTTTGAGAAACGGGGGTACTTTAGGACCCAGGAAACAGCGCCATGACATCTGCGCTCATAACATAAACAAGCTGAGCTATTTCAAACTCATCATATCACATCATTTAATGAAAAACTAATAGAAATTATGAGTCTGTGTAAAGAAATTTGAAGTTAACATGTGTCAGTATATTCTCACAAACTCACAGGAGCAGATGTGAATAAATAGGCATGTTATTTATTCTCCTGACGTAAATGACCAAAACTCACGTTTCATACTGATGCTGAACAGGGTTTTTCAAGCCGTAACACTGGTACGGTTTAAGGGTAATTCAAGTTAGACCATTATACTAACCAAAGATGATCATGGTAAACTATTAAACCAGTCATCGTAACATCCCTAAACATTGATTGATGTTTTCTGTGTGTTTCAGTGTACTGTTTCAAGGGAGAATCTCTCACTCTATACACTGACAGTCAAATACAGAGATGCAGTGAGATCCTGTGGATCTATGATAAAACCCGTCTGGTCACTGGAAAGAATGAGACCAAATATACAGATGATGAGAGATTCAAAGATAGACTGAAGATGAATCCTCACACTGGAGATCTCACCATCACAGACACCAGATGGACAGACACGGGAGTTTACACATTTCAGCAGATCAACAGTGATGGAAAGATCTCATACAGAATCATTCAGATTTTTGTCAGGGGTGAGTAACTCAAGACTTCTGATATAATAATTCACTTTATCATAGGGCTGTCAAATGATTCATCTCCATTAACCGCATCCAATACAAGTATGTTTTTACATGATATATGTCTGTGTACCGTGCACAATAATTATATATTTGTGTATCCTGGGGTTAAATTGGGATTTGGTATGTGGGGGATTTTGGGGGGTGCGTATTTGAAGCTTGTAAATTTATTAATATACAATCTGTATAATTAAGAGATCCCTATGCTATGAACAATAAAATGCTGATCAAACTGTAGATGCCAGCAGTTTACAAAGCTATATGAATAACACCTTTCACGTTGGCCTGTGCCCGTATGTCAATATTAACACTTCATTTATTATGTCTACAGAATTGTATGTATGTATTTCCAGTACTTTTCTGTCAAAACTTCATACAACGTTCACAATGTTCACAAACAGAAAAAATCTCCCTCCGAAGGGCCCTTCATACAAAACATCTCTCCAAATAAATAGAAAATTACGTTGTTTTTATTTCTACTTTTGCCAAGTGAATTTAACAGACAATTGCATTTTTCTCTTCAGAGCTCACACATCAGCAGGTTTACTCTTCGGGGAGTATGGCATAGGGATGATCACTTCGGTTTACATTGTAATCCATTTATTTTTTACATTTTGGCATGTTTGTGTGCTGCTGCGCTTCCTTCTGTGTAATAATGAAGTGAAAGCGCGTTGTGGACCCGCCCTTAGGCACACTTTCAACTAAAGCTCTTTAAATAACAAAAATATTGTGCCGTTGACTTCAGACCAGGTTTGAGTCGGTCTATGACGAAGTCTATTTTCAGTTCCTCAGATTAGCAATGTGCCAACAATGTACCTGAAAAAAGAATGCCGATGGGAGCACAAAAGAGAGCAAATGCATTTGCTATTTAAACAACGCAGCGCCGGACAGAAAAACGAGAAGTGCGTTAGGCTGAAACTATTAAAAACTGCCCTGCGCCACCTTTCGATGGGTGCACGATAGAGCCCCTAGAGTTCCTGATGATGCGTTCTGGTTTTCTCATGGGTCGGTAAACTGAAACAATAATAGAAAGTTTCTCTAATGTTTGTCAGAAGTTTATATATATTGTAGATTTACAGATGAGTGAAATGATAAGCTGTATGTTCTCCAGCACATTTGATCTGATGGATGTTCTTCTGTGTTTCTCTCTTCTATGTGCTGCTGTTATAAAAGGGGAGAGGATAAAAACAGTAGAGTTGGGAGGTTCTGTTACTCTAGAGACGGATGTTACTGAAATACACACTAAGATAGAGTGGACATTATCAAGAGAAAACCTTCCCATCGCTCAAATGACTGTAGGGTCTGAACCCTCATACAACTCAAATGATGAGAGATTCAGAGACAGACTGATGATGGACCCTCAGACTGGAGATCTCACCATCACAAACATCACAGCTGAACTCACTGAAGATTATGCAGTAAAGATCCACAGCCCCAGAGGAGAGACAGAATACAGGATATATGTTGTTGCCAGTTTGGGTGAGTGGGTTTGTTTCAGTGTTAAGGGCAGTCCACAAAAAGGTTTGTTTATGTTGATGCTTTGAAAGCGTCTATATTACTTTTCTTGATGTTAATCACGCTGTGTGTTCGATGCTACATCTGTATTTTCTTCACAAGTAGATGACTTTCGGTGGTCTCATACTGAGTTTCATAATAACGTCACCAGACACCAATGTTGTGAAGCAGTACTTTTGTGCTGGTTTAATAATGAATCTATTTTCTAGTCACAACAGTTAGAATAG